>JBBGZY010001799.1:600000-1067500 GCA_037952925.1 Lithobates clamitans | reverse complement strand
GGACATATGACTCGTCTTCTTCCCTTTTCTCTTCCAGAGATGTTGACACGACGCTCTCTCCGGCTATAATGCTGTCTGTGCGCTCTGCTATGACTTATATAGGCGGTGACCCCGCCCCCCTATGGCATCACAGTCCCGGGGCATGCTGGGACTGTGAGGTCATAAGGGGGCGTGGTCATGTCATTCTACCACACCCCCTTATGACCTCACAGTGCCACAGGGCGCCCCCTGCCCCAAAGCACCCACCCCCCATGTTGAGGGCATGCGGCCTGGTACGGCTCAGGAGGGGGGGCACTCGCTCGTCCCCACCCCCTTTCCTGACCGGCCGGGCTGCGGGCTCGGATAAGGGTCTGGTATGGATTTGGAGGGACCCCCACGCCGCTTTTTTGGTGTAGGGGGTTCCCCTTAAAATCCATACCAGACCTAAGGGCCTGGTATGCCCCTGAAGGGGAACCCATGCCGGTTTTTTATTTTAAATTTGGTGTGGAGTTCCCCCTCAAGATTCATACCAAACACAGTGTCTGGCATTGGCAGGGATCTAAGTCGGATATATATGGTATATGGTTCTAAAGAGAATAGCTTCCTATGTTCCGGAAGCTTCACCATTGTGTTTTGGGGCTGTGGTCAAGAGGGGATGGCGTGTCACATATGGTGGCAATGCCCCAAAGTGAAAGATTTTTGGATTTGAGTTTATGATCTTATTTATGCCCTCACTTACATCAATCTGAACAAATCCCCTAAACAAGCATTACTATGCATACTACCTGTTCTGGTTCTCGTGGCCGGCAGCCACGCGCATCGGCAAACCCCGTCATGCACCGGGCGTGGGCCTTCGGCAGCACGCCAGCTATAAGCATTTAGAGGGCCATCATACAGCTACGACGGTTCGTGGGATCGTGCCGACCTGCCGAAGTATGACAGCGGCTGGTCGGCAAGTGGTTAAAAAACACACAGGAACTGCGTTGGCACACAGTACTTTATATCTGTTACTTTTTTCTTATCTATTTTCTCTCTTCCCCTTCCCATTTCTGACTTTCGTTATGATCTAGTAGGGTCTCAGTTGGACCCAATGAGACATCCATTTTCCATATTAGGATGACGTATAAATCAATCCTTATTTTATTAGATAATATAGGTGACTCTATATATATATATTGTACAGGACACTGGGAATGTGTCCTGGATGGCAGGTACATTCCCCCAATATTTGAGTTGTGGTGTGACAGTTGCAGAGTCTTCAAACCCTGATCACTAGGACTTTGGTACTGAAGGGGTTAAGTCCCAGGGAAGGGAGGCTTGAAAAGCAGCAGAGGGAAATATGCACCTGTGTCAAGAAAGTGAGAAAGAGAGAAAGAGAGAGAGAGAGAGAGAGTGTCTCACAAGCTGTGCAGCCAGTGTGAGCTCTTCGACCTACGGAGACACAGGCTGCTGACCCCTTCTGGCTGACCTACCTGGCACCCTTGTTCTGGAGAAGCCTAACCCCTGTATGGGACCAAAGAAAAATTAGCAGTGAGCCTGCTTAAATTACCAATACCAGGATTTTGGACTGCTATTTACTATGGCTGAAGTAAGCTGTCGTTTTGTTTAGTCTTGATTGAAATAAATTAACTGTTTGCTTTCAATAAACTGGCTGTTACCCCACGTTACAATATATATATATATATATATATATATATATATATATATATATTACAATTGACACATTTTTGACATCTCAAATTGTATTACATTTGAAGGTTATCCACATATACAGATATTCTCATAATTTTAACATCTATACCCATGCATATATTTGAGATTTTAAATTGATTTGTCTTACAGTCATCATATTCTATTCTTACAATGTATTTGTGCCTAATTGACAATGAAACCAAGATATTTTTTTTTTCTGCACTACATTATTTGTACATTGTTTCACTAAAATTCTGAATAAAAACATTGAAACAGAAAATAAAGTTTTAGTGTCATTTAACTTCAATGTCTGTTCCAGTCCTACCCCTGAGAAGATATTTCCACACTACAAGCGTATTGACAGAAACTAGCACAGTGCTGTAAATACACCCACAGCAGCACTCAGACTGACACATTTACATTACAAAAACAACTACTTTACATCCCCAAAGAGGTCTTCTGCGATATGCGATCTTCCAGTGTGTCACGTTCTCCATAAATTTATGAAACAATATTCCAATTTACAAGTGTCCTCATATAACATTTGTAACCCAGAAGCATGTCTTCCCTCCCGGGATGTCCATGCTGGTCCCAGGATAGTCATTGTTTGTCACAATACTGAAGACAGAGGAAAGAGAATTGGGAATGTGGAAACACTGTGTTCTGTGAGGATATACTGCCTGGATACAGATAAAGGCATTTTGTGATGGGAAACTACACTTGCCTTTTAAGTGCCTCAAATCTCAGCAGCTGCTAGAAGTTAACATGTTTCCAATTAAATCAATAATAAACCCAAAACAGAATATATTTCAGCTTACTAATCATTAGATGGTGTTGGCTGCATCGGTTTTCTTTCCTTTTGGCTTTCCCCTGTGATCTGGCCAGTAACACACCTTCTCCTGTATTCGAGCGCCCCCCACTCTGGATGAAGGAGCACAGGGGGTATCCTTTGGACAGCAGCATTGTCAGTCTGGCTAGATCACCAGAGGAAAATAAAGGAAAAAAGCCTAAAAAAGAACACATCAAAACACACAAAAAAGCCACCACATTAAAGAATTGGTAAGCTGCAACATAACAATATTTTTTTGTTTTTTGGGCTAAATACAGTTTTGAACATCAGAATGACATTTACGGGACTGGCAAACAGGCATTACATTCTTCTGCTCTATGTGCCAACCCCCCCCCCCCCCCCCCCCCCAATCCATTTTGATGAAAAAAACTCCTCTTTTAGTAGAACAAGTCAGTATTAAAGGAAGAGAGGAATATCTAAGCAACAAGGACTTAAGACAGCAAACAAAAGAAGAAAAAGGGTGAACTTTGCTACACCTCACATTTTCAAAGTATCCAATTAAATAAATGGTTAGTTTGTTCTATTCATAAATACATCTAAAAAGAAATTATGTCTATTCAATAATGCAATCACATACAAACAAAACATTTTCCAGCACAATAACCAGTTAGCCTGCAACAAAACTAAACTAACCCTGTCTGGCAAGTCATGTTAAAAATTTATTTAGTTGCACATTCATTTGCAAATATATGTGAAAGCCACAGTACCTCCTCAAGGATCCTCTGTATACTGTGGTCTATATTTGAGAGTCTCTAAGTTGGAGGACATGTAGCAATGGATAAATAAAGGGTAGGTTTGCCTGAAGGGAGCCCATCCCTCCTTAACAACGTCACGTCTGTGCCAATTCTGACATTCCTCTCCTCCTCATCCTATGTAAAAAATATTTTTTATTTTGCTTAAAAACTACTTTTTTTTAAGTAGCCCTAGGGAATAAAATAGTGGCTGTTGCATATTTTTATGTGCTTGTGCTTACAAGTTAAAATACGTATTTTTTGCTAGAAAATTACTTAGAACCCACAATTATATATATATATATATATATATATATATATATATATATATATATATATATATATATATATATATTAATAATATATCAAATGAAAAAAAGAAAACGAATAAAGTAACTATCATTATGTGATCATCTGTATGTGCTGGTACATCCATGCAACCCCATACATAGAATATGTATAGGATCGCACACACGACCAGCACCACACAAGTGACCAAATATATTAAGCAATATAAATAAATAAATACACTAATCTGTGTGTCCCTGTTTGATAAAATGTCTAGCTAAGGGGACCTTAACAAGTTTGTCCTTAATTAAATACTTGTGGCGGGCTATGCGGTCTTTGTCCTTCTGTGTGGTCTCCCCCACATAAAGCAGATCGCAGGGACATTTGATAATTTACACCACATAGGACGATTGACAAGTGTAGTGATCTCTGATCGGAATATCATAGCCCCTAAGAGGGTGAGTAAAACTTTTCCCTTTTATCATACTTGAGTATTGAATGCAACCTTTTTGACCCCAAGATCAACGAAAATTTGAATTTAAACTTGATGATATACTTGGATACTTCAATTCATTGTCTGATTGATTCCAGATAAACTGTTTGTTCACTTCAAGTAATTATTAGTGGACCATATGTATTACTACATTTATGATCATTTGATAGGCATCATTTTTTGAGGAAGGGCACGATCTGTAATAGCCTAAAAACGTTTATACCATGTACGCCTTATTTTAGGATGTCATGTTGATGTCTTTTTAAAGAACTTTTTCAAATAAATAGTTTGTGCAGCAATCCCATTTCAATGACATATATATATATATATATATATATATATATATACACACACACACAGAGACCCTAGAGAATAAAATGGTGATTGTTGCAATATTTTATGTCACACTGTATTCGCGCAGCGGTCTTTCAAATGCCTTTTTTTTAGGGGGGGGGGGGGGGGGGGGGGGGGGGGGGGGGGGGGGGGGGGGGGGGGGGGGAATACACAAAAAAAAAAAACAGTAAAGTTAGGCCAAATTTTTTTGTATAATGTGACGGATGATGTTACGCTGAGTAAATAGATACCTAACATGTTATGCTTTAAAATTGCGCACACTCATGGAATGGTGACAAACTACAGTACTTAAAAATCTCCATAGGCGACGATTTAGAAATTTCTACAGGTTACCAGTTAAGAGGTACAGAGGAGATCTCATGGTAAAATTATTGCTCTCACTCTAAGGATCGCGGAGATACCTCACATGTGTGGTTTGAACACTGTTTACATTTGCGGGCGCGACTTACGTATCAATTCACTTCTGTGCGCGAGCACGAAGAGATGGGGCGCTTTAATTTTTTTTACTTTTTTTTTACACTGTCCCTTTAAAAAAAAAAATTCTTATCATTTTTAATGCTGTCACAAGGAATGTAAACATCCCTTGTGACAGTAATAGGCAGTGACAGGTACTCATTATGGAGCGATCTGGGGTCTATAAGACTCCAAATTTCTCCTTTGCACTTAAAAGCATTCAAAACACCAAGCTTTGACTTTTTGTTTGGAATGCCGTCATTTTTTAAAATTTGGCGCCTTTAAGTCTCCTGTAAATCGGAAGTGATGTCATGACATCGCTTCCGGTTACTAGATCCGAGACGCAGGAGGGGAGGGGAACGACTTCCCCTCCCGTTGCTTGGTTGTTATCACAAGAAAGCCAACCATCGGCTCTAAAAAAAACTGTACCAGGGTGATGCATGCAGTTGCATGCATCACCCTGGTACAACCCCTTCAAGTCGAGGTTGCTTATTTGCATACGGTTGGTGTGAATGGGCTAAAGAATTTTAATGCACACAAACACAATATAATACCCTATTTTTTGGTACAAAAATAGAAGATGTTACGCTGCGTAAATACATACCAAACATATTACACTTTAAAAATGCATACCGCCCGTGGAATGACACCAAACTATGGTACCTAAAAATCTCCGTAGGCGACACTTTAAAAGCCTTTACAGGCTACCAGTTTAGAGCTACAGACTCCAAGAGGGTCTGGCACTAAAATTATTTCCCTCACTCTGACGTATATGGCAATACCTCACACATGTGCTAACCCCTAATGCAGGGCTTGACAAATTTGCTTGGAATCTAGGAGCCAGCTAAAAAAGTTAGGAGCCAGGTTTTTTTTTTTTTTTTAAACGACCGACAAAGCTTTATTTTCAATATAAAAATTAACCAATCTTAAATTTACACAGAGACGACTAGAACTAATGTGACTGCTTTTATTTCCTGCCATGCAGGGACACAAGACCACCATATTCTCGCTAAGGATCCAATCAGGTCTGCCTGAAAAACTGACAGGCGAACCTGATCAGACAGCCCGAGTGAAAGGGGCCAAGCAGGGAGGTGACAAATAATAAAATCATTTTAATCAACCGCTTCCTTCCCGCCGGACGAATATATACGTCCTGTCTTTGAAGAGAAATACCGTAGTTATGGTAGCAGCTAGCTACCATAACCCCGGTATCTTCTTCAAGAGCCGGCGGTTCTCTTTCAGATAAAAGTGGTCTCTGCAGCAGATTAGCAGCGAGATCACTTTTATCGGCGGCAGGAGAGGGCCCCCCTATCGCCACGATCGTTAGAGCGAGAGCAATAATTCTAGTCCTAGACCTCCTCTGTAACTCAAAACATGTAACCTGTAGAATTTTTTAAACAACGCCTATGGAGATTTTAAAGGGTAAAAGTTTGTCGCCATTCCACGAGCGGATGAAATTTTGAAGCGTGACATGTTGGGAATCAATTTACTCGGCGTAACATTATCTTTCACAATATAAAAAAAATTGGGCTAACTTTACTGTTTTCTTATTTTTTAATTAAAAAAAGTATTTTTTCCCAAAAAAGTGCGCTTGTAAGTCCGCTGCGCAAATACGGTGTGACAGAAAGTATTGCAATGACCGCCATTTTATTCTCTAGGGTGTTAGAATAAAAAATATATATAATGTTTGGGGGTTCTAAGTAAAGGGAAGGAGATGAGCAGGCAGTGAAAATAGGCAGGGGAAGCTCCATTAGCATTGGTGGATGTCTTGTCATACCAACGGCCACCACCAGAGGGCGCCCGATTGCAGAAGGAACCAGGAACCATAGGACTGCAGTAGGCCGCAAAGCCGGGGCCTCAATTACCGGCGCGGCCCAGCGCGATCGCGGCGGGAGGGGGGGGGGCTGTCGAACGAACACAGGATATCCCAGCTGTGCTGCCCCAGGCGCCAGGTCGCTAATTCTAGTCGCAAATGCGACCTGGCGCCCGGGTTTTGTCGAGCCCTGCCCTAATGAATTTATATAGTTAATGACAATAGGCGTGGGGAGGAGCTAGGTGATGTCATGGACGAACACGAGGAATAGCCGCAAGTTTGTATCTGTTACATGCTGGATTTGTTGTTGCACATTTACATTCAATGTAAAAGTGATAGCTTTGTGAGTGCAATACATATATTTTTAATAAATTGGTTTGGTTTTCTAACATACTATACCATGGCGGTCTATTTGTGGTATTGAGCCCATATCTACAGAATCTGCTTACCAGCTGATGTGACTGTTGTAACAAAAAGGATATACTGTATTTATTGGCGTATAACACTCACTTTTTCACGATGAAAATTGGGTGCAAATAGTGCGTGCGTGTTATAGGCCAATACTTCAATTTTAGCTTACTCGGAGGGGACAGGGAAGGGTCAGGACGAGCGTCGTCAGATTAAATACAGTGAGAATCTCCTGTTTACTTGGCAGCCTCTGTAATAGGAAGTCCCGTCTCCTGGGACGCCATTGGACCACTGTTCTGTTTATCATAGGAGATTCTCACTGTATGTAATCTGTCGGTGCTCGTCCCACCCCCCTCCCTGTCCCCTCTAGGCTGCAGATGGGCATCGATCAGGCTGCATTGATGGCAATGGCAAGGCTGCTGCATTGATGGCAATGGTGAGGCTGCATTGATGTGGACTGATGAGGCTGCATTGATGGCACTTGTGAGGCTGCAGATGGGCGTTCCTTATTTAAAATTTAAGTTTTTTTCCTGAAACTTCCCTCTTAAAATGAATGTGCGTGTTATATTTAAGGGTGAAGATCATTGACCATCCCTAGACACCAGATAACCCCCAATATTGAGAAACAAGCGATATTAGACTTATCACATAGGTCTATGAACCAGGTACAGGTACATCCCAAATTCACTGTGTGGTGGAGCACGGAAAAAACATTGTATTTGCAGCACTGGGGACTTGGGTGCTTTATATCACCAATAAGTTCATCTGCATGCATATAACCTTGAAGGAGAAGGACAGAACTATTGTGAGAATTCGCATCACACTGAGTTGATTGTCAATTGACAGAACATTGGAAGGGTTTTACCTCAATTTATTTGTGTTTGGACATTTATCACCGGAACTTTATTTGTTTATTTAAGAAGATATTAATTACCTTTAAGTTTGTATATTCCTTTATTAATGCACAGTTTGCTAAAATTATTTTTGATTGCACATAGCATGATGCGCTGCTGTATTAACAAATGTCTATGTTATTTATTACTTGTTTATGTGAGGAACACACATTTTTGTGATTGCAGCAGCTGTCAGATTCATTTGGTATTTAGCACAGCTTGGTTTTGGCAGCGCACTGGTTTTCCCTATATACACAGTGACACATTAGACTCCCAGCAAGAGCACAATGGTAGCTAAAGACAACCAACGTGTACCCACATCAAATTCAGCAAAAAAGCTAAAAAGAATATGCCAGGACTATTAATAATTCTGCTTTCTTGCTGCACTGAACTTATCTAGAAATTTCCTTTGAAACACCGCAATACACAAAAAACCTGTCCGATTCTACAGGTCCAGCTGGAAAACACCAAGACACAAGACAGACTTGATCCAACAAACCTTTATCGCACAGGTGTTGGGTCTTCCTTCATAAAGATAAAAGTGGTTACATGTTAACGCCACATACCTATGATAATTACTACCCCATCCGATATAATATAATACTCAAGTATAGAGGTCGACCGATATGGGTTTTTCTCTGGCCGATGCCGATATTTAGAAATCGCGATGGCCGATATGTGATGCCGATTTTTTTGGGCCGATATATTAGGCCGATTTTTTTTTTTTTTTTTTTTCCCCCTTCATCTCATAAAATCTAACAGTTAGACCCCTTTCACACTGGGGCGTTTTTCAGGAGCTTTTGAGCTAAAAATAGGGCCTGTAAAGTGCCTGTAAAATGGCTCCCCTGCAGTCTCAGTGTGATATCCCAAGTGCTTTCACACTGAGGCGATGCGCTGGCAGGATGTTAAAAAAAGTCCTGCAAGCAGCATCTTTGGAGCAGTGTATACCGCTCCTCCACCACTCCTGCCCACTGAAATGAATGCGCACCGCTGCCGAAGCGCCTGCAAAGCGTTTCGGCAGCAGCATTTCAGGAGTGCATTTAACCCCTTCCTCGGCCGCTAGCTGGGTTATAAGCGCCCCGCTAGCAGCCGAATAGCACCGCTAAAATGACGGTAAAGCGCCGCTAAAACTAACAGCATTTTACCGTCAACGCCTGCCCGCTCCAGTGTGAAAGTAGCCTTAAGTAATAAGTGATACAGAAAATTTTTTACATTTAAACATTTATTGAACAAAACAAACTTCCAATCAGTTCACTTGTATGTATAATTTAGATTAAAAAAAAATAACTATATCTTAAATATTAAATACACAAAAACAGATGATCAAAACTTTTGGACGAAAAAAAATGGGCTAACTTTACTGCTTATTTTTTTTTTTTTAATTAGTGTATTTTAAAAAAAAAAATGCGTTTGAAAGACCGCTGCGCAAATACCGTGTGACATAAAATATTGCAACAACCGCTATTTTATTCCCTAGGGTCTCTGCTAAAAAAATATATATAATGTTTGGGGGTTCCAAGTGATTTTCTAGCAGAAAATACAGGATTTTTACTTGTAAGCAACAAATGTCAAAAAAGATTTAGTCTTTAAATGGTTAAACTGAGAAATTCTACACATGGAGCTCAGTCTATTGATAAAAGAACCCAAAGAGATACAAATCTTCTTATCAGACTTGGCAGGCTGCCCAGAGGAGGAGAGAAGAAAACTTCAGACAACTTGCAATTGACTTCTATTACAGAAGTCATTTGCAAGTCCCGCTGAAGTTATAATCGGCTTTTTTTATCAGCACAATCAGCCGATGCCGATTAAGTAAAAAAAAGCCAAATATCGGCCGATATATCGGTCGACCTCTACTCAAGTATAATGCATATGTTCTACTTTCACTTTGCCATGGTGAGATTCTTATGGTATAGAAAACAAACACAAATTACAGTTATGTGCTGAAGGTCTTGTAGGTGACAAAAGAAGAATTTTGAATATTTGAAGGCCTTAGTCTTTATTATATAACATATGCCCAGTTTTTTTTTTTTAGTGGTATAAAGAAACAGAGCTTCGGAACACAACCTCTAACTATGATGCTAGGATGACACAGGTAAATGTACCTTACCGTGAAATGAAGCGTAAAATCACCTGCTCTCAACTGTGCCAGCGTTTATTGTTTGATGATAATGTCAGAGACTAATGGAAGCAGACAATGAAAGCTAAATGTATATACAGACATGAGAAGTATCTGGAGGACAGTTCCCTGTATTTACAGACATGAGAGGTATCTGGAGGATAATTCCCTCGGGACGCACTGCAGGAACACGTGTCTGACTCACATATCTGGATAAACAGTATCTACTGATCACCCAGATCATACTTACCTCCCAAAATTCGGAGATGAAACAGGACACGTGATAAAACGTTAAAGCTGACCTCCAGCCTTCTCTTCAGTCTTGCACAGTTGCACAGGCTCCTTGCCTGCAATGAAAATGCTTACTCCGATTTCACGATGGGGTTGATTTACTAAAGGCAAATCCACTGTGTGCTGCAAACTCTGAAATGAGGGGAAGCTCAGCTGATTTCTATCATCCAACCATGTACAAGCTAAAATACTGTTTATTTTCCTTGCATGTTCCCCTCAGATCTACTGTGACTGCACTGCCAAGTGCACAGTGGATTTGCCTTTAGAAAATAAACCCCCAAGTGTATTTAGAAGCTGCAATGAGTCAGACAGAGTCCATCTCAATTCCTGGATGGGGTACCTCCGGTATCATCTGGCGCTTTCCTCCCTGGCCTCTGACTGTCCCTGCCCTGTCTCTTTCATTCACTTGTTTTTTTTTTTAATATTGGAGGCTTAGCATCTCATGTGGATGATGCCTGACTGCTGTTTTCATGACCTCCATGCACTGTAAAGGGAAGCACAGAGACTCAGTGGTTGATTTACGAAAGGCAAATCCACTTTGCACTACAAGTGCACTTGGAAGTGCAGTTGCTGTAGATCTGAGGGGAAGATCTGAAATGAGGGGAATCTCTGCTGATTTTATCATCCAATCATGTGCAAGCAAAAATTATGTTTTTTATTTTCCTTGCATGCCCCCCTCAGATCTACAGCGACTGCACTTGGAAGTGCACGGTGGATTTGCCTTTAGTAAACAACCCCCTCAGTGATAACATCACAGGGTCTAAAATAAGATGTGTAATGAAAACAAAAGGTTTATGTAAAAATGTATTTGCACGTTGATTAAGCAACGCTCTGTAATAAATGTGCCTCCCTAGATCTCTTACAATCAAGGAAGATGTACAGGGTCAGG
The DNA here is from genome assembly GCA_037952925.1 of Lithobates clamitans. Taxonomy (NCBI): domain Eukaryota; kingdom Metazoa; phylum Chordata; class Amphibia; order Anura; family Ranidae; genus Lithobates; species Lithobates clamitans. The sequence goes on along the minus strand of JBBGZY010001799.1, from coordinate 1,056,250 downwards.
TATACTACTATTAAAGCCTGAGTTTAGCCAAAACTAAAAACAAAATAATCAGCACAAGGGACATAACTTAAAGTTAGTAATTGGTGTCCTTTATCCGGATTCTTCTGCTTTCAGTAGAAATCTAGTGACTCCATTTAACAGGACATAGTCAATCACTACTGTCAAATGTAAAGTCCATAGCCCTGGGTAATCTATGCATATTAAATATAAAGTACTGCTATGGACCTCACAACCAACCAAAACTGATATAAAAAATAAATACCAAAGAATAATATATCACCCTAAATATACACATGAAAAAGCTGCAACCATTAGCAAGTGACCTCAACACTCTAAAACAAATAATAAAAATGGTGCACTATTTCAAGGAGCCATGCAGCAAAAAAAAAAAAAAAAAAAAAAGGCAAAAATACAGTAATAAGCGATAATGCATGATAATGTTGTGAAACAATAATAAAGTGCACTATTTCAAGAAGCTATGCATCAAAAATAAACTAATATGCATGAATGATTATCCCGAATATAAAAAAAAATAAATAAAAATGTAGTAATATGCGATACAAAGTGAAACAGTAATTAAATGCGCTAATACATCCTTGAAAAAGTAATGTGACCAATGATATAACGCGTAGAAGGAGCCGGTGACCTCACTTCCAGCTATGACCGAGACTGGAAGTAGGGATTTTATCGATACTTCTTGCTTTTAATCTAGATGTAAGGTATTATGTTATAAAAAACCATTTCATCTGTGAAATTACTACACTATGGAGTTCTTATTTGTCTTGTATGGCCTGTGAATGGAGGAGAGGAGGAGATCTAATTACTGAGCCATATACCACGCCCCTGGGTTTATGCTATAAGGAGAGGAGAGTGGAATGTGATTGTCCATAAGACTACTTTTACACTGAAAGTGTCCGGCGTTTTACCGTAGTTTTAGCGCCGCTTTTCCAGCGCTAGCGGGGTGCTTTTAACCCCCGCTAACGGCCGAAAGGGTTAAAAGCGACCGTGCTGCAGCGCTTCAGAAGCGCTGCCCATGCATTTCAATGGGCGGTTTAGGAGCGCTGTATACACCGCTTCCAAACCGCCCCAAAGATGCTGCTTGCAGGACTTTTTCTAACGTCCCACAAGCGCACCGCCCCAGTGTGAAAGCACTCGGGCTTTCACACTGGGGAGGTGTTTTTCAGGCACTTTACAGGTGCTATTTCTAGCGCTAAAACGCCTCAGTTTTAAAGTAGCCTAAAGGATCCATATATTATAGCCCTGTCAGACCAGCTGTGGATTTCGATGCAGGAGAGGAGAGTGGAACGTGAACTGCGGTTACGGATATTTATACCAAAGCGTCACTAGACCCTGTTGTGGTCCTTGTTTAAAGTGGGTGTAAACCCGAAAAAAAACAAATAAAAACAAACAAACAAAGACAAAGGCATAATAAGCTAGTATGCATCGCATAGTAGCCCATTATGAAATACTTACCTTAGATCGAAGCTGTTGCAGCAGCCCTACACACCGCTGTGACCGGTGACATGTCTGTCAGAGTTATTTCTGGGTTCACGGTCACGGCACACTGCTGATGAAATGGCACGAGCCAGCCGTTTAAGTGCGCTGTTGACATCGACGCAAGCGTATATGGTACATATCTCCTAAACTGTGCAGGTTTAGGAGATATTAACAGTACCTACAGGTAAGCCTTATTATAGAAACCACACATATACAACCACTTTAACCTCCCTGGCGGTATGATTATTTCTGATTTTAGGTGCTGAAAGCGGTACAATTATTTTGCACAGAAATTTGGCGTTTTATATTGTAGGCCTGTAATTCTTAGGAATAGTTCACTTAAATCTGTCCAAACAAGAGTCTAGTAGACATCCCGGGTATGATAAAGTTTGAAAAATGAAATAAAAAATTATAATATAATAAATAACTATAAATAATTATAACAAATAATAATATAATAATAATAAAAATTATATAATAATGTAATCAAATCAAAAACACTGAAATTTGCTCAGTTGCAGAATTTTAGCTTTTGTTACTTTTAGTGTTTGATGACGGATCTCCCCACAAATCACTATCGCTCAATTCTGCGAGTGATTCTAATTTATTATCGCTTTTTTCTAGCTGCTCTAAAACCACTTTTGATGTAAAGGGACAGTTTTGGTTGCTATGGGCAATCTCCAGTTTCCTGGCAGAAAGAACAGTTTTATATATATAAAACTGCCTGCAGGACACTGGGCAAACCACTAGGGACAAAGGGGGATGTGTAGTTATTTGATACAGTACTGTAATCTGTAAGATTACAGTATGCTGTATCTATACTGTGTGTTTTACTTTTGAATTTACCGCCGAACTCCATCCCCGTGCGTCGCACCGCTCGCAGGGAACGGAGCTCGGCACTGTGAATCGAGCGAGACACGGTGGCTCGCCGATCACAGCGGGGAGACATCGCAGGATCCAGGGGACAAGGTAAGTATACTCTTCCTGGATCCTGCGATGCAAGCCCGAGTCTGGCTCGGGGATACCGCTTTTGGTATAAAAAATCCAACCCGAGCCAGACTCGGGAATACCGCCAGGGGGTTAAGGTGAGCTGCTAAGGCACACTCCTAGTGGATACCTGGATGGTGGGAGCAACTGTGTTCACAACTTTCAAGAACAGTTTCCTTGAGCACTTTTTGTTTTTTTCTAAATTGAGGGTAGTCATTCTTACATATTTGTCTATCTTTGCTGCTTAGCTTCTTGAATTAGTGCACTTTACCACGGTTTCACATACTATCGCCTATCACTGCATTTTTTTTTTTAAATTAGGGATAGTCATTCCTGCATGTTTGTCTATTTTTTCTGCATATCTTCTTGTATTAGAGCATTTTATCACTGTTTCACTTAATATTGCATAACATTGCATATTACTGCATTTTTTATTTTTATATTAGGGATAATTATTCATGCATATTTGTTTATTTTTGCTGCATAGCTTCTTGAATTAGTGCACTTTATTATTGTTTCACAACATTATCGCGTATTACTGTATCTTTGCCTTTTTTTTCTTCTGCGCAGATAAATATGACAACTTTTACCCACTTGACCACCAGTAATGTACTGGTATGTTGCTAGACTTCTAGTGGTTATACCGGGATGATGACTGCAGCTGCAGTTTTTTTTTTTTTTTAGAGCGGACAGTCAGCTTTCTTGTAATAATCCTAGTGGCTAATTAGATGCTGAATTGCTTTTACAAGCAGTGGAAAGGGATCCCCCATCACCTTCTGCAACTTTCTCTGGCTCTCCTGTCCCACTTGGAGACCCAAGCAACCAGCCATCATGTCTGCAGGCAGACCATAGAGGTAATCAGAGACCGGAACGGCTCTGATCACCTCTATAGTATAGGAAAACAGAAGCAATGAGCATTCATCACTTCTGGTTTCCCCAGATGTAAACAGCACCTTTTTTAAATAAGGAAAGCATTTGATTACACCAATCTTGGTGTGATCTAATGCTTTTAAGGGCAGAGAAGACTTCTGGGGTCTCGTAGACTGCGTGAGTTGGTCCCGCATGCAGGGAAATAATGATTGTCCCACACGTGTGAGGTATTACCGTGAACATCAGATTGAAGGCAGTAATTCTCGTACCAGACCTCCTGGGTATATCTAAAGTGGTAGCTTGTAAAGGCTTTTAAAGCGTTGCCTGTGGATAGTAAAGTTTACGCCGCTTTTGGCTGTTGCAAGGGTGTGCACAATTTTAAAGCGTGACATGTTTGGTATCCATTTACTTGGCGTAACATCATATTATACATTTTAACAAACAATTGGGTATTATATTGCATTTCCTGTCGCATCATGGCAGTACACACTGGGTTGTGACTCCGCCCCCACAACCTGATAGGACTGGTTAGCTATAAGTTTTGAAGAGAGGCCCACCACAGCATTCTCCTTTTTTCCTCAACTGTTCAGGACTGGATGGATAGCTCCGGACCCCTTACCGCTCCTGCTCCAGCCAGGTTAAGCCTCTCCTGGGTGAAAGTCCCTGCCTGTACAGTCTCTAAATGAGCTACATGGAGGGAACCCCACTCTGATGGTCTCTGGGGTCCACTCTGTCTGGTGCCATATAAGCCTTAATATAGGCTTAGAATACTTGCAGCGACCTCCATTATTCTTACCTTCACATGCACTCTTTTTGTTTCCTTCCTACTGCTTCTCATCTTTTTCTTTTTTTCTCTCTTTTTTTTTTCTTTTTTCCTGTGGCTGGGCTCTCTAGTCCCACGGATTACCTTCCCCTTCCCAAGATGGCGTCCGCGACTGATCTGCGCATGCGCGAGGAGAAGTGATGCATGCAGTGACCCGTTCTGATAGTTTCCAAAATGGTGCCAGGTGCCGCAAATCGCGACTGAGCATGCACTGAAATGACGTTACTTTCACGATGGCTGTGAATTTTAAAAAGCCTGATTTCTATTTGAAAAATTACAGTGTGCTGCCTTTCATCTTGGATGAACCTCCTCCTGCTGCTGCCAGAATCTTACATACCTCTCCTGGCTACCTCTGGTAAGGCCTATTTATACTCCAGCACCAGCACCAGCCTAATCTTGCAAACATTCCTCACTGCTTTCTAATTTGTATTGAAATGCTTTAGGGAGTCACTGTCCTTTGCTCCACTCATGGAGGCTGCTGCCCAAGCAGACCATCCACAGTCTGAAAGGTAAGGAGTGTTTCTGGTAAGTAGAGAAGATATGAAAAAGAGAGCACTGCCACTAATACCTAGACAATTATCTAGACAACCCTGCCAGGTCATCAAGGTCCTCCCACTCCAGGCGCAGAAAACAATCAAGCCGATCAAGTTCTTCCTCCCATCACCATCATTCGCATCATAAAAAGCTATCTCCAGTTCATAAATCACACGACAGTCATCGCACCTACCTTACGCCCAATGCCTGCTGGGTATGCGGGGCTCCGGCTCTTCCCGACAAGCTAGCATGTCATACATGCTTTGAAGAAGCAACAAGAGAAAAAGAAACGGATGCAAAGGAGTTAACCGATATTATCCGAGAATCAACAATACAAGTATCAGCTCCAGAAATGTATAGGCCAGCTCCGAACACATCAGCAGCCGCTTCACACATAACTCCAAAGTCGGACGACTCCTCCGACAATGAAGAATTGGAGATATCTACAGGCTTTGATCTTGCTTTATTAAACACATTTGCAAAATTCGTAAATAAGCGATTGGTTGGGGCGATTCAAAGGAAGCACCACACAAGATTCTAAAATACTTACCAAATTTAAAGAAGGAACCAGAGACCTTCCCATTTATAGATGAATTGGAGGACCTGATAAAAGACGAGTGGCTAGTAGAAACAAAGGACTTGATCGCAAGACTGACCTCGACCTTAAAAGATCTTACTCAGCAGCAGGGGGTGCCTGCAGACCAGCGATCACCCTAGCGGCGGTTGGAAAAGCAATCTTTAGCTGGACTTCCACTGTCGAAAAGCTACTCCTGGAAGGAGCCGAACAAGAAAAAATTGTGACCGCTCTTCAAGAACTCAGTCTAGCAGTAGATTTTGTGGCCAACCCCCACAGTGGACATGCTGGCCTCGGTAATGTCAAAAAGAGCAGTGTGGTTAAAGCCATGGGTTGCGGATCCAGCTTCCAAAAAAAACTGGTGTAAAATATCCTATGACACCTGGAACCTTTTTGGGAGGAGGTAACAACAATCATTAAAAACCTGACCTCTGTAGAGTTGAAGGGTAACCCGGCCGCATGTCTCCTACAGCTGACAGAGAGACCTATTCTGAAATATAAGACACTTACGATGCAGCTCCTCAATGCAGCAAGGGCGTGTATCCCTGCGTTGTGGAGACAACCTCAACCACCAACCAGGGTCCTGTGGTACTCCAAAGTCAATTATATTCTCCGTATGGAGGAATTGACAGCTACTCTTCATAATACGGAAGAACAATTCCAAGACAAGTGGAGGCCATGGAGATATGTTGCATGCTCAGATGCTTACCTGCAGGAGGTGGCCCGCTCAAAAGCCCAATTGGACTAATTTACCAAAGTGCAGAGCAATGCACTGGGGCGTCTGTTAACTTTGCGGGAGTACGATACCCCCCCTCTTTTTTTTTCTCCCCCCTCCACTCTTTTCTTTCTTGTGTCAATGCTATCGGCATCTTAGCCGTTGTTACAGCTGTTATAAAATTGAAGTGATTATAGAAGTCTTTGGATTTTCAGTCTATGTATGTCACGTGATATTATTAGATTCACTCCCTTAATTTATGAATCTCCATAGTTGGTTAGCAGGGTATATGTTCTTATGGGCCCTTCAGGCCTCCTGGTTTTATGGTTTATAAGTGCTACCACATAGGCAAAGTAATTCTTAAGCTGTCAACAAATGTTCTTCTAAGTCTTGTTTGTTTTCGACTTCTTGGTTTGTGATGACTGAATGTATACTTGTTTACGAAAATGACGTGACTTGCTGTATTTGTGGAACTTTGCCATAAATAATAAAGGAATTTAAAAAAAAATATATCCTATGACGGAACAAATTTGTTTGGTGAAAAACTAGACTTGGCCATCTCAAAAGGTCACAGGCGGTAAATCGGGCCTCATTCCGTCCAACAGAAGGCCGAAGGAACAAAATAAACTGCACCATATAGACACAATCTCCCGGACAGATTTAGAGAGGCATGGTCATATAGACCGGGGAAAGAATTCAAGCGAAATTGGAGAAACAGCCAATCTTCTTTTCTGGAGTTACAAAAGTCAAAACAGTCTAGCACAGGGGATCAACAAAAATCTTTTTGAAGGTGTGCCCGTCCAGCCTGTAATAGTAGGAGACAGACTGAGACTATTTGCAGGCTTTGGCGGAACACATAAAAGAACTGTGGACAATATCCACCCGCTTGGGTCACAAATGGAGATTCAAGAATAGACCTCCAAGGGACCATTTTCAAGCTACCTTCTAACTTCTGTCTTCTTTTCAAAAAAGAAAAGTATTGATCAAGTGTGTGATAGGGTTGCTACAGAAACATGCAGTTCCGCTTGCTCAGAAAGGAAGGAGGTTTCTATTCTCCACTTTTCCTCATAAGAAAGAAAAATGGGAGACCTGTGCCCAATCTTAGATCTAAAAAGACTCAACAGGAAGATTCTAGACAAATCCTTCAAGATAGAGAGCCTCCGATCAATCCTACTGGCAATAAACGCTGGAGATTCGATGCTGTCAAACGATTTATCAGACGCCTAAAGCAATTTGGATGGATAATAAATTGAAAGAAAAGCAACTTGCAGCCGACCCAGAAGATGGTCTTTCTATAAGCACAATTGAATACAAGGTCCAAAAAAGTGGAACTTCCCAAAGAGAAAATAGAACCTTTAATTCACAGGATGAAAAAGTTGATGGCAGCAGTCTACCTACCAGCCAGAGCATGCATGGGTATTCTGGGATCCATGTCAGCCACCTTCCCAATGGTCCAGTGGGCCCAATGGTGCATGAGAATATTTTAAAATTAATTTTTATGCCGCAGTGGGATGGAGCAGCAATGCTTCAACCAATCTATATTAACGAGACGGTGAAACAGTCAGTGTTGTGGTGGACTCGGGTCTACAAAATCAAACGTTCTCGCCATATTATTTCTCCTCAACCAGAATGAATTACATCAGATGCCAGCCTGGAAGGATGGGGAGCCCACTATCAGGAACGAGCGGTACAGGGACACTGGGATTTCATACCACGAGGGGTAGTCTCGAATACTCTGGAACTAAAAGCCACCTTTCAAGATCTCCCAGCATTCTGTTCACTTCTCAGGGGGAAAAGTGTTCTACTACGTATAGACAACAAAGTGGCAGTAGCCTACATACAGAGGCAAGGAGGGACCAGAAGTCGCACACTCATGAAGGAGGTACCCCCTATTCTCGACTGGGCTCAGATATAATTGACGGCTCTGAAAGCCGTATACGTCCCAGCAGCCCAGAACCAATTGGCTGACGACCCGAGCAAACTCTTTGTTTCAAACAACAAATGGTCCCCGAGTTCCCAACCCCTCTCTCTTCTGAGGTAGACCTCGGGTGTTCCGATCGATCTGGCAGCAACCCCAATGAATGCCAAGTGTCCAGAATTCCTAGCGAGAGAGGCATATCCAACAGCAGCAGTAGTAGACTTCCTACACGAACTCTGGAACTTCCAGCTGGGATATATTTTTCCCCCAATATCGTTAATAGCGATATTGCTATCCAGACTCAGAATGTCAACATCCACAGTAATAGCAGTATTACCCTTTAGCCAATAAGACCGTGGTTCACAACCGTTCTACAACTGAGTATAGAGGACCCATTTCCTCTCCCAGTAACACTGGATCTACTCTCACAAGGCCAATTCCTACACCCAGTGCCCGGAAAGACTACACCTTATGGCTTGGAAATTGAAAGGGATAGGCTGCCAAGCCAGGGATGCTCATTTAACCACTTGCCGTCGGTGATGCTTTGTGGTGGTGTATCTGAATGATGCCTGTATCTACAGGCATCATTCAGATATCGGCATTTTCAGCCGGCGATTTCCTACACCATAAGAATGATCATAGCGGCTATTCCGCTGCTTGATAGTTCTTACGGGCTGCGGAAGGGGACATCCCCTCCCGCCGCCCTCATGTGCCCACATGTGCTTCTACCAACTCACCGCTGCGATCGGCGACTCGGAGAACAGACCTGCCGGCCCCGGATGTTGAGCATAGAGATTTCTGGTGGAGGAGCTGGTCGCCAGAGTCTCTATGATCGTCAGAGGCCGGGCGCGATGTTATGACGTCACGCCCAGCCTCTGCATTAAAAAAAACGGCGCCGCCTCGGCTGGAAAGCCGTGATTGTTTTTTGTTTTTGATTTTAGGCTTCTAAGCCTAGAGGTGAGATGTGGGGTCTTACTGATCCCATATCTCACTGGAAAGAGGTCCTGTCATGTCATATTCCTATTACAAGGGATGTTTACGTTCCTTGTAATAGGAATAAAAGTGATCAAATTTTTTTTATTTTTTTAAAGTGTCAAAATAAAAATTTTCAAGTAAAATTAACAATAAAAAAAAATTAATTTTTTTAAAGTGCCCCTGTCCCCGTGTGCTTGCACGCAGAAGCAAGCGCATACGTAAGTCCCGCCCACACGTGAGGTGTCGCCGCGAACATTAGAGCGAGAGCAATAATTCTAGCCCTAGACTTCCTCTGTAACTCAAAACATGTAACCAGTAAAATTTTTGAAAGCGTCGCCTATGGGGATTTCTAAGTACCGAAGTTTGGCGCCATTCCACGAGCCTGTGCGTTTTTAAATGTGACATATTAGGTATCTATTTACTAAGCGTAATTTCATCTTTCACATTATGCAAAAAAATTGGGCTAACTTTACGTTTTTGTTTTTTTTTTAAGCATGAAACTGTTTTTTTTTAAAAAAAAATATGCGTTTGAAAAATTGCTGCGCAAATACCGTGTGAGATAATGCAATGACCGCTATTGTATTCTCTAGGGTCTTTGTTTAAAAAAAACATATATAATTTTGGGGGTTCTATGTAATTTTCTAGCAAAAAAATGATGATTTTTACATGTAGGAGGGAAGTGTCAGAATTGGCCTGGATGCGAAGTTGTTAAGGTAGTACCTTGCAGCAAGCCAGGAAGAATTTAGCTAATAACACTTACAAGAAAGTATGGGAAAAATTCACTTCATTGCACAGCAGCAATCCTGGGATCCGTTTGCACCCACCGTGTCACAAATTCTACAATTCCTTCAATCGGGCCTAGAAAAAAGCCTAGGTTCTAGTACACTAAAGGTACAAGTCTCTACCTTATCTGCTATGATGGGAATCAAACTGGCTTTGGATCCCCTTATCATTCAATTTCTAAAAGCATGCTTAAAGATAAAACAACAGAGGAAACCAACTTTTCCCACGTGGAATCTCTTCACAGTGCTAGAAGCACTGTCAAATTCTCATGGCGGCAGCATCCCTTTGGGATCTAACACTTAAAATAACCTTCCTCAATTGCCATAACCTCAGGCAAATGGGTATCCGAGTTGCAAGCCTTACTGATGAAAGAACCTCATCTGATCTTCTACCCAGATAGAGTGGTTCCATGACCTTCAGATCGGTTAATTCCTAAAGTAACATCCTCTTTCCTCTTTAATCAAGAAATCAACCTACCAGTATTCCTTACTAGTCAAGGGGATCCGCATCCTTTGGATATCAAAACAACAAATTACTTCGTACTGGACGGCTGCCAGTCTATTCAGAAAAACTGAAAATTTTCTGGTCATTACTTACGGCCCTAGAATAGGCCAAGCAGCATCTTCGCGTACAAAAGCCTCATGGCTAATAAAAACCATCAAAAAAGCACAGGAGACACAACAACTTCCAATACCTGAAGGCTTAAGGGCTCATTCTACTAGGACAGTGGCAACATCGTGGGCAGCATATTGCAGGGTATCTCCAGAAACAATATGCAAAGCGGCAACTTGGTCTTCAAGAACAAAGTTCATGTCACATTATAGAGTGGATCCTGAGCATTTGACAACTGTTGAATTTGGAAGAAAAGTTGTTCAAGCAAATTCTTCTGTATCTTGTGAATAAAGTAATACTTTCTAAGCACCCGCCCGTATAGTGAGTTATTTCCCAGTGTGTGCTGCCATGATGCGCCAGGAAAATGGAAAAAATTGTATACTCACCTTTCCGTAATTTTCCTTTCCTGGCACATCTCATGGCAGCAAACAGATTCCCACCCATTTAAGGTTATATATACGGAAAATGCTGTGGTGGGCCTCTCTTCAAAACTTACAGCTAACCAGTCCTATCAAGTTGTGGGGACGGAGTCACAACCCAGTGTGTGCTGCCATGAGATGCGCCAGGAAAGGAAAATTACGGAAAGGCAAGTATGCAATTTTCATTTTTTGTACATTAAGATTCAAAAAGGTGTTTTTTCAGAATAAAAAAAAACTGTTTGAAAAAACATTGCGCAAGTACCATGTGACATAAAAAAAATGCAACGCCCACCAATTTATTATCTAGGGCCTCTGCTTAAAAATTATATATGTTTGGGGGTTCTAAAAAAATTTCTAGCAAAAAATACTGATTGTTGCATGTAGAAAAAAAGTGTCAGAACCGACCTACTGAAAGTGGTTACACAATTTTTTTTCCTCCTGGCAATGTAATGGAGCAGTGAGGGAGCAAAAGGAATGTCAGTATAAGTACTGCTGGGAAGGGCGAAGTTAAAGTGAACCTGTTGCATGGGCGATGCACAGATTCACCTTAAGCATCTGACTGGAAACATTCTAGTCATGCAAGAACAGGATATCCCTTAATCATGAAGGGATTAAACAGACAACTGCTTGACTTGTTTTTTTATGTTTTATACTAATGTTTAAAACGAAGCATCTAAGTAATTGACAGGATGGAAAAATAAAGATATGAACAATATAAATACTTGCCTGAGATAAACCTTATTTATATAGAACTCTACAGCAAACCTAAAGGAATCATGTGAAAGAGAAAAAGATTGAGCCAAGACTTTTGTACACACAATAGAAATGCTATATTAGGACAATATTATACAAGAGGAAATTTAATTTATAAAATACCATTTTTTTACAGCCATTTCCTTATGTGTAGCTAAGACATGGATATTTGCATTGATTGTAAGAAGAAGAATGTTTTTTTAGTTCCTTTCCAGATTTCACACCCTCACACATACAAAACAAACAATATATTCCACACAAATCATTCTAAATTATTCCAAGCCAAGATAACATTTGGAGATGCAGGCACATGCATTCTATGCATATACTATTATTACTACCACTACTACAATTGATGATCTATGATGTACACATTACTGCGCAAATGTTTTTAGGCAGGTATGAAGAAATGCTGTAAAGTAAGAATGCTTTCAAAAATTTATATTACAATAGTTTATTTTTTATCAGTTTACAAATTGCAAAGTGAGCAAACAGAAGAAAAAGCTAAATCAAATCAATAATTGGTGTGACTACCCTTTTTTTTCAAACCAGCATCAATTCGTACACTTGCACAAAGTCAGGGATTTTGTAGAATTAGCAAAATCCCAGGCCTCCTTAAGTCTAATGAGAACCTCCAGAGCCAAGAGCTGCTCACATCCTTCCATATAGAGTGGGTTGTAAGGCATAGAGTGTGTAATGCAAGATAGATTCATGGGTGCCAGACACTTCTTGAATGCAAAGAGATTTTATTTCTCTTGAACAGAACTTGGCAGAGAGGGTGAGGGCCAGGACACCCTTAGTTAGTGGCAATGTTAATTAGCACACTCCAGGACTTCTACAGGTAGACAGTCATGCAGGGAAAGGCATCCAGCAAGACACCACATCTGCATGCGTAGGAATGCTGTCTCCTATGGCAACAGTCTTAGAACAGTTCCTAACACAGATTTAAACAAACTCCTTTCCTTTCTCTACAGTCACTTCTTGTAGGTTCTCAACCCACTGAGCTCCCAGTCTCTCTCTCACTAGACTTTCTGGTTCACTGCCACCAAATCCCTTGAGCTCTTCCAATCTTCACTTAAGTATCTTCTTCAAGTGTCAACCCCGCTTCTCTGCTGGAACCCTAGCTTGGCACTCCAGATACTTCTCAAGCTTCAACCCACTGGCCTGCTTGGTTCCAGGCTTGACACCTGCTGAAGTTTCCCAATTCTTCACTGTCCCCGGTTGGTGAGAATACTGCTCTTGTACTTGCTTCAGCTACTCACTGTAGTGAGTGGCGACAGCTACCCCTCTACCTCCGACCATGTCAGATGCTCCGGCCCACAGAACCGTCACTTCTGGTTGGACTGCAAGCCGCAATCCCAACCCTATGCTGCTCTCTTGCTTCTGGATAGGCTCTCAGACAGCCTAGCAGCCAGATGTGCCTGGGATAGGCCCAAACTTCAGCCTATCAGCCTGGGCAATATGACACACGTCCACCCAGACAGCCATCCAGGTGGCACAGATCACCTGACTCCACCCAAATATATATAGGTTCTCCCAGCAGGCCAAGGGATTTAAGAAAACCCATGCCCATTGGCTGAGATGCCCCATATACTCCTAATCTGTCCTTGCTTTGCCCTTATCTTAGCTAATGTCGCCAGGTACCCGGCCACCCCACGGGAGAAGAGAGAAGTGCAGCAATTCCAGACTTAGGGTGAACTCAATAGATCCCTACCCTAACAATGAGCCAAGGTAACTACACCTGGCAGGTTAATTTAGGAGCAACCGTGCCTAAACATCAGGGTGCTACAAGCATAAGGTGTACGATTAACCAATTATATCAAGCAGGTGCTAATCATCATTTTCATATGAAGGTTGAACCAAAACAGAAACAGCTGTGTAAGAGGCTTGAAACTGGGTGAGGAACAGCCAAATTCTGTTAAAGTGAGGTTGTGGAAGATGAGTTTCATGTCACAAGTCATACACCATTGCAAGACTGAGCACAGCAAGACACAAGGTAGTTATACTGCCTCAGCAAGGTCTCTCCCAGGCAAAGATTTCAAAGCAGACTGGGGTTTTAAGATGTGCTGTTCAAGCTGTTCTTTTGAAGAAGCACAAAGAAATGGGCAACGTTGAGGACCGTAGATACAGTGGTCAGCCAAGGAAACCATGCAGCAGATGAAAGACACGCTTACTCTTCTTCGACATCGGAAGATGTCCAGCAGTGCCATCAGCACAGAACTGGTAGAAACCAGTGGGACCCAGGTACACCCATCTACTATTCGGAGAAGTGGTCTTCAAGGAAGAACTGTGGCCAAATAGCCATACCTCCGACATGGAAACATGGCTAAGTGGCTAAACTATGCACAAAAACATAGAAACTGGGGTGCAGAAAAATGGCAGCAGGTGCTCTAGACTGCTAAGTCAAAATGTGAAATATCTGTCTGTGGCAGGAGGCAGTTTGTTCGCTGAAGGACTGGAGAGCGATACAATAATGAGTGTCTGCAGGCAACAATGAAGCATGGTGAAGGTTCCTTGCAAACTTGGGGCTGCATTTCTACAAATGGAGTTGGGGATCTAGTCAGGATCAAGGGTGTCCTCAATGCTGAGAAATACAGGCAGATACTTATCCATCATGCCATACCATCATACCAATTTTTTTCTGCAGTATAACAATGACCTCAAACATACAGCGTTTGTCATTAAGAACTATCTTCAGATTAAAAAAGAACAAGGAGTCCTGGAAGTAATGGTTTGGCCCCCACAGAGCCCTGATCTCAACATTATCAAGTCTGTTTGGGATTACATGAAGAAACAGAAAGATTTGAGGCAGCCTACATACATAGAAGGCCTGTGATTGGTTCTCCAAGATGTTTGGAACAACCTTCCTTCACAGACTGTGTACCTAAAATAATTGATGCTGTTTTTAAGGCAAAAGGTCACACCAAATTTGATTTCTCTTCTATTCATTTACTTTCCATTTTGTTAGTTAATGAAAAAAAACTATTAACAATTTTATTCCTGAAAGCATTTTTAATTTACAGCATTTTTTTCACACCTGCCTAAAACTTTGCATAGTAGTGTAAAGAAAAGAAAAGAGTCCTTCACATAGGCTAAAGGGCCCTACATACGGGCTGAATATCGGGGAGCATCGCCGGTTCAATAGAAACTGGCTGACATTTGGCCGTGTGTACGGCAGCCGGTTCAACTGGCTACTGTCAAAAGGAGCATGATTGAAAAAGGTCTGCCGATCGTCACCCGTTTGGACAACTTCTGTCAGACGAGCATGCTGGAAAACCAGCAGACAACCGACTCCCGATCATAGCTCTCAGCCAATGGCTGAGCGCGCTGACCGGTGTGTTCTGGCTGGGGGGGGGGGGGGTCCGTCCCCATGTCAGAACACAATAGCTCAGCAGGGGAGATCGCTGTACTAACATTGAATAGTCAGTACAGATCTCCTCCCAAGCCCTTTCATTTTTTATTCGTTCAGCCCAGTGGGTTGACTTGAAAAAAAAAACTGACAGTGAGTACCAGGTATAACTCCTGTGTATTTACAGTTGTTAGACAAAACAAATTCAGTATATGAGGATTTCTGGCCAGGCAATTCATGTGAAGAGTCCAGATATAACAGATTTTTAACTCTTGCCATATCCAGATCTTTAAAAAAAAAAAAAACACACATTCTGCCTAGTTTCTCTTTCGATTTCAATAAATGTTAATTGAAGGTAAACAGATAACACTATAGAGCAAGCTCCTTCCCTTTTTACTACAAAGAACCCTTGAAATAATTTTCAGGTCTCGAGGAACCGTTGCTAAAACCAATTCATTGATGGTTAGTGGGAAAAATGCCTCTCACATTGGTGGCAAGTAGGATGAATTCCCCCTTTAGAGGTGGTCAGAATGTCCCCCTTACAGGCAGTTAAAAAGATCACTTGGTTCATGCAGCTGGCTCCGGCATGTGGCACTGACTCTAGACTGTGGTGGAGATTTTGAAATCCATATTTATATCTTCAAGGGAACTCTCTAATAAAAGGACTCTCTAATTAAATTACCATGCTCCATTGGAGATATATACACACACACAGTAAATGCATGTATGTATATGTTTTTACAGGACTTTATATATATTTATATATTTTGTGATATCAGGTTGAGCCCAGATTAGATTTTAAAATACTTTTTTACTGGTTCTCAAAAGCTGTTGAATGTTTGAGGCAGGTGATAATTACTCTTAGTAAGATAGATAGTTACTCTTCAGACTTTGTGTCACCACCTGGTTGGGGGTCTTTTGATATACTAATTTTGGAATTAGTTATATTTAGATCAAACAGGGCTAACTGTTTTAGGGCAGACACAGAGGCACCAGAGAGTCTAATATTTAAGCATGATGTTTAACTGGGCTTGAAATTACAGCCAATAAGAATTTGAGGCAACTCCGAACCAATGAACATTAGGCTTCAGGGGTAGCCAATCAGGATTCAATGCCACTTCTGAACCAATGAGGTGACCCTGAGTTCTGATTGGCAGGAGTGGGTTATTCTAACAAGATAAAAAACAAAAGCCTAGGGATGCTAGCTTTCTTAAAGCTTCATGGTCTGGACAGTATGGACACGTAAGATCTCTGTGTAATGTATTCCCTTATCTCTCTTTACTTTTCCCTACTTTTCTTCTATATTAGGATTTTGCCTAAGATTAGATTAACAGCCTGTATATGTCCATTGTAACCATGTCTGAGTTTGGCTAAAGTTATCTTTGCAGCCTAAGCAACACGGTACCTGTAACATCCCTAGAGATATTTGGTAAGTTTTAATCATTCTAACGTTTCTTTTCTGTATAAATAAATGTAATTGTTTATCTTTTCGCACTGTTATTGTTCATTTTTAATTCTTACATAGACAAAGGTTTAATCATTCCATATAAAGTGAGGTAGGTAATAATAGCCATATCAAGAACTACACAGCCACAATTAGCCACAGATCAAAGGAACCCCAAGCAACCTCTGGAGGAACCTTAGGGTTTCATATAACCCTGGCTGAAAATGACTGCTGTGGAACATGAAAAAATAGGTGATCGTTATTTTACATTATTGTGTTGGTTATTAAGATTAAAGAGCATTGGTGTTCTTAAAGTGTTACTAAATCAACAACAGTAAAATCAGTCTGTATATGCAGTAAAGCATGCTTGGTATACCCACTGTGGAACCTAAGGGGTTAATCATCTGCATTGTGTAAAAAACGCTATTTGATCCTGTCTTTTCTGATCCTCCCCTTCTTCCACTGTCCCCAATCTATCTGCTGATAGAACAGAGCCTTGGGGACAAGCTGCACATGCTCAGTTTGGTGTGTATTGCTAGAGTTTTTTTTCTCTCCAGACAGAGGGTCAAGGGTCCTGCAGCCACATAGACAATCAGGGGAGAATGAAATCACCTCCCACAAGCTTTAATCATACACTGGTAGAGGTCACAAGACTACTATATACTGCTGATAATAAAATGTATTTAGCAGTTTATATTTACTAAAATAATTGCATTTCCATGTTCTGTGTACTGTGGGAGACAAGCTACAGTGAATGCAGGGTCCTGGCCCTAGTAACACTTTAATTCTAAACTTGAATTACTTCTGGAAGTTTTAGTGAAGAAACAAGGTAGTGGGGCGCTGGACCCTGTCATATCCTGGTATCTTAAATAAGCAGAATCATTTTTTTCTACATACAGGCAGCCCTAAGCCTTAGGTGGTTGGGGTAATGTCTTTAAGGTAAAGAGAAGAGAGCACCACAAGCTTTTAACAATCCAGAAATCTTTTATTATTAAATGCAAATGTTCTTCTGGAGATGCCAACATGTTTTGGGGTACCTAAGAGTTATATAAGTAAAGCCAGCTTCAATTCCTGGTTTAACATATTGCTTTCTTTTGCTCTAACTTCAGATTAGCAGTTGGTAGCAAAGTGTAAGGGAAGCCAAAGACTGTGCTATATGACCACGACAGTGTGTATATTTCAGGGGAAAAAATGAACCAGACCTAGAAACACTACACAGCGTTCTGCAGCTGGAAATAATTTAGGCAACATCATCACCCTAAATCTTGACATCCAATCCCAGTTCATCATAACCAATCTAGACACAGCCCTTTCTGTGCCAAGGCATGAAGTAGCAGCCCACACCACGCATTTTTCTGTAGTGGCTGGAAGGCAGAGAAATTCTATGGGCAATTTCTCACCTAGTAAAAATCTTGCAGCAGTCAGCTTATGAGGGATGAAGATGAAAGCTGCAAATGGGTGGCATCCGGCCATCCACTCACCGCCTCTCGCTGCCACTGGGCGATGCGGCATAAAAGCAGCTGGACGTGACAGTCTGTTAAGAGATGGCAGCAGGTAATAAAGTGCCAGACATAAATGTTTTAATTCTTCACGGAAAGTGGTGATTCATTTTTACAGCCCGATGACCACAGAAAAGAGAGATTACCGGTGTCTGCCGTGATCACGCCAGATGGGCAGAGACCCACTTTTGCCAGAAAAAATAAATGTCAATAAGAAAGCTGGAGTGATGATAGAGAGGAAACTGAGGAAAAGAAAAAAATAATAAAGAACACAGAGAACCGAGGAAAAGATGTAAAACAAAGATAACAGGTTAAAAAAGAAAGGTGAGAAAACGAGACGGGGGTGGGGGTGGGGGCGAGGACAGAGAGGACACAGAAAATGGAAAATATTGGAGTTCAGCGATAGTGACCCCCTTCTTCGCCCAGGGTTTCTTCCTCCACCATCGCTCCTGCCGATGACCCTCCTCCGATGCTGCATCTGATCGGTTCCGTGCCAATGTCCAGCATTACTTAGATAACTATGGGCGTGGCCATCGGATGATGTCATCTGGAGCTCCCCTCGTGACGTCACTGACCCATCATGCCCCAAACAGTGAAGTCACAAGGGGGTGGGGCCTCCGGATAACGTTATCCGATGGCCACACCCCATAGTTATCTATTAAATGCTTCACATCAGCGGGACACAGCATCGGAGGAGGGTTGTTGGCAGGAGCTCTGTTTTTTTTCACGATTTGTTTTAGCCGGCAATTCTTTTTTCTTACATTCAGCTGTCAGCGGGTTTCCCCGCTGACAGCTGATGACTCATTGGTTGTTAAGGGCGCGGCGGCCAGCTTCCCGGCCCCCTCCTTAGCAACCAGCTATATACAGTGTAAAAAAAAAGCAAAATGCAAATCGCTGTAAAACCGCGGTTAAAAAAAATGCGGAAAGCACAGCAAAAAGCACTGAAGAAACACTCAAAAGTAACATGCATAGATGTGAATCGAGCCTTACACTCCCTGAGACTGAATCGTTTTTTCCTACACTGGGATCACCATTGAGGCATTTGTAAATTGCTATCATTTCCCCTCTCAAGTGTCTCTTCTCCAGTGAGAATAAATTTAGGGCTTGTAGTGGTTCCTTGTAATTCAGGTCCTCCGGTCCCCTTATTAATTTTGTTGCCCTTCTCTGGACTTTCCCTAGCTCTAGCACATCCCTTCTGCGGACCGATGACCAGAACTGGATGGAATACTCCAGATGCGGCCTAACCAAAGTTTTATAAAGTGGCAGGATTATTCTTTTCTCTGGAGTATATACCCTTTTTTATGCATGCTAAAATTCTCCCGGCTTTGGTAGCTGCAGCATGACATAGACTGAGCAATAGCATACAGTCTTCTACTAGGACCCCTAGATCCTTCTTCATTCCCCAGAGGTTCCCCCCCTAGTGAGTAGTTTGCATTTATGTTCTTAGCCCCCCAAGTGCATTACCTTACATGTCTCCACATTAAACCTCATTTGTCATGTACAGTGCCTTGAAAAAGTAGTCATACCCCTTGAAATTTTCCACATTTTGTCATGTTACATACAAAAATATAAATGTATTTTATTGGGATTTTATGTGATAGACCAACACAAATTGGCACATAATTGTAAAGTGGAAGGAAAATGATAAATGATTTTCAATTTTTTTTACAAAAAAAATCTAAAAAGTGTGGTGTGCATTTGTATTCAGCCCCCTTTACTCTGATACCCCTAACTAAAATCTAGTGGCACCAAATGCCTTCAGAAATCACCTAATCAGTAAATAGAGTCCACCTGTGTGTAATTTTAACTCAGTATAAATACAGCTGTTCTGTGAAGCCCTCAGAGGTTTGTTAGAGAGCCTTAGTGAACAAACAGCATCATGAAGGCCAAGTAACACACCAGAAAGGTCAGGGATAACGTTTTGGAGAAGTTTAAAGCAGGGTTAGGTTAAAAAAAATATGTAAAGCTTTGAACATCTCACCGAGCACTGTTCAATCCATCATCTGAAAATGGAAATAGTATGGCAAACCTACCAAGACGTGGCCGTCCACCTAAACTGACAGGCCTGGCAAGGACAGCATTAATCAGAGAAGAAGCCAAGAGGCCCATGGTAACTCTGGAGGAGCTGCAGAGATCCACAGCTCAGGTGGGAGAATCTGTCCACAGGACAACTATTAGTCGTGTACTCCACAAATCTGGTCTTTATGGCAGAGTGGCAAGAAGAAAGCCACTGTTGAAAGAAAGCCATAAGAAGTCCTGCTTGCCATGTGGCGGACTCAGCAAACATGTGGAAGAAGGTGCTCTGGTTAGATGAGACCAAAATTAAACTTTAACTTTGGCCTAAAAGGAAAATGCTGTGTGTGGCAGAAAACACTGCACATCACCCTAAATACACCATCCCCACCGTGAAGCATTGTGGTGGCAGCATCATGTTGTGGGGATGCTTTTCTTCAGCAGAGACAGGGAAGCTGGTCAGAGTTGATGGGAAGATGGATGGAGCCAAATACAGGGCAATCTTAGAAGAAAACCTGTTAGAGTCTGCAAAAGACTTGAGACTGGGGCGGAGGTTCACCTTCCAGCAGGACAACGACCCTAAACATACAGCCAGAGCTACAATGGAATGGTTTAGATCAAAGCCTATTCATGTGTTAGAATGGCCCAGTCAAAGTCCAGACCTAAATCCAGAGCTTGAGCTAATTTGGAAAAAATGGGCAAAAATGTCACTCTCTATAGATGTGGAAAGCTGGTAGAAACATCCCCAAAAAGACTTGCAGCTGCAATTGCAGCAAAATGTGGTTCTACAAAGTATTTTACATATTAATTGGTAAAAAAAAAATTGAAAACCATTTAGAATTTTCCTTTCACTTCACAATTATGTGCCACTTTGTGTTGGTCTAGCACATACAATCCACAATAAAATACATTTACGTTTTTGGTTGTAACATGACAAAATGTGGAAAATTTCAAGGGGTATGAATACTTTTTCAAAGCACTGTAGTTGCCAACCCCATTATTTTGTTCAGGTCTTTCTGTAAAATGTCTATATCCTGCTGTGACATTATTGCCCTGCTTATTTTTGTGTTGTCTGCACAACCTGATATTGAGCTATTTATCCCACCCTCTATATCATTTATGAATACATTAAACAGAATTGGTCCCAAGACAGAGCCTTGGGGTACCCCACTTACCACTCCAGACTAGTCTGAGTACATGTTATTTATCACCACCCTTTGGACACGCCCCTGTAACCAGTTTTCTATCCAAGAACAAACCATATAGTCTATGTCTGCAGACCTCAGCTTGTAGATTATGCGTTTATAAGGAACTCTATCGAATGCTTTTGCAAAATCCAGATACACCACATTCCACAGGTCTTCCCCTATCTAGATGGCAGCCCACTAGAATGTTGACAGATTGGTTTGCAATTTGAACTTGTAGCAGATATAAAAAAAAGACACAGCCCTGTAATCTTTAATACTTTATTAAATGTATTTTTAAATGCAAGCACTGTAAGTATCCGAATTTGACCTGATGACAGCCTCTGTACAGCAGAGCTCACACACTAGTAAAAGGAGAAGCAGTACCAACAGCCAATTTGTTCTAAGGCAGTGATCATGGATTAACAAAAAATGCTGATAATGGGAGAAAGCAGAGTGGCAGAGAGATGAGACCATCAGTCTAATGCTTCTCCGTTCACTATCTAGTCACAGGCTGGGGGAGGGGCATCGCCTGCAAGTGTTACCGATCTGCAGCAGAGAAAAATTCAGGTCTCCTGCCCTGCCAGACAGGACTATACTGTGTGGCATAGCTGTGTAAATTTCAAGACTGCATAGACAAAAATACAAACTCTGTGGTCGATAAAATAGCTCTTATAGGGGCTCATGCACACTGCAGCTCAAAAGAAGCTGTTTTTACACACCTTTGTTTCTTCCTCTGCCTAAAAGCGCGTTTTTTTTTTCCACAAACACTACCGAATGACCACAAAGCAAAATTAGTGCCAATCACTATTTTCATTCAGAGAGAGAGAAAGAGTAGAGAGATCACTGTGAGGAGCAGAGATTTTTTTTTTTTTTTTTACTGCAATCATCATGAATCCCCTTATTTTAACGCTTCATGAAATAGTGCTACTGCTTATGTTGCAGAGGCTGCTATTTATGAGAATGCAGCTGGAACAAAGGCCAATCCGCCGTCATCACTACTGGACACATCCTTTACTTTTTAACCATATTTGTGACTATTTTGCAAACATGAATGGTGGGCTGAGAAAATATCCTGAACATTTTTTCACTATCACAAGGATGTCCATTGTGACCTTTGATGACCTTCTGGAACGTCTTCGACCAAGGCTCACCAACATGGACACCCGACTGAGGAGGAGTGTGTCCGCTGAAAAACGTCTTCTGGTCACACTCAGGTATGTTATTGTACACATGATATAATTTTGTAAAAATTATAGATTTTTCTTTTTATGTTTAAAAAAATAAAAATAAAAAATTAGATAGAGATATATCTCTATCTATCTATTGATATATATACACACACTATATAGGTACAAGTACCCCCCCCCCCCCCTTCAGACCTGCTTATTGCCAGCTGAGTTGAAAATATCAGAGAGGAGAAGTGTGTTTGGAGAGAGATGGCTGTTGAGCTATCAAAGCTGAGAGGAGCTTGAAGCTGGAAGGACCCCTGTTACCTATGACTTGAGCCTGCTGGGTGAGCTTGCCTGAACTGGGACTTTGCTGTTATATGCTGTGGCTGGGATGCTGAGCATTATTTAAAAGGGACTGTCTTATACTACTAAGAAGAGTTTTTGTGTTGCTTGAACTGCCTATAAAGACAAAGCTTGATGTTCTGTTGCTTTTTGCTGAAGCCTTTTAAGTTGACTGAACTGTCTGAGCTGGCTTGTCATATATATATATATATATATATATATATATATATATATATATATATATATATATATATATATATATATATATATACACACACACATACATACACACAATTTTTTTTTTTTTACTTTTTTCTATCTAAAGGACAATCTTCAACAGGACGAACAGCTTAAAAATAAAAAAATTATAAAAAACATTTTCTTTCCTACTCTACCCCAAGCTGAAAAAAGTTTACTTAAAAAAAACAAACAAAACAAACATGTCATACTCATCCGCTCCTGCAGCTCTGCATGCCCATTCACACACAGAGCTGCGGCTTGGCACCATCCCCTCTCTCCCCTGATTGGTACAGTGGTTGTGATTGACAGCAGCGGGAGCCAATGGCTCCCAATTCTGGCTCAGCCAATGAGGAGGCAGAGTCCCCGGAGAGCTGAGGCACCCATGCGCATCGCTGGATCAAGATGGAGCTTAGGTAAGTATTAGGGGGAGCTAGGTAGCTGCTGCACAAAGAAGGTTTTTTACCTTTATGCTCAAGAACCTTGAGCTTTTACAACCACTTCAAATACACACTGATAACTGATTACTGTTAAAGCTGAAGTTCAATTTGCTTATATTTTAACTTCCCTGGTCCCCTGCCATCAAAATGGCAATTAAATTTACAGATCCAACTCTTTTTTTAAGTGGTTGTTAAGCCAATCTAACCTGTATACACCATCAGCACTGCCTCCTATTGTAGTATCCCCCTCTGTGTATGATTTATAAAAATAAATGCTGCAAATACCTAATTTCACAGCCGAGATTGCTATCACATGACCAGCCAGCTTTCTCCTTTCCTCCTCTGAGAGATGCAGCGGCGTGGCTGAGATTCCTCTGCTGATGTCAGTCTGGAGGGGAGGAGGAGATGGAGAGAGCTGGCTGGTCATGTGGTCGCAAGCCTGGCTCTTAAATGAGGTATTTACAGCATTTATATTTCTAAATCATTCACAGAGGGGGACATTGCAATAGGAGGCTATTAGTTTTTATTTTTGCGCTATAAACAACTTTTACTTTTTGCTATTATAAATATCACACATTTTAAAAAAAAAACAAAACAATTTTTTTCCTCAGTTTAGGCCGATATGTATTCTTCTACATATTTTTTGTAAAAAAAAAAAAAAAAAAATTGCAATAAGCGTATATTGATTGGTTTGTGCAAAAGTTATAGCTCCTAGGGGATAGATTTATGGCATTTTTATTATATATATATTTTTCTTTACTAGTAATGGCAGCAATCTGCAATTTTTATCGGGACTGCGATATTGCGGCGGACATAGCGGACATATTTTTGGGACCATTGACAATTATGCAGCGATCAGTGCTATAAAAATGCACTGATTACTGTATAAATGTCACTGGAAGGGAAGGGGTTAACACTAGGGGGCGATCAAGGGGTTAACTGTGTTCCCTTACTGTGTTCTAATTGAAGCGGGGGTGGGGCTTACTAGGGGAAGAGAGAGATCAGTGTTCATACTTTGTATGAACACACGATCTGTCTCTTCTCCCCTGAAAGAACCGGGATCTGTGTGTTTAGACACACAGATCCGGGTTCTCGCTCTGTCGCGAGCGATCGCGGGTGCCCGGCGGTCATCACTCCCGCCGGGCACTCGCATCGGCTCCGGCAGCGAGCCGCGGGCACGCGCTCGCTCCCTAGTGGCCACAATGGGACGCGACTAAAAGTAACGTCGATTTGCCCAGCCGAGCTAACCTGCCGCAGTAAAACTGTGGCGGCTGGTCAGGAAGTGGTTAACTGAACAAGCTGAAGTTAGAAGCTCATTGGCTACCATGCACAGCTGCACCAGATTTTGCACTGACCAGTTTTGTCTTAAATATGACCCACTTTCAGAACACGAAATTCAGTAATTAATTACCATCAGAATAGCTGCTTGTTTGTGTTCTGTGTTCCGATGTCCTGTGCTGCAGAAAAGCAGGCAAACTACAACAGTCTACTTTAATAGCAAAGAATAGTGGAGGGACAAGGAAGATTCTGTGTCTCCTCAGGACAATGCTATTCAGAGCGGAATTTCAGATACGGCAACATTTACAGTGGTCCAGCTTGGACCAACGTAAGCTTGTATGTTGCATACGTGTGGGATTCCTATGGAGGCTGGTACTCTGGAAATCATTGTAGTAGGCACTGCCTAGCTTCTGAGCCTCACGCAAAGCAGCTGCCCTGCTGTTTTATGAACACAGAAGGCCAATGGCTCATCACAGGCACCATTCAGGGAACACTCCACATATTCCTAATGAATGCAAATCATTCTATGGGTGAGGTCTAATCTAGTGTTTCTCAACTCCAGTCCTCAAGGCTCACCAACAGGTCATGTTTTCAGGCTCTCCATTATTTTGCACAGGTGATTTGATCAGTTTCATTGCCTCGGCAATTACCACAGCCATTTCATCACAGGGAAATCCTGAAAACATGACCTGTTGGGGCGCCTTGAGGACTGGAGTTGAGAAACACTGGTCTAATCTAGTCCATCTAATCATACAACACTGCATTCATTGAGAAAATACAGAGTTCCCGTGCTGGGCCATGGAGGGATGTACCAATGCTGCAAAAAGAAAAGCACAGTACTTAAGAAAAGGTTCACAGACAGAAAAGGCAGAACGTTTCCCATTGATGGGGTTTTGATCTGCTCATCCAATTTTGTAATTTACCTCATCACCTGCCCATGTGCCCTTTTCTATGTGGGGCGCACTATTAGAATCATGAGCATACCAGATTTGGGGAAGATAGGAGGAATGTGGAGAACAGTGCCCCCAAATACAGCATCACCTGTCATTTCACCCTATGTCACCATAGTGGTCCCTACCTGCTTAAAGTTTTGTCAATGCAATCTATACCCCCCCCCCCCCAATCTTTCCAAAGGTGAGAGGTGTAAGAGACCATGCTCCAAAGAGACCTATTTGATTTTTAGTTTCGGTAGTTTAAAAAGAGGCCTCAATGAATACCTCGAGGTTCACTCTATCCTTTAATCCACTAGGGGGGCTCACAGCTTTGTCCTCCCACATCCTCATCATTTACTTCTTTTTTTTTTCACTCCTCGCAAACTATCATAATCTATGCAGTCCTGACCTCAAGTTTTGGGTGGAGGAACTTGATTGGCCTGCAGTCCTGAACCAGGGATGTTTTCATGTTCTAGCAACTATATACTTTGTGTGTTGGAGAGGGAAGGACTCATGTACGTGGGTATATAGTTATATTCCTGGCGCTTGTTCACGTGATGCTTATTGCTCAGTATAGAATTTTATGCACCTCTCCCTTTCCCTCTTACTCTGAATTAACCTTGCTTTATGCACATGTACAAACCATCCTTTACATCTCTTCTTTTTATTCCTTTTATTATTTATTTGTCATATTTTCCTAACCATTTAGCTATTCACCCAATTACCTGTCTATACTTATGATCCAAGATCAATGGATTTTTATATGAATTACTACACCATGTAAAAATGTTTTAAAGTGGTTGCAAAGGTAAAACATTTTTTACCTTAATGCATTCTATGCAGTAAGGTATGAAACAAAATTAAGTGCAGCTTCCCTAAATACTCACCTGAGCCCCATCTCGGTCCAGAGCTGTGCACTCTGCAGCAGCTCTTCTCCCCTCTCCCAGCTCTCATAGGCTTGGCTGAGAGCAGCGGGAACCATTGGCTCCCGCTGCTGTCAGTCAAAATCTGTAAGAGCGGGGGACAGGGGCCGAGCCGGGCTGTGTAGACACACACAGCCTGGCTTGGGAGCGAGCCTGCACGAGTGCCCCCATGGGTAGCGGAGGGGAAGGGCTAGGAGCAACAGCGGGGAGGGACCTGAACAGAGGAGAATCGAGGCTGCTCTGTGCAAAACCACTGCACAGAGCAGGTAAGTATGACATTTTTTTTTAAGTTAAAAAAAATATGAACATTTAACATCACTTTAAGCTCTCTTTCCCACTCTATACATACTGTATATATTTATATATCTTAATACTGCTTTTACTCCCTAATAAGTATTTCTTAGTTCCTTATTTTTATGTTATTTATTATTTTTTGATCTTATTTATTATCAATCAATTATTCATGATGTATGAAAGATCATTTCCATTGCTTTTGTTCTATGTCAGCTTTTTGGCGTGGTTATAATTTATTATTCACATCTAATCAGCGCATTATTTATTTATCTACTTACTTTTTACAATCTACACATCATTTGCTAATTGACCTGGTTTCTGCTTAGTCCTAAAGTCATTTGTCACAGTGTTATAGGGACACCACCTCTGATCAGCAAAGGTAACAACTGCAGAGCGTGATATGTATATATTTAACCCGAAGGGTAGCCAGAAGTTAGACAGACAAAGAGGACGATCTACTTCCCAAAATGCATATCCTACCATCTTTTACGTCAGGGCATAAGCATGTCAGAGCCCAGACTTGAACCCAATTGAACATCTCTGGAGAGATCTGAAAATGGCTGTGCACCGACGCTCCCCATCCAATGTGATGGAGCTTGAGAGGTCCTGCAAAGAGGAATGGAAGAAACTGCCCAAAAATAGGTGTTCCAAGCTTGTGGCATCATACTCAAAAAGACTTGAGGCTGTAATTGGTGCCAAAGGTGTTTCAACAAAGTATCGAGCAAAGGCTGTGAATATCTATGTACATGGGATTTTTTTTTCTTTTTTGATAAATTTGGAAAGATTTCAAACTTCTCTCACACTGTCATTATGGGGTATTGTTTGTAGAATTTTGAGGATGGATTTAATCCATTTTGGAATAAGGCTGTACAATAACAATGTGGAAAAAGTGCTGTGAATAAATTCCAGATGCACTGTACGTGCCAGGAGAGATCACAGTAGAAGCGGCGCTTGCGGTGATCTATGCCACTTCCAGGGGCTTACCCCGTCCTCCCCCGCTGTATTCTGTGAGACACAGAACACAGCAGGGACCTGAGAGGACACGCAGCGCGACCCGCGCATGCGCAGTAGGGAACCAGGAAGTGAAGCCGCACGGCTTCACTTCCTTATTCCTTTACCGAGGATGGTGGGGGCAGCAGCCGAGAGCGGAAGGACGGCTGCCGACATTGCGGGTGTAATGGAAATTTGTAAGTTCTGTATATAATTGTATTGTATTTTGTATGTATTGCACATTGCCCTCACTGTGCACACAGCACTAATAATGTTTTCAGTAAATGTTTACATTCTTTCGAGTCCTGATTAGAATTAGCCTGCCTATGTAACGCCCATTGTTACGATAAACCTACAATTGTAATATTAATGTGATACCTACGTAATCATGTGCATAAAAACCTTCAATTGCGTCATAATAAAGCAGAACAGTAATTTGGAAAGATGCTGAGCGTATCTTTTGTGTCTGTTCCCTACTGCAGTAGTTATTATTAATTTGGAACCACTAATCAATATGGGGATAGGAGTTGCCTATCATCAATTTAACCGAGTCACGGGCTCCCTGGACAGGTAAGTGTCCATATATTAAAAGTCAGCAGCTGCAGTATTTGTAGCTGCTGGCTTTTAATATTTTTTTTTCAGCGGACCTCCTCTTTAATAATAAAAACAAACAGTAAATTCAGTGATGCACAATACTTCTCTTAGATACATGAAGTCTAATTTTAAAGATCCCATTTAAAGCAATAACTCAAAAACAAATATGTAATATATTGCAGCTTACCAATCCTTAGGAGGTAGTGGCTGCATTTTTGAGGCATTCCCCCCCCCCCCCCCCTTTATTTCAACCCCTGATTCAAACCAGTAACACGCCTCCTGTCTTAGGCAGACCATAGACCACGGGTTGCAGGAAAAAAATTTTCACGACTCCCCCATCAACAGAGACAGTGCTGACAGGGGAATCTCTCCTGCCAAGATAATGTCTTCTCCCAGCGGGAGGTGGGGAAAGTCGTTCCCCCTGGGAAAAGAGAATATTGCTAGAGGCTATAGCAGCCGCTACTGATAATCACTAGTAAAATCCAGCAGGCTGGTTGTACCCAAGTTGACGGATTGATCAAATTGGTACATTCAGCCTGCCCATACACCTGCTGAACCAGCCAAGAATCAAACCACAAAAGGCTGGCCTTAGACCCCTTTCACACTGAGGCGTTTTTTTGGCGCTAAAATAATAGCCTCTGAAAAGTGCCTCCCATTCATCCCAGTGTGTCTTTTCACACTGTGGCGGTGCGCTTGTGGGATGTTACGAAAAGTCCTGCAAGCAGCATCTTTGGGGCGGGTTGGGAGCGCTGTAAATGGCGCTCCCAAAACGCCCCTGCCCATTACAATGAACGGGCAGCGCTTTCAAAGCCCCTTAAAAGCATTTTGAAAGCGCAGGGAAACTGGAATTTTTACCTTGTTTTTAAAGTAAATAGCGGGCGAAAAGCGCCACTAAAACAGTGCTAAAGCGCCACAAAAACGAGCGGTGCTTTTAGCGCTTCCGGCCGGTTGCTGCAATGTGAAAGAGGTCTCAGGGTTTCTGCATTCTGGATGAAGTAGTAAAGCAGACACCTTTAAGTCTAGCACACACGGGCGGAATGTCGGTCAGCATCCATCCGTTCAAAAGAAACCGGACAACATTCGGCCCGTGTGTACTGCAGTTGGTCCGACAGAAGGCGGCCGTTCGGCCAGCTTCTGTCGAAGGGGTATGACCGAAAAAGATCTGCCGATTGGCTTCCTATCAGCGTTCTCATCCTTTGGCTGAGAGCGCTGACCGAAGTGTTTTGGCAGGGGGAGATGGCTGTACTAATGTTGGATATTTAGTACAGCAGCTCCTTCTGAGCGAAAAAAAAACCTACTAGTGTGTACTAGGCTTTAGTTTCATGTGTTAGGCTTTAGAGAGCAGCAGTGTCAGTCTGGGGGAAAGAGGGGAGTACTAGCATATTTCGATAAATTTGACTAAACTCGGCCATAGACGGATCTAAACTTGGCCCGGTTTAATTGGACAAATTTCAATCCATCTATGGGCAGGCTGGTTGTACTGAAGTTGATCAATCGACCTCAGTACAACCAGCCTGTTTATTTTTTTTGTTGGATCACTGCAGACAGCTATAGCTGGGAAACCTCCTGTTGTCAGAATACATAGCGCAGTGGAGGGATTCCCTTCCTTGAGCGATCTTCTCTCCCATGAAACAATGTTGAAGGAAAGAAATTTGCAAAGTGGCTTGTGATAGATGAGTCAGCTTGGAAATTCCAAAGGTCACAAATCAAACACATACTGTACCTAAACAAATATATGACAGAAAACCATCAGCCTTTCAGAAATACTGTAAATTCCTTTCTGTGAAGACATTATTATGACACTCTTATACCGCTAACTGACAAGCATTCCTGCAGTTTTATGAATCTTAGCTCCTGCGTTTGCCCCTTCTTCAAGGTGTGTTTTATAGGAACAGAATTTTTCAATAAAAGCTTTTCCCTCTCTGATGGATCTGTGCTGTCAATTATATATAGTGATTACATCAGCTTCTCATTTTAAAACAGTATGCTCCTTTTCCGTTAGAGGAGAGATCTACTCCACTCAAAGCTGATAATGCTCAATAAAAATATATATACAAATGTAAACATTGCCTTCCCAGGAATTGAAGATGGTAGTGTGCATTCCAAGAGGGTGGTGAAAGAAGGGGTGTACTTTGCAATACTATGGAGGGTTTATACTAAAACTCTAGCTTCAGCTTGTTCATTTAGCTTCATTTCCCGCAAGAGTGTTAATTTTGACATCAATTTTTGATTAAGTGTTAGTCATAGTCTTTTGGCTAAAATGCCATTTTAGTTTTAGTCGTATTTTAGTCGACTAAAATCTAATGGGTTTGGTTATATTATAATGCATTATTTCTTGAGAACTGCCAAACACATACTCTTGGAGTACAAATCTAATAACATGTTTATTATTTATGGTATCAAGGTTTCAACATGCACTACAGACACAGATTTAGCTGTTGTGATATAAATTAAAGTAATCATTCATTCACAGAATGTGAATGGGAAAACTACAAGGTCCGACAGCATTTGCGTTTTTGTGCTATTTTATTGAGTCTTCCTGTCACAGTGTAACTGCCAGGTCATATCGGAGGTACGGTCAGACAGCTACACAGACAGTCTGCAGGACCATGGCATTACACCCACAATCTGCTAATCGTGGGTTTAATGCTTTACAGGTCAATTACAACAAAAAAAAAATAATAATAAAATGCATATTTATATTTTTTTACCTATACATGAAAGTTATTTTCTCCATATATAGTTAGTGTACATGAACTATTATATAGTTTTGTAAAACACGGTTTTCACTTTGGCTGCAAAGGAGTCTTTGCTTAGTTTGGAGGAGACAAGTCCCTCTCCCCCACACCCCTATTTATGAGTTATATTTACAGAGTCTATTGCAGTCTTGCACTAAACTGTGTGGAGGTAAAACATTTACAGCACAGCTTCCAACTACACGGCTGCTTGATGTTCCCTTCCCCTTGCAACCCATGCGTTCTTCCCCAACCTAAAGCTGGGGATTTTTTTTTTTTATTTCTTGTTCAACTACTAGCTTGAATGAAAAAAATAAATAAAAACTGACAGATCCCTGCATCCTCACAAGTGAAGTGCATGCAGGGATCTCCCCTGCTGTGCTCTTGTAATCTGACACCGGGGACTCCAGAAACACCTCCCCCTCAGAATACACTGATCAGGGCCACAGCGGCTGAACGAATGCTGGTTTTCCAGCAGGACTGTTCAACAGAAGTCAATTGTAAGCCAAGGCTACACCCAGATTGAAATTTGTCCGGTTCCTGCTGAAACAGCTGAATTGCGATGCATGTCTACCCAGCTTAAGGCTCGATTCACACAGGGGCAACACGACTTCAGCGCGACTTTGCACGGCGACTTCAACACGACTTCAGCGCGACTTTAGCAAATTACAACGCGACTTGAAGTCGCCTCCATGACAGGCGACTTCAGCTGTGGCCAATCACAGGACAATCAGCTCTCTGGGAGGGAGGGGTTTGCCTGGGCAAACGAAAGTTTTTGCCTGCAAAGTCGCTTGACTTAAGAGAGAGATCCGACTTGGAGGCGACTTCCATTGATTTCTATGGTACAGGTCGCCTACCAAGTCGGATCCAAGTAGTACAGGGAGTACGCTCTGAAGTCGGAGCGACTTCAGTAGTGTCTATTAAGATGCTCCCATTCACTATAATGTGAATCTCTTTCTGGGGCGACTTGGGGCGACTTGAGGGCGTACAAGTCGGATCCCAAGTCGTCCCAGTGTGAACCGGCACTTAGGGTGGGTGTCTTGTAAACTCAAAAGTCATTTTCATAGTCCCAATCTGCAGTTTTCAATAAGATAATCCTTGGTGATCCTGTCATGAAGGTCTTTGTTAAAGTGATAGTAAAAGCATTTCTTTTTTTTACTTAAAATAAAACATGCTATACTTACCTGCGCTGTGCATTGGTATCGCAAAAAGCTGCCCCTTACCGCCTCTTCTGGGGTCCCCTGGCAGCGTTCCTCCTCTTCTCCATAGGACTCCCAATAGCTTCTAGGCTGCAGTGTGTGTGTCTATAGACACATATAGCAAGCCTCGACAACACCCCCCCCCCCCTCCTCACTGGATTTGATTGACAGTAGCGGGAGTCATTGGCCTCGGTCCCATGAGATCAGGAACAGAGGCCAGCGCTGTTGCAGACGGGCACAGTGCTGGATCGATACATGACTCAGGTAAGTATTTAACCGCTTCAGCCCCGGAGGATTTTACCCCCTTCCTGACCAGAGCACTTTTTACAATTTGGCACGGCGTCGCTTTAATTGACAATTGCGCGGTTGTGCGACGCTGTACCCAAACAAAATTTGCATCCTTTTTTTCACACAAATAGAGCTTTCTTTTGCTGGTATTTGATCACCTCTGCGGTTTTTATTTTCTGCGCTATAAATAAAAGAACAGTGACAATTTTGAAAAAAAACACAATATCTTTTACTTTTTACTATAATAAATATCCCACTTTAAAAAAAAAAAAAAAAAAAATTTTCCTCAGTTTAGGCCGATATGTATTCTTCTACATATTTTTGTAAAAAAAAAAAAAAAAAAAAATTGCAATAAGCGAATATTGATTGTTTTGCACAAAAGTTATAACGTCTACAAAATAGGGGATAGATTTATGGCATTTTTATTTATTTATTTATTTATTACTAGTAATGGCGGCGATCTGCAAATTTTATTGGGACTGCAATATTGCGGCGGACAAATTGGACACCATTGGGACCATTGACAATTATACAGCGATCAGTGCTATAAAAATGCACTGATTACTGTAAAAATGTCACGGGCAGGGAAGGGGTTAACACTAGGGGGCGATCAAGGAGTTAACTGTGTTCCCTCTCTGTGTTCTAACTGTAGGGGGGATGGGACTTGCTAGGGGAAGAGAGAGATCCGTGTTCATACTTTGTATGAACACACAATCAGCCTCTTCTCCCCTCAGAGAACCGGGATCTGTGTGTTTGCACACATAGATCCCAGTTCTTGCTGTGTCACGAGTGATCACGGGGGCCCGGCGGTCATCACGCCCGCCGTGCACTCGCATCGGCGTGCACACCCCTAGTGGCCACAGGGCGAAGCGACGTAACATAACGTTGTTTCGCCCAACCGTGCCATTCTGTCGCAGTAAAACTGCGGCGGCTGGTCGGCAAGTGGTTAAAGGGGGGGGGGCAAACTTGTGAAAGTTTTTTTACTGTAATGCATTGCAATAAAAAAAAATCCTTGCGACTTTAGAACCACTTTAAAGCACCTACTGTTATTGGTTGATAACGCTCTATCCCTGTCTCCCAACTGCGTTCCATTACTGTCAACCAATCACATGGGCTTCTAATGGAGACTACAAGTGACCATTTCAAAATTCAGTATGCATGTACAGTTCAATGTTGTCACCCTCTGGAAACCCACCCTGAAAAAGGTCATGTAGCCATTGCTGGAATGCATATTTACAGGATGCAGCAAAGAGGCTGCAGGAGGTCAGCAGCACCAGGATGTAAGGAAATTTGAAAAAAGGTGAAAACAAGTATTATAGTCATTAATCTTGTCAGGTAGCTAGAATTATATATACACTATATGGTCAAAAGTATTGGGATGCCTGCCTTTACACACACATGAACTTTAATGGCATCCCAGTCCTAGTCTGTAGGGTTCAATATTGAGTTGGCCCACCCTTTGCAGCTATAACAGCTTCAACTCTTCTGGGAAGGCTGTCCAGAAGGTTTAGGAGTGTGTCTATGGGAATGTTTGACCTTTCCTCCAGAAGCGCATTTGTGAGGTCAGGCACTGATGTGGATGAGAAGGCCGGGCTCGCAGTATCCACTCTAATTCATCCCAAAGGTGTTCCATCAGGTTGAGGTCAGGACTCTGTGCAGGCCAGTCAAGTTCCTCCACGCCAATCACGCTCATCCATGTCTTTATGGACCTTGCTTTGTGCACTGGTCCAAATCATTTGGTGGAGGGGAGATTATGGTGTGGGGTTGTTTTTCAGGGGTTGGGCTTGGCCCTTATAGTTCCAGTGAAGGGAACTCCTAATTTCATCAGCATACCAAGACATTTTGGACAATTTGATGCTCCCAAGTCTGTGGGAACAGTTTGGGGATGGCCCCTTCCTGTTCCAACATGACTAAGCATCAGTGCACAAAGCAAAGTCCATAAAGACATAGATGAGTGAGTTTGGACAAGCATAGTAACGATCACATATCTCTCATATGCTAATAGCAGCTTCATTTTCTGACGTTGCATCTAACCCTGACCCAACTTCAGGGGACCATTGGGTTCTAGACAGCTTCACTGACCTAGAGTGGCGTGAGAGAGGGGTTTTAGAAAAAAAAATTCTATTCAACTATGTATTCTTAACTCAAGAAAGTACTCTCTATTGCACTCATCCTACTCCAAAAGGTATTTATTTTTTGCTCTTGCACGGTTATGATCTGACTTCCTTTTAGAGTGTAGCTATGTTTATTGTCCCACTGTATGTAGAATCGTAGCCACTCTCTCAGAAAAGAAAATTGCATCATCTATGGCTTGCTTACATGCACTACTCGTTCCAAACCGAAGTGCGGGGGGGGGGGGGGGTAGTGGGGTAAAGGTTCAAGAGCTCAGGACATTACGAGGAGGTAGAAAAACACAGTAAAAACAATTTCATGAAAAAAAGATTTCAGGGCTATTACGAGATGGATTTTTATGGAATTTTTGGAGAAAGCTACCTGCCAATGGTCTGCCCTGGACAATCAACAGGAAAGGCTGCATTCACACCTGAGCATTTTGTAGCTTGAAGCTCGAAACTCAAAAGGCACTCAACAAGCAAAATCCCATTGATTTCAGTGGCCCCTGTTCACATCTGAGCTCAGAATTTTTTATTGACTGTGTGACTTTTATTACGCTATTAAGTCTTTTGTGTCTATATATGTTTTACATTTACACAAAACAAACTGTACTTGGCAAGCCAGTTCACCGTTATCTGATTACCCATAAACCCTGTACTAAGGTGCTGTAAATACTTAAAAGTGGTTGTAAACCTTTGGGTTTTTTCACCTTAATGCATCCTATGCATTAAGGTGAAAAAACACCTGGCAATGACCGGCCCCCCAGCCCCCCCATTTTACTTACCCGAGCCCTGGAACTTGACCCGGCGGGGACGCCCTGTCTCTCTGCCCGGGATTCTCGGCTCTTGATTGGATAGATTGATAGCAGTCTTTCTAATTTATTCTTTTATTGTTTTTTTCTAATTTATAATTTTTTTTGAGCAATTTGTCTGCTATCTTTCCCCAAACCAACCAGCAATTTATGGCAACCTAAACTTTGAGTAACCCATTATTCTCAAGGGAGAAACTGGAAAAATTATGCTAGGTTGATTTTAGGTGACTATTTTTTTTTTTCTCAGCAACCTCCCTACATTTCATAATTTTTTCACTGCATTTCAATAGAGCAAGTTTCCATGTTATCACTCAGACCCCTTTTACACTGAGGCGCTTTTTCACTAAAAATAGCCCCTGAAAACTGTTTCTCATTCATTTCAATAGAAGCTTTCACACTGGGGCAGTGCGCTGCAAAAAAAGTCCTGCAAGCAGCATCTTTGGAGTGCTTTAAAAAGCGCCTCAAAAATGCCCCTGTCCATTGGGAAGCGCTTCCAAAGGGCCACAAAACGGCTTTTTATTTAGAAAAAAAAATTTAAGGTCACTTACCCTTAAAGGTGGGGGGTCCTGTGTAAGTTCACCTTACAGATTTTTTTCGTAAAGGTGAACTTACACTTTTAAAAAAAAGCACACTGCTAACGCGCTAAAGCGCCGTAAAAATGCCTGATGTTTTATAGGCAGTTTTTGAGCGCCTCAATGTGAAAGGGGTCTTAGACTGTCTTAAGGCACATCATAGGTACATGACAGGTACTCACTTGTATATTGTCGCCCCAATCTTGTCCGCTACATGTCACAGCACTAAACGACTCCCTGAAAGAGGAGAAGAAGTCATAACAAATTACAAACTCTCCACATATACTGATCATTTGTGTATCTAAACCCAGAAACAAAAAAGTAATATTATTACAGTTTACCAGTCTTTAGATGTGGTGTCTGCATTAGTTTTTTTTCTTTTCTTTATTTTCACCAATTGATTCTACTAGCTACCCATCCTAGGGTGACATTACTTACTTGCTGTGCTATATCAATGGAGGAGCGGTGTTGTCACCCCAGGACAGGACTACAGAACATTTCCCCATCTCCTCACCCCTGTTGTCATCAGAGAACTGGGAACAATAGTAACCGATAAGCATACTGCACAGAAAAAGAGCACAGGAACTTATTTTACTGGGTTTCTGGGTGGCTCAACGAGTATTTTTTTTACACAAGTTCTACAGATATTCAATTTAAGGCTCAGGGGAGCAGTATTTTCAATATGAAACCAAAATCAAGAACATGGGGTCATGGCCTCAAACTAACTTAGAAAGTATTATTTTACTGAAAGGGTGGTTGATGCTTGGAATAAACTTCCAGCAGAGGTAGTGAGACAGTCAACAGTAAATGGCTTCAAATATGTATGGGACAAACATAGATCTATACTCAGAAAATCATACTACAAAAAAGTTACCGTACAAACTCGAGTATAAGTCGTTCCGAGTATAAGTCGAGGCCCTAATTTAACACAAAAAAAACGGGAAAAACTTATTGACCCGAGTATAAGACGAGGGTGAGAAATGAACAGCTACTGTAAGTGGAAAAGAGGGTCAACAATGCCCATTTGCATGCCTCACTGTGCCCATTTGCATGCCTTAGGTCCCCTAAACTTCAAACTCGGTAGTTAAGGGTTCCTAGATGCCCCCTAGCTGCAGCCAAAATTTGGGGTCTCTGAACCCAAAGGGTCCCGAAATGACATTGCTGCAGATAGACACAGTTGACCAAATTTGGGGACCCGTATCTCGGGCCACTTAGTGCTAAGAACCCCAAATTTGGTGTGCAAACCCAGTGGAACTAGCACCATAAACTTTCCAAAGCTGGGGTTTCTAGCACCAAGTGGCCCCGAGATACAGGGCCCCAAATATCAGTTCAGAAAATGTCAAGCACTTTTCTGCAGCAGAAAATGACATTTTCCAAACCAGATTTGGGGCCCCGTATCTCAGGGCCACTTGGTGCTAGGAACCCCAGCTTTGGATATGTTATGGTACCAGTTCCACTGGGTTTGCACACCAAATTTGGGGTTACTAGCACCAAGTGGCTCTGAGATATGGGGCCCCAAAGTCGGTTCAGAAAATGTCAAGCACTTCTGCAGCAGAGAATGACATTTTCTGAACCGATTTTGGGGCCCCGTATCTCGGGGCCACTTAGTGCTAGGAACTTCAGCTTTGGATATGTTGTGGTACTAGGTCCATTGGGTTTGCATACCAAGTTTGGGGTTTCTAGCACCAAGTGACTCTGAGATACGGGGCCCCAAAATCGGTTCGGAAAATGACATTTTTTGCTGCAGAAAAGTGCTTGACTCGAGTATAAGTCGAGGGGGGCGCTTTCAGCACAAAAAAATGTGCTGAAAAATTCGACTTATACTCGAGTATATACGGTATTTGAAAAAAAAAATTATAAAACATGTCTTTTTGTGTACAAAAAAGGCAGGCTCAATGGACCACTCAGTCTTTTTTTCTGCTGTCACCTTTCTATGTTTCTAAAATACTTTTAGTGGTATATTGAGCAAATGCAAAGGGAGCAAATAAGAGAAATTCATTGCTAGGTGTAACATACATTTTAAGAGCAAAGGAAGGAGCGTACAGGTAAGACAAAACAGAATACAAACTGTTGACCGGTAAGACTGAATGTATGAAATCCGCTTTCTCAGCAAGGTAGGAAATACAGTACAGGCTAACAGAAACTAATTTCTGTATTTACAGCCATCTAATAGCAATTATTAGCTTTCTTCTATTAAATGTGCTTTTCGTGAAAATGCCAGCGGTAAAGTATTGATTGGTTGTAGGGAGTGTCTCTCATTTAGTAGAATTCTACAGAATACATTGGATTAGTTTGCCAAGTACGCATTTAAGTTAATATTTAGTGAACAATGATATTTATAAGTTAAACATTAACTATACAATCAACTGATCGGAATTTAGAATTTCACTAAAACAACATTAAGGATATAGAGCCAGATACTTGATAAATGTCCAAACCAGTTCACCTGCATATGCTCTAGAAATAGATCTGAGGTGTACAATTCATTTGCTTCTCCGCATTGACAAGTTTAAAGCCACAAGTTGATAAGCTTGTGTCTATCCACACATCCTGACCATCTGGATGTCTGACAAGGAACCTGCTCTGCAGGTACCATATAATGTTAACATTGGACCTGCACTCACTTCAAAATGAATCCATAAAAGCATATAAAGTACGAAATTCCGTTGACCGATAGGTCCTTGCCTTTGAAGACTTGCATTTATTGGTTTGCTTGGAGAATGTGTAACCTTGGCATCCTAACTAAACATGAATGTATGTTGTGAGCGAGGGATACGCTTTGTGCTCAAATTCCAATTTCTAAGTACGACAGACAGAAAATCTGAAAAGGTCATAATATGTATACATGACAAAGAATGCTCATTTCCCCATCCAAGTGACTGAATGAGAAAGCTTTTACCGACTGGCCTTGAAGCAATCTATATCGTCAGTGATTTGGCTCAGCAGTTAGTGAATTTGGCTATATGGTGCTTCCTAGGTTGTAAAATTGGGCTGTTAGCTTAGCTAATCATAATGGCTTTGCAACAAAGGAAGCCTAGATAAGCAGACCTTTCCTTAGCGAACAAAGGGCATGGTTTAAGCTACCCACAGATGGTTACATCTATGGGCAGGCTGATTGTATTAAAGTCGTTCCATTGATCGATTTCAGTACAACCAATATGCTGGATTTCCACCAGGTATATACACTAGCAATAATCACTGCGTTCTTCCGGCAAGGACGGCTGATTACTGGGCCCACATACATGGTTTCTGTGTTTCATGTTCCCATACCTTGGTGAAGGGGGTGGATTTTAAGACCCCCAAAACACTTTGGCTTTATAATCAATCTGTCGAAAGAAGAAACTTGTATTTGAAATGAAAGAGTTCCACCAAAAATGGAACTTCCGCTTTAAGTGCAGGTGACCCCCTGACATGCCACATTTGGCATGTGATTTTTTTTTGGGGAAGGAGTGGGTACTCGTTTTTTACAGGCACCCGACTCCGACTTTCTCCCCTGACTCCAGAAGGAAGATCACCTCTCCCCCCTCCCTCCCTGCAATCTTCTTGGACACCTCACAGGTCCCATAAGATTGCCCAGCCAATCGCAGCACGCAGCGCAGCTCACGCATGCACAGTGCGCGCCCGGCTGTGGAGCCACAGCCGAGCGCCCACAGTTAGAATGCCTGCGCCTCAGAGAGGAGAGGGAGAGGAGCGAGGCTTCCTGCACCCGCATCGATGGACCGCGGGACAGGCGAGTGTCTGATTATTAAAAGTCAGCAGCT
The DNA here is from genome assembly GCA_037952925.1 of Lithobates clamitans. Classification (NCBI taxonomy): domain Eukaryota; kingdom Metazoa; phylum Chordata; class Amphibia; order Anura; family Ranidae; genus Lithobates; species Lithobates clamitans. The sequence goes on along the minus strand of JBBGZY010001799.1, from coordinate 1,016,621 downwards.
ACGCTTTTTGTAGCTGCCGACTTTTAAATAGGTGGAACTCTGCTTTAAAGCGGAGTTCCACCCAAAAATGGAACTTCTGCTTTAAGTGCAGATGACCCCCTGACATGCCACATTTGGCATGTCATTTTATTAGGGGGGGGGGAGCGGATACCTTTTTTTTTTTAGAGGGATCCAGCTCTCACTTCCTCCCGAGGCACCACGGCGCTGGAAGGAAGATCACCTCTCCCCCTCCCTCTCGGCAATCATCTGGGACACGTCACAGGTCTCAGGTGATTGCCCTGCACACTACATGCACACGCACACTACAGACAAATATCACACAGTGTGGCACTTCAATCATTTATTTATTCTCATTACAACAAGTGATCACGAAAACTCTTTGCTGTATAGAATGCGCCGCAACAATAATTAGATTCTCTATATTTACAATAGTGCAAAACTATTGCATGATAACAAGAATATAAAATAAAGGGTTCCTGTGATAGTCATCAAATTTCCCATACAATAAAAGCTTCCACACTATCCAAAACTAAAAAAGAGATGGTTTTGTTTTTACACACCCTTCAATTAGAGTGAACTGGGAGATCATTTTATTTTAGCTTGGTGTGTGGTATTTGATTGTTTGTGGCCAGTGATATACTATAAATAAACATTATCAGATTTTTTTTTGTTGGATGTTCCAAGCTCCTCCTGGTTTTACTTATTGAGGTACGTTACTAAATCTGCTAAAAATAGAAAACCAGATAGTATGCATTAATCGCCTCATAATATTACCCCATACTATAGACAGTCATAGGAAGTTGTCAGCCATGTTACAATACTTATGATTTGAATCCTTGTGAAAGCTTTGAATTCAGAAAACCTGTAGGACTGCTTCTGTTTGTGAGATAATATATACAACACAGAAAAACAATATGCCCACAGGACTTTTAAAGAGTCACACCTCAAAGAGTAACTATAAAAAATATGAAAACATTTTATTTAACATACATTTAAAAATATGTATTGTACATTAGATAAACGTAAATAATATTACATGTCGCATTAAAAAGTTTATATGTGGGACCTAACGGCACCATATAGATACCACCATTGGTCTGAAGCGACAGTGCAACTTGTTTGACGCGTTTCACGAGATGAACCTCGCTTCCTCAGGAGAAGCACAGGAGAGTATCTGAAAATGAGAATAATCAATGAGTACTAATGGAAAAGATATTTAGCCAGCTCACACTTGATTGGTAATCAAGCTGGAAGATGACTGTAGGATTCCTATGTAGCAATATGTACAATGCCATAAAAAAGTTATCCGCAAAAAATGCAAAGAGGTACAAAACTTGCCACAAACCACCATCAACTGGCTTAACCTGCCAAAAAGATGGCCATCACGTAAAAACAAACCAAAAAGAAAAAAGACTCCCAATAAAACTTACCCTAAAGGGAAGGAAGGACTACAACAGATAACCAGAGGTCTGTGCCGATACAGACACAGCATTAAATCCACTATATAGTCCAGATCTCTAGGTGGGCCCCGCCCACTCAGCCTTGCCATGGTGGTAACCCACCAATGGGCTCACAAGTGGGTGCAGGAATGGGGAAACCCCACCACCCAAAGCGGCCAATGATCAATCGTCTGCCCTAGCGAGCACAGCTGAAGACATCTATGTTCATCTAATGTGCAATAAATGTTTTTAAATGTATGTTGAATAAAATGTTGTCATATTTTTTATAGTTACTGTTTGAAGTGTGACTCTTTAAAAGTCCCGTGGGCATATTGTTTTTCTGTGTTGTATATACTAGATAGGGGCCAAGACACCATCTCAGCCCATTTCACACCAGCTCCATTCTTTTGCCTACGATACAATATGGTGGTAGGCACCAAGCCCCTCCTTTTGTGAGCTGCTGTGTTCTGGGCAATTATATATATATTTCAATATATAGTTCAATACTTCCCTTATATCCATCATGGAAAACTATCAAGGTACTTCTTGGGAGCAGACGATGCAGGGATGTCAAACTAAATATGGTGGAACCAATGGGATATCCACAGACGTGTTAGCTTTTTTCTTTAGACTTAGAAAGCTGATGGAACGCAAATCCACCACTTTCTGGCATATCAAATTCTTGGAACAATACATAGGTGAAACATGTTGTCCCATTGGCCTACGGGTCCAAATATTTCCTAACCTTGGAACTATTGATAGTTCATATCATATCTGATAAATATGCCCCAGCCGAGAGATTCTTACGCTTATGCAAACAAGAAACTTATTGGAATCATTCTCTAAACAGCATATCGCCTCATGGCCTGAACGAGGAAATCGAAGTTAACACTATAATCTAAATATATTGAATATTGCTTGCAGTCTTTATATGTTTCTAATTTCCCATTCTCCATCTGCATTAATTTAGGTTCCTTTTTAGTATTTCTCTATATACCCTGTTCCTACGATGTTCCACACACATATATGATGCGCGCCCCCCACGGGCGTGTGGCGGGTGTTATCCTGCTGGATGTCATATGACGCCCAGTCAGGATAACTGAACCACCGCCCGGCCTATAGCAGAATGACGGCCGGGCGGTGGTTGTTATCCTGACTTGAAGAGGTTTGGAAATACATAACACGCACAGTGCAGTAGTCAGGAATACATAAAACACAGAGTACAGGGATCAGGAGTAAGTAATAAAAAAAAATTGAGCCAGGTTGGTGTAATAAGTGCAGGGGTCAGGAGTAACCTCCTAGTACAAATCCTCTCCCTCCTCCATCCACCTCCTGGCACCCCCCCCCCCCCCCAAAAAAAATTCTATTTCCAACTCCTCTCTTACCCTAAATGCCCCCCCCCAGAACAAATACCCACAAGTACCCCCTTTTGCCACAAATCCCCCCTAAATTCCACTAAATTCCACCTCCCCAGCACAAATCCTCTCCCCTCCTGGTACTAAACCTCTTCCACCGCGCTTCCCCAGCACAAATCCTCTCTCTACAAATCAACCCCCCACAGCACAAAGTTCTCCCACCCCAAAATCCCACCACAAATCATCTATCTCTGAAGGCCCCCCCCCCCCCAATGCCTTTCCCCAGACTTAATCCTCCACTCAAATCCCACCTCCCAGCACCTCAACACAAATCTTATCAACCACCACTACCACCACCTCAATTTTTAAAATGATGGAAATTTCAAAGTAGTAAAATAAACTTTTATTGCAGTTCAACTGATACAGATTGTTTACGGTATAAAAAATAAAGAACAAGGCTTTTAAACTATAAGCACCTCCAGAGAACCATTTTTTAGCTTTAATGAGCAGCGGAGTTTATGGGCTTTTTTCTGAACGGCAGAAATTTGCGTTCAAAGTGCAGTTTTTCACTGCCAAAAAAAGCCAAACGCCGATAAACGCTAGTACAAAACGCTGTTAAAAGCATGTTTTTCAACCAGAGTTTTCTGCCAGCAATCTGGAGTCCAGAAAAAGCTATTTTGAGCTTCAGTGTGCATGGAGCCTTCATCTTCACTTTTTTAAGAGGAATTATTTTATGTGATATTTATTGATATGGATTAACATGATTCACGGTTATACCAAGGGTTTTATAAGGGTCCACATCAGTAATTACAAAACAAGAAATAAGATTGCATATGGTAAAATAGAACTTCTATTGCATTTCATTTGAACTTTGTTTTTGACAGAAGATAAAAATAATTGTCAAGACTATTGAGTTATTGAGTTCAGTATCTGTGTTTCACCCCAACCAGTCTAGAAATGTTGATAGATTTGGTAGAACATTAAACATTGATAACCTCACTTATCAGAGTTCATTCTGACAATAATATACAGTGCCTTGCAAAAGTATTCACCCCCCTTGGCTTTTTACCTATTTTTGTTCAATTTTTTTAAATCTGAATTATATGTGATGGATCAGAACACAATAGTCTAAGTTGGTGAAGTAAAATTAGAAAAATATATACATAAAACAATTTTTCATAAATAAAAAAAATAATTGGCTTGTGCGTATGTATTCACCCCCTTTGTTATGAAGCCCATAAAAAGCTCTGGTGCAACCAATTACCTTCAGAAATCACATACCGTATATACTCAAGTATAAGTCGAATTTTTCAGCCCTTTTTTTTGGCTGAAAGTGTCCCCTTCAACTTATACTCGAGTCACCGCCGTCTGTCTGCATGATCAGCGTGTCATGCAGGCAGACGGCGGGTGATGATAGTGTTCAGCGGCTATTCCAGCTTTCAAAAGCCGCGCCTCCTGCTCGTCTGTGATAGGCTGAACAGCTGTCCGTGTACAGCCTATCACGAACATTCTCTCATCCTCGTCCGTGGTATGAGAATGAGAGAATGTCCGTGATAGGCAGTCAGCGGTCAGCCTATCACAGACAAGGAGGAGGCGCGGCTTTTGAACTGTGGAATGGCCGCCGAACACTATCATCACACGCCACAGAGATCGCCACAGGGAGGCTGCACAGGACACAGGTAGGCTGCACATGCACACAGGACATGTACAGGACATGTACAGGACACATGCTCACAGGAACACAGGACACATGTACAGGACACACATGTACAGGACACAGGACACATGCACAGGGTACAGGTAGGCTGCACAGGACACAGGGAGGCATGCAGCTGCAGATGGGCATTGTTGACCCTCTGCATTGCTCACCCATGTCTTATACTCGGGTCAATAAGTTTTTCCCAGTTTTTTGTGGTAAATTAGGGGCCTCGACTTATACTCAGAACGACTTATACTCGAGTATATACGGTAATTAGTGAAATGATGTCCACCTGTGTGCAATCTATGTGTCACACGATCTGTCATTACATATGCACACCTTTTTGAAAGGCCCCAGAGGCTGCAACACCTAAGCAAGAGGCACCAAGTACTGCTATGAAGACCAAGGAAGTCTCCAAACAAGTAAGGGACAATGTTGTTGAGAAGTACAAGTCAGGGTTAGGTTATAAAAAAAATATTCAAATCTTTGATGATCCCTAGGGGCACCATCAAATTTATCATAACCAAATGGAAAGAACATGGCAAAACAGCAAACCTTCCAATAGATGGCCGCGCACCAAAACTCACGGGCCGGGCAAGGAGGGCATTAATCAGAGAGGCAGCACAGAGACCTAAGGTGACCCTGGAGGAGCTGCAGAGTTCCACAGCAGAAACTGGAGTATCTGTACATAGAATGACAATAAGCTGTGCGCTCCATAGAGTTGGGCTGTATGGCAGAGTGGCTAGAAGAAAGCCTTTACTTTCAGCAAAAAACAAAATGGCACGTTTTGAGTTTGCAAAAAGGCATGTGGGAGACTCCCAAAATGTATGGAGGAAGGTGCTCTGGTCTGATGAGACAAAAATTTTACTTTTTGGCCATCAAAGAAAAAGCTATGTCTGGTGCAAACCCAACACATCATATCACCCAAAGAACACCATCCCCACAGTGAAACATGGTGGTGGCAGCATCATGCGGTGGGGATGTTTTTCAGCAGTCAGGACTGGGAAACTAGTCAGAGTTGAGGGAAAGATGGATGGTGCTAAATACAGGAATATTCTTGAGCAAAACCTGTACTACTCTGTGTGTGATTTGAGGCTAGGACGGAGGTTCGCCTTCCAGCAGGACAATGACCCCAAACACACTGCTAAAGCAACACTTGAGTGGTTTAAGGGGAAACATGTAAATGTGTTGGAATTGTCTAGTCAAACCCCAGACCAATTGCAAATCTGTGATGAGGTTTAAAGATTGCTGTTCACAAGCGCAACTTGAAGGAGCTGGAGCAGTTTTGCAAGGAGGAATGGGCAAAAATCCCATTGGTAAGATGTGGCAAGCTCATAGAGACTTATCCAAAGTGACTTGGAACTGTGATAGCCGCAAAAGGTGGCTCTACAAAGTATTGACTTTAGGGGGTGAATAGTTATGCACATTGACTTTTTGTTATTTTGTCCTATTTGTTGTTTGCTTCACAATAATAAAAAATAAATCTTCAAAGCTGTGGGCATGTTATGTAAATTAAATGATGCAAATCCTCAAACAATCCATGTTAATTCCAGGTTGTGAGGCAACAAAACACAAAAAAATGCCAAGGGGGGTGAATACTTTTGCAAGGCACTGTAAATGTCAGTTTTATTTATGCTGTAAATGGTTTTTACTGCATACATGCATTCTAATTGCTGCTGTTGTTTAGGGCTGACGTCTCAGTATAAATGTATAGCCCGGGCCCGCTGATTACATGGCGGCCCTGAACAAGTCATTTGTGCATAATAAGCGATTCCCAATGAGTGAAACTTGCACCACCGCATGAATAACTCATTCAGGGCTGATAGAGACAGGAACCAATCACTGCACATTGTTGATATATACATGTTGGATGGTGGCATATAATATACTCCATTAAAGTGATAATATAGTCTGGGTTTTTTTTGGTTAAAAATAACAAACATGTTATACTTACCTGCTCTGTGCAGTAGATTTGCACAGAGAAGCCCAGATCCTTCTCTTCTCTGCTCCCTCTCCGGCGCTCCTGGCCCCTCCCTCCTGCCTAGTGCCCCCACAGCAAGCAGCTTGCTATGGGGGCACCCAAGCCGAGCCACAGCTGTGTCCATTCTGACACAGGGCTGTGGCTTGGCCCCACCCCCTCTCTCTCCTCATTGGCACACTAACCTTGATTGACAGCAGTGGGAGCCAATGGTGCCCGCTGTGTGTCTCTGCCAATCAGGAGGGAGAGTCTCGGACAGCCGAGTCTTTTGTGCAACATCACTGGATCTAGATTGGACTCACATAAGTATTAGGGGGGCTGCAGCACACATGTGGTTTTTAATCCTAATGCATAGAATGCATTAAGATAAAAAAACCTTCTGCCTTAAAAACCCCTTTAACATTGTACTCGCTGTATGGCGCATATAGTTCAGTAATTACATATGCTTGTCTGAATGAGCCATATGCACCAGAAGACACATTGGGGATGATTTACTGAAGGCAAATGGATTGTACACTTTGCAAATGCAGTTTCTCCAGAGATTAGTAAATAAGGTAAAGCTTCACGTTATAAAGAATACCCAATCACATGCATGGAAAATAAAAAAATAGCAATTTTGCTTGCACATGATTAGATGATGGCAGTCAGCAGAGCTTTACCTCATTCACTGAGCTCTGGAGCAACTGCACTTGCAGAGTGCACAGTCTATTTGCCTTTAGTAAATCAACCCCCATATGTTCCTGCCAGTAAATATGATGTTCTCATTGAATGTATTTATAAATGTATCTACCCATAAAAAATTGCCTAACCCTTGTCTCCACAGGACGGCCCCTCGTACATCTGTTTAATAACCCAGACTTCCCCCCCTGGCTTAGACATAAAAACATTCCAATGGTGGGTGGACAAGGGACTATACCGTATAGGACACTTCTTTGACTCTGGGGGTCCTATAAACCTTAGGTACTGCGTCAAAAAACTGAAGCTCCCAGACTCTGAGAGACTCCGCTTCAACCAAATATCACTATTTCTACACAAAGTTTGGAAGGACAAGCCACTACCGCCCAATTCACGAAATATGAAAATTGGCGTGGCCAAGCCATGGAGCATAAGGGAGGTAACTCTGTGATTTACTCATGCCTCACTCACCCTACAACAAAATCTTCCTATATGGAAGCTTGGTAATCCAATCTCCAACGCAGCTGGGACCTGGCATTCGGCCTACTTAAAGTCCTTCAAGGGAATTTTTAATGTTTCCCTGATGGAAGCCAACATTAAGGTTCTAACCAGGTGATATTTAACTCCCACTAAACTTGCAGCCATATATCCAACTGCGGATCCTACATGTTTTAGAGGCTGACAACTTTTAGGATCAATGGCTCATATATGGTGGGACTGCCCTAAGATCCGTTCCTTTTGGAACAAAGTCTTCAACATGATTTTCAAGGTGACTAGTTGCCGGGTTCCCAGGCCCCTTCCTGTAGCCCTTCTAAATGCCAATATACCACGAATTCCAAGGTATTCACAAAAATTGATTCACTTTATTCTTACAGGAGCTAAGCTCACAATAGCTAAAGCATGGAAGAAACCCAAGCCCTTCCTTTCGGAAGTCAGAAGGAAAACATCCTGGATAATGACTCAAGAAAAATTAGCCAGTATCCTATCTGACACAACTCTGCCATTTGAAAGAACCTGGGACCCATGGGCTAAATATGTTGGGATTTCTCTTTCTCACGGTGTCCCACCGACTTCCACCCTTACACAGTCTTAGGTTAGACACGTTTCCCCTTTTTCATTCCCCTCCTCCTTTTCTCTTCTCTTTACTATATCTTCTTCTGTTACTCCTTGTTCTTAGGGTACCTGGAAATGACTCTAGGGAAACTTTCTTTCCGTTTCATTTCTCGATTTACAAAAGTAATTTACTAGTTAGCCTTTAGTCTTATCTTTTGAAGCAGTTTTCCTAATAAGATGGTTTTTTGAGACCAGGGAGCGGGATCATGGGGGAGGTGGGAGGGTCTCTTTCCCAGTTTATTGTGAACCCGCTAGGGGCACTGGGGGGCCAGGGATGTCTCCATCTTTCAAATGTCCTGGCCCAGGAAGATTTTTCTTTCTGATTGGCCTAGTAGGGATGTATTATCTCTTCTCATTATCTGACTTATTATTTGATAAATGCTTTGTTTTTGTTTTTTTTCTTTTCTCAACGAGCTGTCATTTTCCAGGCCTTATTTATGAAATACAACATAACAAATTGTATTGTATATCATTTGAAAATAAAATATTTTGAAAGAAAATTTCCATTACAGCACAATGAATTCAGCAGATTTTATTATTTGTTTCATTCAACTGTCTCCTGATAAAATGTGTGTGTTATGTAATTGAATGTCACTACTGTTTTCTAGTTTCAGCACTGTGAAGCAGATTGGTAGGAAATATATGTATGGAAATAAAGTAAAAGAAACTTAAAAAAAAAATAGCTAATTTCCTGTAAGCTGATTACATAAGGCAGGAAAACAGCCTCAGTCATACTTGGTGTCAGTGCTGGGAAATGTCAAATAAAATAACTCTTACTGAAATGTCTGATTTAAGTAACAAATACTCCTTTAACTTATGTAATAGAGGCACAGCCCATGTGCTGAGTAATGGAGCCAGTGTTTTTGGAGACTCTCTGGGATCTGATTTAAAGATGCAGCAAAAAAATCCAACTGGAAATTCACCAGGCAATTGCTCTATGCTATACCCCAACCATCTAAGCTGCAGTTGTAAGACAAGCACCTTGCCATCTGCACAAAACAGAAACCCAGGTTCAATTTCTAGAAGAAATTTCATCTCCAAGGTAAATAACCCACATGTCCTCAGGTTTCCTCCAGGACTTCACTTTACCCCCACAACCAAAAAACATTCTAGCAGATTAAAAGGACTTTTAGGTCTGGTTCACACCTATGCGTTTTTTGGTGCTTTTTGCAGAAATGCACTACAGTTCATTTAATATTATTAGTATTTAAGGTACTTATATAGTGCCGTCAATTTACGTAGCGCTTTACATATATATTGTACATTCACATTGGTCCCCACCCTCAAGGAGCTTACAATCTAAGGTCCCTAACTCACATTCATATACTAGGGCAAATTTAGACAGAAGCCAATTAACTTACCAGCATTTCTTCGGAGTGTGGGAGGAAACCGGAGTACCCGGAGGAAACCCGCACAGGGAGAACAAGCAAACTCCAGGCAGGTAGTGTCGTGGTTGGGATTCGAATCAGCGGGAAACGGGTCAGGGACTTTTTTAAACACAAAATTGTGTTTTTCTTTGCTTTTTTGGTTCAATAGACTACAATGGAGAAGCTGCAGAACAGCATGTAGTGCGCTTTTGCCACAATTTGCAGCTTTTTAATTAAAAAAAAAAAAAAAAGCATAAAAAAAATGCAAACCGCGTGTGCAAAAATGCAAAATGCACAGTGAAAAGCACTGCAGAAAGGGATCAAAAGCAAACTGCATAGGTGTGAGCCAAGCCTTAAACAAATTGACTGTAGTGTGCATGTGCATGACTCTGGCGGGGACATTAAAGTCTAAGCTGTTCTGGGGACAGAGTTATGGTCAGTAGTTTTGTGTAGTCTAATGCCCCGTACACAAGATCGGACATTCCGACATCAAAATCCATGTTTTTTCCGACGGATGTTGGCTCAAACTTGTCTTGCATACACATGGTCACACAAGTGTTGTCGGAAATTCCGATCGTCAAGAATGTGGTGACGTACAACACGTACGAGCCGAGAAAAATGAAGTTCAATAGTCGGAATTGTGTACACACGATCGGAATTTCCGTCAACAGATTTTGTTGTCGGAAAATTTGAGATCCAGATCTCAAATTCTGTTTGTCGGAAATTCCGATAGAAAATGTCCGATGGAGCCTACACATGGGTCGGAATTTCCAACAACAAGCTCCCATTGAACACTTGTTTCGGAAATTCCAACCGTGTGTACGTGGCATTACACTCTCTTGTAGGATCAGTACAGGCAGTCCCTGGGTTACAAACAAGATAGGGTCTGTAGATTTGTTTTTGAATTGAATTTTTACCTGTTCCAAAATAATAATTTTTAAGCCTTTTAGACAGCATAGGGAAGAAATAACACCTCAGTAACATTTGTTTTGCTGTCTGTGACCGTTTAGGTTTCACCTCACTTTCTGTCCCTGTGACAATTGGATTTTGAAAATTTGGGCTTGTTGTGGAAATAGGGATTGCTGATAAAGCTTCAGTGGAAACATCTTTTTCCCATGATAACTCTTACAAGAGTGAATTTCCCTTCCTAGGGGTAGATTTACTCTCACTTCCTGTTATCTCCCTCTGTTTTTAAGTAGGAGTCGTTTGTAAGTGGGATGTTTGTAACCAGGGGACCGCCTATCAATTGTATGTGTAATGGAGTATAATATACAGTATCTCACAAATATGAGTAGACCCCTCGCATTTTTGTGAATATTTTACTATATCTTTTCATGTGACAACACTGAAGAAATAGCACGATGCTACAATGTAAAGTAGGGAGTTTACAGCTTGTATTACAGTGTAAATTTGCTGTCCCCTCAAAATAACTCAACACAGCCATTAATGTCTAAACCGCTGGCAACAAAAGTGAGTACACCCCTAAGTGAAAATGTCCAAAGTGGCCCCAATGTCAATATTTTGTGTGGCCCCCATTATTTTCCAGCACTGCCTTAACCTTCTTGGGCATGGAGTTCAACAGAGCTTCACAGGTTGCCACCAGAGTCCTCTTCCACTCGTCCATGTCGACATCACAGAGCTGGTGGATGTTAGAGACCTTGCGCTCCTTCACCTTCCGTTTGAGGATGCCCCACAGATGCTCAATAAGGTTGAGGTCTGGAGACAAGCTTAACCAGTCCATCACCTTTACCCTCAGCTTCTTTAGCAAGGCATTGGTCATCTTGGAGGTGTGTTTGGGGACCTTATCATGTTGGAATACTGCCCTGCAGAGGTTGAAGGGGTGGGGGTCAGCCTGTCAGTGCTCAGACCATACGCCGCACACTGCCTCAAATTGGTCTGCATGGCTGTCGTCCCAGAAAGAAGCCACTTCTAAAGATGATGCACAAGAAAGCCCACAAACGGTTTGCTGAAGACAAGCAGACTAAGGACATGCATTACTGGAACCATGTCCTGTGGTCTGATGAGAACAAGATAAACTTATTTGGTAAGATGGTGTCAAGCATGTTTGGCGGCAACCAGGTGAGGAGTACAAAGACAAGTGTGTCTTGCCTACAGTCAAGCATGGTGGTTGGAGAGTCATGGTCTGGGGCTACATGAGTGCTGCCGGCACTGGGGAGCTACAGTTCATTGAGGGAACCATGAATGTCAACATGTACTGTGACATACTGAAGCAGAGCATGATCCCCCTCCTTTCGGAGACTTGGCTGCAGGGCAGTATTCCAACATGATAAGGTCCCCAAACACACCTCCAAGATGACTTGCTAAAGAAGCTGAGGGTAAAGGTGATGGACTGGCCAAGCATGTCACCAGACCTAAACCCTATTGAGCATCTGTGGGGCATCCTCAAACGGAAGGTGGAGGAGTGAAAGGTCTCTAACATCCACCAGCTCCGTGATGTCCTCATGGAGGAGTGGAAGAGGACTCCAGTGGCAATCTGTGAAGCTCTGGTGATCTCCATGCCCAAGAGGGTTCAGGCAGTGCTGAAAAATAATGGTGGCCACACAAAATATTGACACTTTGGGCCCAATCTGGACATTTTCACTTAGGGGTGTACTAGAGCTGCACGATTCTGGCTAAAATGAGAATCACGATTTTTTTGCTTAGAAGATTGATTACGATTCTCTCACGATTATCGCGGCGTAACATCATCTTTCACATTAAAACAAAAAAAATTGGGCTAACTTTACTGTTTCGTTTTTTTTTATTCTTCACTGAAGTGTATTTTTTCCCCAAAAATTGCATTTGAAAGACCGCTGGACAAATACAGTGTGACATAAAATATTGCAGCAATTGCCATTTTATTCCCTAGGGTCTCTGCTAAAACATATATAATGTTTGGGGATTCCAAGTAATTTTCTAGAAAAAAAATATTGATTTTAACTTAAGAAAGAAGTGTCAGAAAAAGATTTAGACTTTAAGTGGTTAAACTTCCTGCATTTACAGGTTGTTGAAAACTTGGCAGACTGCCTGGATTGTTTATTTACACAGAAGTTCTATCCCTTTGATCTAAGAAGGAAGCTTAGTTACAATGTTTCAAGTTAAAAACTTGGCAGAAGGGATGCTTTCTTTTGACAGCTGAGTGAGCAGATAGTAGTCTCTCCACTTGTTTATATTAAAGAATTGGCAACCACTGCAGGAGAAATTGTCAGGGGAGGTGAATCGAGATCACGATTTTTAAACGATTAATTGTGCAGCTCTAGGGTGTACTCACTTTTGTTGCTGGCAGTTTAGACATTAATGGCTGTGTGTTGAGTTCTTTTGACGGGACAGCAAACTTACACTGTTATACAAGCTGTACACTCACTACTTTACATTGTAGCAAAGTGTCATTTCTTCAGTGTTGTTACATAAAAAGATAGAATAAAATATTTACAAAAATGTGAGGGGTGTACTCACTTATGTGAGATACTGTATATATATATGTATGTATAGATAGACACACACACAAATTCTTTAATGTACATGCATAGACAGGGAGAAGTCTATTTACACATTAAAAGGAAAGTCAAGATTGATGGCTTTGGGTTGATGGCTTTGGGTTGGCAGACAGTTCCTATGTTCCTACTCAAAAAGGGAACTGACTAAACACTATAGTGGCCTCAATTGTTATTTGCAGTAAACTGCCAGTACAGTCTTTTCATGTTAAGATCAGAAGCGTTTGATCAGCCTATCAGAAACCCCTCCAGGATTTACTTACTGGGAGTAAACTGTGTATAAAGGGAAGTTTTAGCTGCTAAGTAAAGCCTGGTACACACTACTAGTTTTCTTTTCACTCAACCCAGCAGGGATGAACTATAAAAAAACGAATAGCTCAGGAGGAGCTGCTGTACTATCAATCCGATGTTAGTACGGCGATCTCCCCTGCTGAGCAATTGTGTCAAACCGGCTGCAGTACACACGGGCCAAATGTCAGCCGGTTTCTACTGAATGGCCGATGGCGCCCGACATTTGGCCCATGTGTACTAGGCTTAAGGCTGGCCATACATTATTCAATTTTCTTGTACAATTTCCTGTTAGATTTACCAAAACCATGTAATAGGAGGTCAAACCTAAACACTTTAAATCTGCATGCAATCAGGCAGGCCCTTGCACTACATAGTTGAAGGTAAATCTAAAGGAAATTGAATAAGAAATTCTATAATGTATGGCCAGGCTTAAGAGTTATTATGAAAGGACAGGTCTAAAAGATAATATACATTATTGCATTCATGTGAGCTGCCAAGGTGCATAATATAGATTGGACACAAAATATATGTTGGAAGGGTGGAGTGTCCATATTCTGTGGACTTTGTCATCTGTTCTGAGATGCAATAAATGCTAATCTCTGGTAAAGATCCACATTTATTTGTATTTGAGGAGTGTGTGTATTTGAGGCTCTCATGTTTCCATATTAGCACTAATAATTACAATAATAATTATTACTCCTCATCCATTATTTACAACATCTCTAAAAGGTGATGGCTCTGTAAAAATATAAGAAACAAATATTAAAAATTCTAAACTTGCCCTTTGAGGAAGTGTATTAATATTTGCAGCCCATACAGGCACAAACAATGTCCATCAGAGGCAAAGGGGCTGTGCCCCTGCGATAAGTCCTGTATCATCACTGGGTGTCTGTGCTTCTCTATGCAATGCAGAAAGATCATGAACAGTGAGAGAGGTCAGAAGAGGGAGCTTCCTGAAAACATCACAGCACCCTGCCTCAGTACTCCTCTCAGGACCCCTCAGCCCTGATGCAAGCAGTAGGCTGTCTCTCGGAAGGGGTTATGCAAATATCAAAATGCCTTGATGGGTGGAGGTCAGCCCTAGGCAGACTATGCAGACCACCCTAGATAATGCCCACATGTGATGGGTACAGGAGAGGAGCCTGTACAACTGTGTGAGACTGAAGAGAAGGCTGGAGTTCAGCTTTAAAGTGGAACTTCGCCTAAAAGGGGTAGTTCTGTTGATCCTCCTCCTTCCCACCTGCTCTGCCTGTATTGGAAAGTTTTTTCTTTTTTTCTGGCAGTGGGTAACTATTTCTGACACTACCACTTCCACTCAGCTCGCCCACCCCCCTCCCGGCTCACAACCTTCTGTTATAAGTTACAGGTCCCAGGAGGCTGTGGGACGATTCAGAAAGAGCCGCGTGTCCCACGCATGTGCAGTGGGAAGCTGGCTGTTAAACACCAGGAAGTCACAGTCGGCTTCCCACAAGCAAGACGGCAGTGTCAGGGACCCCAAGACCGGCGAAGTACCGTCCTGGGTTATGACAGTGCTGGATCCCTGGACTGGTACATGTCTGTTTAATAAAAGTCAAAAGCTGCAGTATTTGTAGCTGCTGACTTTTACTTATTTGCATAACAACAACCGGAGCACTTCTTTAACCACTTAAGGACAGAGCCTTGTTTTGAGATTTGGTGTTTACTGTTTTAAAACAGTTTTTTTTGCTGGAAAATTACTTTGAACCCTCTAACATTGTATATTATTTTTTTCTAACACCCTAGAGAATAAAATGGCGGTCGTTGCAATACTTTCTGTCACACCGTATTTGCACAGCGGTCTTACAAGGGCACTTTTTTTTGGGAAAAAATACACTTTTTTGAATTAAAAAATAAGACAACAGTAAAGTTAGCCCATTTTTTTTTTTAATATTGTGAAAGATGATGTAAATTGATACCCAACATGTCACGCTTCAAAATGGCACCCGCTCGTGGAATGGCGACAAACTTTTACCCCTAAAAATCTCCATAGGCGATGTTTAAAGAATTCTACAGGTTGCATGTTTTGGGTTAAAGAGGAGGTCTAGGGCTAGAATTATTGCTCTTGCTCTAACGATCACAGCGATACCTCACATGTGTGGTTTGAACACCGTTTACATATGCGGGTGCTACTCACGTATGCGTTCGCTTCTGTGCATAAGTTTGTCGGGACGGGGCGCGTTAAAAAAAAAAAATTTTTTCTTATTTTACTTTTTATTTTTACACCGTTCTTTTTAAAAAAAAAAAAAAATGTGTCACTTTTATTTCTATTACAAGGAATATAAACAGGAAAAGATCTTTGTAAACATCCCTTGTACTAGAAAAAAAGCATGACAGGACCTCTTAAATAAGAGATCTGGGGTCAAAAAGCGCTACGGGCGGAAGTGACGTTTTGACGTCACTTCCGCCCTGCAATGGTATGGAGACAGGTAGAGGCCATCTTCCCCTCACTCAGCTCCATACCACACAGGAGAACGGACCCGATCACCTCCGCCGCTGCTGGCGGCTCCGGTAAGTGGCGGAGGGCACCGGAGCGTGGCAGGAGGGGGGGCCCTCTCCCGCCACCGATAAAAGTGATCTTGCGGCAAATCCGCTGCAAAGACCATTTTTATCTGAAAGCCGACTGCCCGCTCTTGAAGAGGATACCGGGGTTATGGTAGCTAGCTGCTGCCATAACAACGATACTCCTCTTTAAACAGCCGACGTAGAACGACGGACGGACGGTCGGCAAGTGGTTAAATGGAACACTTTTATTATAACAGTACAGTACAGTCTTCCAAACCAGTGCCCCACAAATGTTTACTTCTCTTTATGTAGAACAGTGGTCTCTAAACTGTGGCCCGTGGCCGGAAGTGGCCCTTTGCTTGCCTTTATCCGGCCCTTGGGACACTATTCCTCCCTCTGACACCAACAATGGGACACTATTTCTCCCACTGACACCAATGATGGCATACTATTCCTTCCAGTAAACCTAATGATGGGGCACTATTCCTCCCAACGATGAGGCACTATTCCTCCTACTGACATCAATGATGGGGACACTATTCCTCTCACTAATACCAATGATTGGGAACGATTCCTCTTCCACCTAAACAAAGGGGCGCTAATTTTTCACTCCCACTGACTACCAAGCCTGAAGCATCATCTACTCCCACTGTCCACAGTCCAGTCCCCCTAAAATCTGAAGGACAAAAAGCTGTCCCTTTGTTTAGAAAGTTTGAAGACCTCTGAAGTAGAGAAATACTACATGTATTCCCACAGTACCTCACAACCTATCTGTATATGACATGGTTATGTAGCTCTCGTCTCATATGAACACAATAAGCACATTTTGAATAAAAAAAATAAAATAAAATAAACTGAGAAAAATTCCTCCTGAGAGCTCAGTCAGCTTTCTACAAATTTACATGGATATCTGCAGACACACCCAGATGTGATGTACGGTGTGTAACACATGAGTGAGCTGATCCTCTTATCAATAGAACAACTCATAATGCAAAATTGTGACAGACTTTAGTACCATGTGATATCTTCTATTTCTGACCGTTTCCTCTTTGAACTAAAAATAAATGATTATGTAAACAGAAAGGGGAAAGGAATTTGTTAAGACACATTTTTATTTACATACACATTATGTGACGTTCACATTCACCTTGATGACATCTTTGGAAAAGACTTGAAGTATGTGTCATTTTTCACAGTTTCCTCTATGCGACAATATTTTTTTTTTTTTCCCTTTTGTGCACACATACTAAAATTAACATTTTGTACATGTAAATGCACTTGAAAACCAAAACCAACATTTTCTGAAAGCAAGGACCACGTATGATGGAATGATGGCAGTTTTTTATATCATATGATATTTGTGCTACGGTTTATCAAATCTATAGTTTAGTAAAGAAAAATACACCCAATCAATTATTAGTACACACAAACGTAATGTAATCCCCATTCTTTCTGTAAAATTATAATATAAGATTAGATTGTGTTGTGTAAATAAATGCTAAATATGTCAAGCTTCAAAACTGCATGTGCCCACAAAATGGTAAATAACTGTGCCATCCAAAATTCTCTATAGGCAAGTCTTTACAGCGCATCAATGTATAGTTAAAGTGGATCTAAACCCTAAATATTGTTTTACCTGAATGCATTCATTACATTAAGGTAAAAAATGTTTGGGAATCCGTATCCCCACTTACACCCCCTCCCTGCTTTTACTTACTAGAGCCCTCATTAAATCCAGGGCTGTGCCCATCTTCAGCTCTTTTCTCCCCTTACTTCCTGCTCTCACATGATTTGCTGTGGCAGCAGGAGCCATCTCACTGTTGTCAATCAAAGTCAGTGATGAGGGAGCGGACGCAGACAGCGAGGGCCTGGGAGGGGGCACACACAAGTGCCTGCTTAGAAAGCGGCTTTCTATGGGGGCACTCGAGGAAGGGGAGGAGCCAGGAGCTCCAGCAGGGGACCTGAGAAGAAGTGGTTCAGGGCCGCTTTGTGCAATTCTTTTACACAGAACAGGCAAGTGTAAACCTGTTTGTTATTTTATTTATTTATTTTTTAAGTTGAAGCTTTACAAATCACTTTAACCAAGAATAAAGGTCCTAGAATCAGCTTTTATTGCTCATGCGCAGCCATGTGTGGCACAATAGCCATTTCTGTATGCGCACACACACATTTGCTTTCATATGTACATATACATGTGTGAGGGGGGCTTTTATAAATTTATTTTTAATTTTATTAAAATAATTTTTTTGCATAGTAACTTTTTTGCTTTCACAAGGTAGCTGACAAATTTCCTTTGTAATTGCATGGTGACAGGTTCTCTTTAAAGTAGAACTAAACCCACTTAGTTAACGGTTTCATTTAAGGCATTAATTGAATAACTGTTACAGTTATTAGTGTATCTCTGTGAAGCCATCTAATGACTGGTGTCATAGCTGATCATGTGTGCAGCATCGTGGCAACGGCAGATTAAACAGAGGCGAAGATGGCAGCTTCCTAGAAGTTTTAGTTCTGCTTCAAGGAGACATCATGGTTTATTAGACCGCTGGTCACTGGTCATGGTCACCACTGCACTCTGTTACAGTTGATCAAACACAGACTGTCCTTGCTCAGCGGCCAGGGTTTGACAGCTCTGAACCCTGGAAGTGCTCAGAGCTGAGCGCTTTAGGGTTCACACTGTTCAGATGAGTTAGCTGATCTCCTGCCGTTCTCTATGCCAATACCTGCCATGGAAGTCCTGGGGAAGAGGGAAAGGTTAGCCTAGGATAGATGAAGGGAATTTTTATAGGTATGCAACTCCTATCCTCATATTGATTAGTGGTTCCAAATTAATAATAACTTAATAATAACTACTGCAGTATGGAACAGACACAAAAAGATACACTCAGCATCTTTCCAAAATAACTGTTCCCTACTACAGCAGTTCATAATTGGGAACCACTAATCATTATGAGGGTTAGTAAAATTTCCAGAACAAACAATTATTATGGTTTCATCTAATTTATAATTAGGCTGTAAAGCACTAAATGTGCCTAGCGTTAACACAAGTTTACAACCATTTTTTCTGCTCCTGGATCCACTGACAGTGGGGTTTTTTTTCTGCTTCTAAACTTACCTGCCACTAAATGCTCCTAAAAGCCTATGTGTACATGAATACACAGGCTAACATGCAGGGGAGTTTAGAGGCAGGAAAAAAAAACCCACCAGACGCCCCTCGAAGCAGCTGCAAATTTGTCCTGTGTACATGGGGCCTAAGCAGTCCAGGGTAAAACTCACTCCAGGGGGGCCCCCACCGTTGTAAAATACGTGTTAATGACCTATTTAGGTTTAATCTTATTTTACTAAGTTCTCATAAAAAAGGTACAAGTCACAATGTAAAATACCGTATTCATCGGCGTATAACACGCACTTTTTTCCCCTTAAAATCAGGGGAAAATCGCAGGTGCGTGTTATACGCCGATCCCCTGTGATCCCGAGCTGTCATATTTTCAAAATCGCCGACCGCGATTTGAAAATGGCGCCGCCGGCGCCTAAATACACAGAGCTGGTCCTCGGCTCTTTCTGGCGGCTCTCGTTCACTTTCGGCTCCACTCGTAGTCCCGAGCGGAGCTATCCGAACCTACTCGGCTAGGTTCGGATAGCTCCGCTCGGGACTATGAGTGAAGCCGAAAGTGAACGAGAGCCGCCGGGAAGAGCCGAGGACTGGCTCTGTATTCGCCATTTTCAAATCGCGGTCAGCGATTTTGAAGCCCAGAATGGCAGGGATCAACTGGGGCAAGGCTGCACTGGGGCATGGCTGCACTGGGGAAGGCTGCACTGACAAGGCTGCACTGGGGAAGGATGCACTGGGGAAGGCTGCACTGACAAGGCTGCACTGGGGAAGGCTGCACTGGGGAAGGCTGCACTGACAATGCTGCACTGGGGGAGGCTGCACTGGGGAAGTCTGCACTGACAAGGCTGCACTGGGGAAGGCTGCACTGACAAGGCTGCACTGGGGAAGGCTGCACTGACAAGGCTGCACTGGGGAAGGCTGCACTGGGGAAGGCTGCACTGGGGAAGGCTGCACTGGGGAAGGATGCACTGGGGAAGGCTGCACTGGGGAAGGCTGCACTGGGGAAGTCTGCACTGACAAGGCTGCACTGGGGAAGGCTGCACTGACATGGCTGCACTGACAAGGCTGCACTGGGGAAGGCTGCACTGACAAGGCTGCACTGGGGAAGGCTGCACTGACAAGGCTGCAATGATGGGCATTTAAATGTAAGTTTTTTTCCCTTCAACTTCCCACCTAAAAGTTTTTTTTTCCTTAAAATTCCCTCCTAAATTGGGGCGCGTTATACGCCGGTGCGTGTTATACGCCGATAAATACGGTATGTTGGTACGCTTATCAAAGTCTCCCCATCTGTTGGAGTGGTGCTTGTATATAAAATCCTAAACCATAAAAAATACCCTGATATCACAATCAGTAAAGTGAATAAGAGCAATATATTTATTTGCAATTATTCACTTTACTGATTGTGATATCAGGGTATCTTTTATGGTTTAGGATTTTACATATAAGCACCACTCCAACAGATGGGGAGAGATTGATAAGCGCACTAACATATTTTATATTGATTTGTAGCATACGTTGTCACAGCACTAATTGGTTGGTTGCAGCTCACACATTTTTTTCAGTTTTTTTCTCTGGCGTTTTTTTTTTTTTTTTCTGGTGTTTCATTATTTTATAGAGAATCCACATCAGCGCTTTAGTTTTCTTTTTTCGCAAGTCACAATGTATACAGCAATTGAAAATGAAGTTTAGTTTTTAAAATGCATGTCAAAGTAGTAGAGAACATACACCAATCAGCTATAGGATTACGAGCACTGACAGGTTAAATAAATAACACGGATTATCTTGTTGCAATGGCATCTCAAAGTAAGGCTGGCCATACACTATTCAATTTTCCTGTTCAACTTTCCTTTAGATTTACCAAAACCATATAATAGGAGGTCAAACCTAAACACTTTCAATTTGGATGCAATCAGGCAGGCCCTTGTACTACATAGTTGAAGGTAAATCTAAAGAAAATTGAACAGGAAAATTGTATGGTGTATGGCCAGCTTTAGCGTGATATATCAGGCAGCAAGTGAACACATGGTCCCTGAAGTTGATATGTTGAAAGCAGAAAAACTGGACAAGGATTTGAGCAATGTTGGCAAGAGCCATATTGTAATAGCTAGACGACTGGGTCAGAGCATCTCCAGAACTGCAGCTCTTGTGGGATGTTCCTGGTCTGCAGTGGTCAGGACCTACCAAGAGTCGTTCAAGGAAGGAAAATCACAAAACCGGCTACAGGGTTAGGGGTGGCCAGGGCTCACTGAAGCACGTGGAGAGTAAAGGCTGGCCCAATCCAACAAAACTGTAGCTACTGTAGCTCAAATTGCTGAAAAAGTTATTGCTGGTTCCAATAGAAAGGTGTCAGAATACACAGTGCATCGCAATTTGTTGTGCATGGGGCTACGTAGATGCAGACCAATCAGTGTGCCTATGCTGACCCATGCCCACAGGCAATAGTGCCTATAATAGGGACGTGAGCTTCCGAACTGGACCATAGTAAATAGACCATAGAACAATGGAAGAATGTGGCCTGTTCTGGTTTGAGGAATACCACAAGGAGTTTGAGGTGTTGACTTGGCCTCCAAATTCTTTTGATCTCAATCCAATCGAGCATCTGTGGGATGTGCTGAATAAGAAGTCCAATCCATGGAGGCACCACCTCACAACTTGTAGGACTTAAAAGATATGCTACTGATGGCCTGGTGCCAGATACCACAGCACACCACCAGAGGTTTAGTAGAGTTCATGCCTTGACAGATTAAACCTCAAGCACACTGGATATTTTGCTATCTCTCCTGGCGGCAGCATTTTTGCAGAAAAAATAACACATGAAGCTGGTAAACACGTGTAACGCATTGAAGCACATCAAGTGCTCGGCTGTTAATTAATTTTCCTGGCCATAATAATAATTTATTCTGGCCACTGAAATTAAGTAAACGCGCTTTTACAAGTCTAAAGCGGTTTTTCCTACAAAAATGACGCTGCTCCTGGACGCGCTAGCAGTGGGTTTTTTTCTACTTCTAAACTCCTCTAAATGCCTATGTATGCATGGACACATAGGCCAACATGCAGGGGCGTTTAGGGGCAGAAAGAAAAAACTCCAGATGCCCCTAACAGCCACTTTAAAAATGTCCAGTGTGCAGGAGGCCTTATGGTGGGTGGTCATAATGTTATGCATGATTAGTGTATATTAGGAAACCAAAGAGCCATGTTATACCATTTGGATATTGGGTCATTATAATAGAAGCTACTATGGACTTCATTCAGGAAGCTGTATTTTCCGCTTTAAAATTTGTGTTCAAAAAGCTCCTAGCATTTTCCAAATTTTTTTTTTGCAATTTACAAAAAAAATGCTACTATAATACCACATGCTGTATTTTATCAAAATATGCCACATTTATTTCATGAAGCCATGCAGTATTTTATCTCATATGATATCCAGTGGGATAAAAACAGTGGAGAAGTAGTAGAACCCCTGACAGTTTTTAGTGCTAATAAAGAAGTAAAATGATTTAAACCGTAAAAAATATGCCAACTTGCCAAGTCAGTGTGGTCCCTGCAGCATATATATTAATACAAAAGAAAAAAGGTGACTAGAATACCAGTCAAAGGGAAACTGCTTTTACAGTACACGCGTGGTGTCAATTCAGTAAATACAAAACATGTTTATAAATGTCAAATGTTGAATGAAAATAGTATAAAAAATTACACACATATATAAAATACCCTTCTACAACATTGTCTTTTTTATTGGTGGAAGAAGGGCATTTATATAGGTTTGTCATTTTTTTTAATACTATTTTTCCCTGGTAACCTCTGGAAGAAACCTAGGCTTCCATTGAAACCAGGTTGAGACACCCTGACACCACTTGGTGCCGGCAGGACGCCCTCAGGTTGCAGTGGTTATAATGGGATGATTCCTGCACCTGCAAACACCTTTCTAGTAGAGCTGCACGATTCTGGATAAAATGAGAATCGCATTTTTTTTTTGCTTAGAATAAAAATCATGATTCTCTCACAATTCTCGGCGTAACATCATCTTTCACATTATAAAAAAAAAATGAATTCATTGAAGTATATTTTTTCCTAAAAAATTGCTTTTCAAAAACCGCTGCGCAAATACAGTGACATAAAATATTGCAACAATCTCCATTTTATTCTTTAGGGTCTCTGCTAAAAATATATATATATGTTTGGGGGTTCTAAGTACTGTATTGGCGTATAACACTCACTTTTTCACCATGAAAATCGGGTGCAAAGAGCGTGTGCATGTTATACGCCAATACTTCATTTTGAGCTGCCTCGGAAGGGACAGGGAGGGGGGCGGGACGAACACCGTCAGATTATATACAGTGGGAATCGCCTGTTTACTTGGTGGTCTCTATAATAGGAAGTCCCGTCTCCTGGGCCACCATTGGACCATTGTTCTGTCTATCATAGGAGATTCTCAATGTATGTAATCTGTCGGCGCTCGTCCAGCCCCCCTCCCTGTCCCCTCTAGGCTGCAGATGGGCATCGATCAGGCTGCACTGATGGCAATGGTGAGGCTGCTGCATTGATGTGGACTGATGAGGCTGCATTGATGACACTTGTGAGGCTGCAGATGGGCATTGATCAGGCTGCACTGATGGCAATGGTGAGGCTGCTGCATTGATGTGGACTAATGAGGCTGCATTGATGTGGACTGATGAGGCTGCATTGATGTGGACTAATGAGGCTGCATTGATGACACTTGTGAGGCTGCAGATGGGCATTGATCAGGCTGCATTAATGGCAATGGTGAGGCTGCAGATGGGCACTGACCCTTATTTTGGTTCAAAGTTCCTTATTTAAAATTTTTATCTAAGTTTTTTTTTCCTGAAACCTCCCTCTTAAAATGAATGTGCGTGTTATACGCCGATAAATATGGTAATTTTCTAGCAAGAAATACAGATTTTAAATTGTAAGCAACAAGTGTCAAAAAAGGTTTAGTCTTTAAGTGGTTAAACTGCCCTCATTGACAGAAGTTCATGCCTTTGATCTAAAAGAACCGAGAGATACATTGGGGTTGACTTACTAAAGGCAAATAGACTGCGCACATTGCAAGTTCATTTCAGGGTTTGTAATGAATTGTGAATTACGTTTTGGAGAAAAACTGTGATCATCAGGGTTTATATAGTTAGCGCGTGTGTGTGTGTCAGTCAATCGCTTACATAAACTGAAAGATGATTCTCCTTTTTAACACCTCTTGGCTTGCTGCCACATCCAGTACTTAAAAGATTATAAGCCACATATCTACAGACACAATGGAAATATTGCCACCTAAAGGCAGAACTTCTAACTGCAGTCTTTGAAGACCAACAGCACAGAAAATGTAGACACTATTGGAGGGGATTTACTAAAACAGATACACACGGAATCTGGTGCAGCTGTGTATAGTAACCAATCAGCTTCAAGGTTTTGTTGTCAAAGCTTAATTGAACAAGCTGAAGTTAGAAGCTGTTACTAGCACCAGATTTTGTGTGCACCAGTTTTAATAAATCTCCCCCCTTTATATTCATTTTTTTAAGCCAGGTGTTGCTGTAGCTGTCAGGCTGATTCACCAGGAGGAATTTAAAATTTTCTATATAAGCTTTAACCGCTTGCCGACCAGCTGCCGTCATTATACAGCGGCAGGTTGGCACAGCTACGCAAATCGCCGTAGGTGTACGTTGACCGCTTGAAGAACTCTTGGGGGCCAGGGTGCCAGGCGCTACGTCGGAGCCGATGCACGTGGCCGCAATGTCCGCCAGCAATCCGCGATCGCTCCTCAAAGAGCCAGAACAGGTATTCTGTCAATGTAAACAAACAGATCCCCGTTCTGTGAGGGAAGTAGAGAGAGCCCTGCTGTTCCTAGTGATCTTTCTCTACTCCCTGTCAGTCCCCTCCCCCCACAGTTAGAACACACCTAGGGAAAACAGTTAACCCCTTGATCGTCCTCTAGTGTTAACCGCTTCCCCGCCAGTGACATTTATACAGTAATCAGTGGCTATTTTTAGCTCTGATCGCTGTATAAAATGTCACGATCCCAAAAAAGTGTCAAGTGTCCGATCTGTCCGCCGCAATGTCGCAGTCCCGCTAAAAATCACTGATTGCCACCATTACTAGTAAAGAAAATTAATAATAAAAATTCCATAAATATATCCCCTATTATGTAGACGCTATAACCAATCATAACCAATCAATATACGCTTATTGCGATTTTTTTTTTTTACCAAAAATATGTAGAATACATATTGGCCTAAAACTGATGACATTTTTATTTATTTTTTTTGATATTTATTATAGCAAGAAGTAAAAAAATTGTGTTTTTTTGGGGTTTTTTTTTTCCAAGATTGTTGCTCTTTTTTTGTTTATAGCGCAAAAAATAAAAACTGCAGAGGTGATCAAATACCATCAAAAGAAAAATCTATTTGTAGGAAAAAAGGACATACATTTTGTTTAGGTACAGCATTGCATGACCACGCAATTGTCAGTTAAAGCGACGCAGTGCCATATTCCAAAAAAATGGCCTGGTCATTAAGGGGGCAAATAGTAAATACTTATCTATCCTATCCCACTGCCTGCATTGCTAAACCCCTTTGAAAACCCTTCAGAAACAGACACTTCTGACCGTGTAAGCTTTTCCCCCAGACCTGCCCCCCCCCGTGCATCACTTGTATCCTTCTACTGACTACTATGGTACTACAGGACACATAGTATTGACAATGGGGTTGCAGGAACCAAAAAGCACATGGTAGCAGGGGATTTACACGGAGATGTGTCCGTCTCTGAAGGGCCTTTAGGCTCAGTTCACACTGCAGTGACCTGGGATCCGATTTGTGAGACCCCAAGTCGCATGACGTGAAATCCCATGTTAGTCAATGAGAGCTGTCTTAATTAGCACTACTAAAGTTGCTCCGACTTTAGAAAAGGTTCTTCTACTACTTCAAGGTGACTTCTATCAGAATTGTGCCCATATACTTTAATAGAGATTGCCTCCAAGTTGGATCCACATCTATATTGATGTGATTTGGATCCAACATTACAGGAAGATTACCCAGGCATTCCCTGAAAGTCACGTCAAAGTCCCATCAAAGTGGTACTCAAGTTGTCAGTAAATTGCCAAGAAGTCGCCTGGCAAAGTCGAGGCTTTCAGGTCGCTGTAGTGTGGACAGCGCCTAAGACAATGATTACTCTTCTTGCAGCTGTGTCTGGTGGTTCAGGCAAAAAAAAGGTTATTTTATACAGGGACAGCTTTTAATCAAACTCAGATTTTAGTAAATGTTGTTTTAAAACAAGTTGTCCCTCAGTAAGCTTTGTAGCTGCAGGCACTATGCAGTAATTTATCCCCAATTAAAAAACACTTTCCTTCTGTCAGTGGCTGGATTTGCTCCCCCCTGCCAACAGCAAGTTGACATCCTGCCGGTATAATAATCTTTATAAACACAGATCAAGCATAAACAAAGAACAAAGAGAGGAGAGCAGAGTGCTGAAACCTCACTTGAGCAACTTTACAGCATCTCTTGTGAACTGAAGGTAAATTACTCCCCTGTGTGGACAGCTACAGAAATATAGGTCAGCGGGGGCTTGGTTTAAAGCTTATTTTCCACTGACCTTAAAGTGGAGTTCCACCCACTTTTACAACTCTTCAGCATCCATCACTAAACTGTTCACTGTAAACAAATTGGATATTTTTTTTATTTTTTTCTCAGCACCTACTGTATATTTGCTGTATTCATTTTTCACTTCCTCCTCCCTGGCCGCAGCCCATCGCATCATTTCCTGTTTGCAATACCTTCTGGGAAGGGGCGGCAACTTCCTCTGAAACTGCCGTTGCTATGGAAACCTGACCTGAAACCTATTACACTACTTGTGCTGCACTGAGCATGTGGGGCGGCAACTTCTTCTAAAAAACTGCCGTTGCTATGGAAACCTGACCTGAAACCTATTACACTGCTTGTGCTGCACTGAGCATGTGCGAAATCTGCAAGGATGAGATCCAGGAAGAAATACAGTCTGGCTTCAGATGCCCACACTTAAGATGGCCACGTCCTGCTGTAAGTTTATAAAATAATAAACTACTGCTATAAACTAACAAAACAGACCTTAGTTTACAGACTAACTTTACTAGAATACATTAAGCTTGTGTATTATAGGGGTATTTTTATTTAAAAAGTATAATTTCGGCCGGAACACCACTTTAACCACTTCCCACCCGGCCACTGCACATAAACGGCCGGGTGGGCTATCTCTCCTTCTGAGTGGACGTTCAGGAACGTCCCTCAGAAGGAGCGGGATCGCGCGCGCGCGTGCCCGCGCAGCGGCGTGATCCCGATGCGCTCGTGTCACCCGGACACGGCGCATCTCCGATCGGTAGGAGGGCTCTGTGATTGGCCCTCCTGATCACATGACGGCCGTGTCGAATCACAGCCGTCATGTGATGTAAACACAGAGCCGGTTGCTAGGCAATCTGCTCTCCTCTCCTCACACGGAAGTTGTCAGTGAGGAGAGGAGAGCGGATCGCTGCAGCCGGCTGGTGATCAGTGAGTATGAGCTGTTTTTTACAGCTTTTTACTCACTGATCGCCAGTCTAGTGTCCCCACAATGTAAAAAACACAAAGTAAACACACAATGTCCCCAACACACGTCCCCAAAACACATGTCCCCAAAATACATGTCCCCAAAACACATGTCCCCAAAACACATGTCCCCACATAGTAAAAACACCTGTCCCCCACATATGTCCCAGTAAAATCACATGTCCCAATGATTATCTACACACATATGTCCTTGATCACCTCCACACATCTGTACATTATCATTTGCGCACATGTGTCCGTGATCACACAAACCAATTATTATACACTTAACGGGATTTTTTTTAACAAAAACATGTAGCAGAATACATTTTGGCTTAAATTTATGACAAAATTCGATTTTATTGGATTTTTATTAAAATAGAAAGAAGAAAATATTGTTTTTTTTCCAAATTTCCGCTCTTTTTTTCGCTTATATCGCAAAAAATAAAAAACGGAGTAACGAATAAATACCACCAAAAGAAAGCTCTATTTGTGTGAACAAAATGATAAAAATTTCATTTGGGTACAACATTGTATGACCGCGCAATTGTCATTGAAATTGTGAGAGCGCTGAAAGCTGAAAATTGGTCTGGGAAGGAGGGGGGCGAAAGTGCCCAGTATTGAGGTGGTTAAGGTCTCATGCTCACCGGACGTAATAAAAAGCCAGTAACATTAGTTGTAGAATGAGTTTTGCAGTAGCTTTTTTTAGCAAAACTATACTCCCACAAAAGCTCATGGCTCAAAAATGCAGATAAACATAGCAGTGCTTTTTACAGTTGAAAAACTCCTCTTAAAACCCACTAGTTCTGGATTTTTTTTTTCCAGCCAGAAAACGCCCCTGTCACAAAAACGCAGATAACAGCCTATGTGTGCATGGACACATAGGATAACATGCTGGGGAGTTTATCGCCGGCAGAAAAATGTCTAAAGCCAAAAACAGCAGCTGTAAAAACATCCAGCGTGCATGAGGCCTTATGCTAGAAAGAGGGGATTAAAGTAACCTTTTTTTTCTGTCATTTATCAAAATTTTACTATCATTACTACATATCGCTGAGCTGGAGAGTTTAACAAATCTTCAGGCAAGAGATTTATTATCATCCTGCAATCATCCTCAGCTAGTACACCAAGCATGTCTATGTGATGTGCCCTTTCGCTCCTTCTTTGCATATCTCAGTGGTTTAAGGGTAACAAACCAAATACGCCACCAGCTCTTCTCCACTTTATATCACACTTCCTTACATCAAGTCTAAATAGTTTATTGTAAATTTTAATTTTTACTATAATGTTGAGTTCAGAAGTGTTATATTTTTTTTTACAAAATTACACAATGCTGCCTGCAATGAAGATAATGTGGCCCCTTGAACATTCAGTCTTCAAGATTCGGCCCACTGTTTCATCTAAGTTTTATATATAGAAGATACTGAGAATTATGCCTATCACTATATACAGAAAAAGATTCTATTGGTCTTCTTTCACTTAGAAGGGAGTATTAACATATTTGAATGAAAACTTTTTAAAACACACTATCTCATGCATAAAGTACTTACTCTACATAAAATTACTATTTTATACATAAAGATACTTATCCATTGGGGACCCTATAAACAGCATATTTTTCAGAAAGGTGGAAAGGTGTCAAATACAAACCCAATGCAGACCTCTTTAAATATTTTACCGGTATTCCTTTACTACTTCTGTATTTGCTGTGTATATAAACACTTATTATAAAATTAATATTACCCTACAGGAGAAGAAAGTGGTCCTATTCCCAAAAACTTAAATGTTTTCAGTATGAAACACAAATTCTGATATTGAAAACATGTAAAACAAAGTAAGAAAAGCATGTACAAAAATAAAAGTCAAAGTCATAAAAAGAGCTCCTCACAATGACAGTGGCTCATGTCTCTAATGTGTATCAACCATTTACATAGTTTAATGGCCCGTACACGCAATACCTTTCAAAGAAATCGTACGTTAATCTGATCGTTAGTACACAGCTTTCAAGAGCTGTTCACAACACTTAAAGTGGAGTTCCACCCACTTTTACAACTCTTCAGCATCCCTCACTAAACTGTGCACTGTAAACAAATTGGATATTTTTTTATTAGCACCTACTGTATATCTGCTGTATTCATTTGTCACTTCCTCCTCCCTGGCCGCGGCCCATCGCATCATTTCCTGTTTGCAATGCCTTCTGGGAAGGGGCGGCAACTTCCTCTGACACTGCCGTTGCTATGGAAACCTGACCTGAAACCTATTACACTGCTTGTGCTGCACTGAGCATGTGCGAGATCTGCAAGGATGAGATCCAGGAAGAAATACAGTCTGGCTTCAGATGCCCACACTTAAGATGGCCACGGCCTGCTGTAAGTTTATAAAATAACAAACTACTGCTATAAACTAACAAAACAGACCTTAGTTTACAGACTAACTTTACTAGAATACATTAAGCTTGTGTATTATAGGGGTATTCTTATTTAAAAAGTATAATTTTGGCCGGAACACCACTTTAATGCAAAATTATCTGATGGGACAAGCACGAAAATTTTTCTCGTATGAGACTACATTGATTTTCCTTGAACCGCTTCCAGACTGCCCCACATACATTTACTGTGGCAGGGCGGCCCGGGTGCACAAAATCACGTGTCTGTACGTGATTTCATGCATGCGGTTTATGGGGCTCATGCGCGCCACCGGCATGCCGCTACCACTGTGATTGGACACAGCATGAGTCAATCAGCGGGTCCGGCGGCCACCGCGACGCGCTGATTGTTCACAGGTGAGACGGAGTAGCGGTGTGCTGATGTAAATAAACAAAGCACACCGCTGATTTGTCAGGGAGGAAAAGTGAGGGATCGTGTTTCAGCTAAGCAGAATCGTGATCTCTTTTTTCCTCCAATGATTCCACTTCCCTCACAGTTAGAACACACAGTCAGAGAACACATTGAACCCCTTGATCACCCCCTAGTGTTAACCCCTTCCCTGCCAATGCCATTTACACAGGGATCAGTGCATTTTTATAGCACTGATCACTGTACTGGTGTCACTGGTCACCAAAAAGTGTCACTTATGCCCCATACACACGATGAGATTATCGGACGAATGATCGTCCGTTTTTTATTGCATGCTGATCTCAGATCGAATCTGATGAGTTTACTAAAGTCACGA
This sequence comes from Lithobates clamitans, assembly GCA_037952925.1. Taxonomy (NCBI): domain Eukaryota; kingdom Metazoa; phylum Chordata; class Amphibia; order Anura; family Ranidae; genus Lithobates; species Lithobates clamitans. The sequence goes on along the minus strand of JBBGZY010001799.1, from coordinate 985,849 downwards.
AAATTCCCGCACGACAGAAATAAAATTCGGAAGTGATGTCATGTGTTGTAAATGTAATGCATTTGTATTGCATTTTCGAAACGATAGCTGTACTGATTAAACGAAAATCGTACGATCTGGCATCGTACAAAAAAAAATTTCCTGCATGTCCGATAGAATACTATGGGATGAACTGTCCTGATCGGCTCTCGAAAGCTCTGTACTAACGTTCCGATTATCGTACGATCGATTCGAAAGCGGTATTTTCCGTACAATTTTCTGATCGTGTGTACGGGGCATTAGGGTCAGATTTGTGCACTGCAATGTCGCAGTCCCACTAAAAATTGCAGATTGCCGCCATTACTAGTAAAAAAAATAATAAGGTCCCTAAATCTATCACGTAGTTTGCAGACGCTATAACTTTTGCGCAAACTAGGGGTGCCCCGAATGGAAATTTTGGTGCAAAAACCGAAAATGAAGGATGTACTAGGCCGAAAACCGAAACTGAATTTTTAAAAAATATTTATATATACAACTGTATTATATTATACTTTTTAATTAATAACATCAATTTAAATTAATATGAATTTATTGTTGGCCATTATAGGCACCTTTAGTGCAAGAAAGGCCCAGGAAAAATGCAGTCTGCAGTCTCTAACCATCTCTTGTATCATGTCCTCAGTCTCTAACCATATGTTGTATCATGTCTGCAATCTCCTACTTAAACTTAAACACACTGCTAATGGTATTAGCAAAATTTACATTCGGTGCACCTCTAGCAGACATGATACAGGAGACGGTCAGAGACTGCAGACATAATACAAGAGATCAATGCAGCCTCACCAGTGTCCATCAAATGCAGCTTCATCAGTGCCTGTCAGATGCAGCCTACCAGTCAGATGCAGCAGCCTGCCTGTGCCCATCAGATGCAGCAGCCTGCCAGTGCCCATGACATGCAGCCCGCCAGTGCCCATGACATACAGCTGCCAGTGCCCATGACATGCAGCCCGCCAGTGCCCATGACATACAGCTGCCAGTGCCCATGACATGCAGCCTACCAGTGCCCATCATGCACAGCCTACCAGTGCCCATGACATACAGCCTACCAGTTGCCCATCATTTACAGCAGTGGTTCTCAACCTTCCTAGTGCCATGACCCCTTGATTTGCGCCCCTAACCCACAGATATTTAGTGTTCCCAGATTCCTTTCCACGTGTACAGTATTAAAACCCCTTTGGATGTACCACTCTCTTTGTTCTCCTTTCTTGCCCTTTTATCTCTCTCTATCCTAATTTCTTGTTTTTTTCCAAATCCCTCTCTTTAGCCGTCTTTCTTTTATTCTTTCTCTCCCTTTTTCTTTGTTCCTCCCCCTCTTTTCCTCTCCCTTCCATTTATTCTCTATTTTTATTCCTTCTCCTACTCCTTGGTGGGGGGAATAGGATGAGTGGCAGTGCTGGGGGAGTTCTGATCAGCAAACTTAGGTGCTCTTGATCAAGGTCATCTGCTGATCTGAGAACTGTAGTGGGGACTTTTAATAGCAACTATAATCACAGGTAATGTCTCACTCTGTCTCTAACTTTGTGGTGTCTCGCAGCAGTAACACCTATGCCAAAATGAGGAGATAGGGTCTTCTTCAGCCCCTTCACATTCACATTCCTCACTAGTCAGTTGAGCTCTAGTCTCTGCCCCCCAGCCATGCCGTGAACTTAATGGGTGGCTGCAAAGAGGCTGAGTGGGCAGCCGCAACACAGGAACAGCCCAGCTGGGCGGCTACAGGCTCCAGGGACAGCCCTGCTGGGCGGCCACCCAAAGGCTAGGAGAGTGGTGAAGGCTTCAGGAACAGCCCAGGATTCGGTGACCCCTGGCAAATCTTCATTCGACCCCCAGGTTGAGAACCACTGATGTACAGCCTACCAGTGACCATCATGTACAGCTTACCAGTGACCATCATGTACAACCTACCACTGACCATGAAATACAGCCTGCCAGTGCCTGGTAATGCGATGTCACGCTGTGTGTCAGAGCTGGATCTGAATCGCAGTGCAGTCGCTGCAAAGATGTCCTGCCTCCTATGACAAACGGCACAACAATTCCTAGCATTGGATCAGTGTGCCGTCTATCACAAGAGGCGGTCTAGGAGGCGGGATATTGTTACAGTGGCTGCACGGCATAAGATCCTGTTACCAGGCACTGTGGAGGCTGCATCTCATAAACACTCATGAGAACAGCAGAGGGGAGATTGACAGGGGCGCGCCGGGATGATACATGTGCGGCACACGGCCCCGTCCCTTTTTCAGCTCCATTATCGGCACTTTTTTTTCCTTTCGGCTGCCTGCTGAAAACACATATTTCGGCCGATGTGTTTCGGTGCACCACTAGCGCAAACCAATCAATATACGCTTCTTGGAATATTATTTACCAAAAATGTGTAGCAGAATACATATTGGCCTAAATTGATGAAGAAGTGTGTTTTTTTACCTATAGAGGAAAGTACATTTTTAATTTTTTTCCCAAAATTGTCAGTCTTTTTTTTGTTTATAGCGCAAAAAATAAAAAAAAAGACGCTGACGTGATCAAATACCACCAAAACAAAAGTTCTATTTGTTGGAAAAAAAGGACATCAATTTTATTTGGGTACAGCGTTGCACGACCGTGCAATTGTCAGTTAAAGTGACGCAGTGCCGTATCGCAAAAAATGGTCTGGTCAAGAAGTGGGTAAAACCTTCCTGAGCTGAAGTGGTTAATCAGTACAGTTGTTGTCCGAAAATACAATACAAATACACTACAACACATAACATCACTTCCAAACTTTTATTCTGCCGTACGAAAAGTTTCTGAACTTCCATAACCTCTTATTTTCGAGGCTAGCATGTAACAAAAAACAAACAATCATTCGTCCGATAATCTCATTGTGTGTACCAGCCATTACAATAGCATTATTAAAGCCTAGCTATCAATGCATACCCTGCTGTGCAGTTCCATTAGTTGGCCTGGTATTCTGCACAGTTCATTCACACCTGTTCATTGTAGAGCTCTGCAGAAAGTATAAAAGCTTGCCATTTCATTGCTAAAAATTAGCACATTTCTAATTGTTGATGAGGGATATGAAAAATAAAATAAAAATGAAATGCACATGAGCTAGGAAAGTATGAACCAGAAGGTAAAGAATGTTCACTGTTAAGAAAATTCTTTCATACATAACATTAAACATGTATGAATAGCAGGCAACAAGAGCGAGTGATGTGTCTGCATGCAGAGGGGAATACACCAAGTGCACTTTCATTATAAAGAAAATGGGTTAATACCTTATGTACTAATGCTCTCCCAGGACCAGGAAACATCAGGTCTGCTAATGGAAGGCTACCACAGTACATAAAGTGCCATAGTGTCTGCAAACAGAGTGGAATACTCTGCTGTAGGAAAATAATAATTTTCTTGTAATTATTCTTAAACAATAATGAGTGTTTTCATCCACATGCTTTGATTAAATAGACAAGGGGAGTGTACAGAGGGAATGTACAGTAGGGGGTATGGATGAGGTCAAAATAGATTGCATCACTTCCGCAAATTCAAAACAACAATGGCACAATCGTATGAAAAAACAAACTGTGGAAGAACACAGTGATTATTGCTAGCAGCTAAAGCCACTAGCAAGGAATAATCGCATGTAAAAATCCGGCATGCTGGGGACCAGCTGAGATTCAAACCATCTATGGGCAGGCTGGTTGTACCCAAGTCGATTCATGGATTGTGGTCTACGGCTATAGCTGCTAACAATAACCACTTTCATAATCGAAGCGTCTATGGCCGGCTTTACAGTTATCTCGCCATTTCTGAATTATCACTGCAGACAATTAGAGATACTTGTTATCACATAGGGAAATTTACCAATTTGTCGCCCCAACTGCTACTATACCAGCCTGAGATCAGCGTTGGCATTGAAAGCGTGTACCTAAACCATTAAATTCCTCCTTTCCATTTACATGTACATTCTCTAGAACAGACCATTCTTGATTATGGACTAACAGAAGGATTGACTCTTATAGGTCTAAAGGTGACTGCAGCACCATTTATTTTATTGCTCCTTGCACCCCTTGGGGCGGAGTGAAAACATGTTGGGGGCGTGGCCTGACTGGAATCCGGGCTGAGGCTGCTTATGGATCTTTTCTTTTGACACTGCTGTAGTTTGTAGTTTGGAGCTCCCTGTCCCTGCACAGCGGTCTAGTTGAACTTTATCTCTCTACCTAAGTAGTACCTAACATTTTGTCTTTTTGGGTCTATAGGTTACTGGCCACAGATTACAAATTGTATTAACCTATCTGGTAATTCTCAACTTGTGCATTCACTGCTTGAAAAGCTGCCACATATGTGCCATTTCTTTTTGCATTTTTTTTGTCAAATTTACAACACATCCAATTACTATTCCACTGAATTGATTAGAAATTTTGAAAATTTTTGGTCAAAAACACAGCCACACTTTTTTTTTTTTTATTAAACATATTTTCTTTTGATAGGGAAGTGAATCTTATCAAAAGTGAGAATCCACCGTAGTTCTGTTTTTTTGCTTCTGTAGGGAGTATGTGAAGATGTATAGCAGGGTTTGGAATGCAGTGCATGAATTTATTTTTAAGGCAAGAATTCTTACCTTACTGCCCTGTAATCAGGTTAATGTCTTTTAAAGTCGTCTGCACAAATTAAACTCTTATGCTGCGTACACACGGTCGGATTTTTCAACGGCAAACGTTCGATGGGAGCTTGTTGTCGGAAATTCCGACCGTGTGTAGGCTCCAGCAAACATTTTCTATCGTAATTTCCATCACACAAAATTTGAGATCTGGATCTCGAATTTTCCGACAACAAAATCCGTTGTCGTAAATTCCGATCGTGTGTACACAATTCCGACGCACAAAATTCCACGCATGCTCGGAATCAAGCAGAAGAGCTGCACTGGCTATTGAACCTAATTTTTCTCGGCTCGTTGTACATCACCGTCTTCTTGACGTTCGGAATTTCTGACAAGATTTGTGTGACCATGTGTACGCAAGACAAGTTTGAGCCAACATCTGTCGGAAAAAAATCCATGAATTTTGTTGTCGGAATGTCCGATCGTGTGTATGGGGCATAAGTCACTTTTCTCATTAGGGGTATAAGTGAGAGTGTGTCTTTAGAGTCCACCTTCTGACCCATTTATCGTCACCTTTTCAAAAGTGCTACACTGCTGCTCCTTCCTCCAATTTAAAATCTGCAAAGCAAACGGTATAAGGTTTCAGGTGGCATTCAGAGATTATACAAGATTGCTGATGTATCTACTTCTGTCATGTTACAGGCATCATAGGAGGAGGTCACATACTCCCCCCATACCCAGCAGCATGGGGTATTTAGTAGCAGCAGTGGCGATGGAGGCAGGAGTGGATCGCTGTGAAGATGAATATATGTGGCTCAAGGGTTTGGGCCAGTAAAAAATCTCCTGAATACGTTTCTCTATCATTTCAAGCCCATTGTAATGCATAGGACATCCTCAGTTATGCCATTAGATTTACTGCACAATGAGTTTCAGCTAAAGCCTAGAACACAAAATGAGATTATCGGACGAATGATCATGCGTTTTTTTTTTTGTTTTGTTTTTTTGCATGATCGTCTCCATATCAAAAATGAAGGTTACTAAAGTACGAAATCTCTCGTAAGACAATAAAAATTTGAAAATGATATAATGTATTTGTATTGTATTTTCGGAGGAAAGCCTTTGGATGAAAGCTTTGTACTTACGATCAGATTATCATACAAACGCTTCAAAAACAATATTTCTTGTATGATATTCTGGTTGTGTGTATGGGGTGTGGAGATGCGACCCCATGTCACAGGTGCATATGAGCAGTGTATGCCTGATTTTGGTAGGCTTGCTAATTGCACGCCTGAGGGCTGGGTTCATAATCATCCCAGGAATAGTGGTCAGTGCTCATCCTTGGAGACAGCTCCGCCCGACAGACAGGAGGTCTGGCCTAGGAGTTAGGAGGGAGCCAGTGCAGCACGAAGCTGCAAGCACAGAGAAGCTGAGCGTCAGGCCTGGGGGAGACAGACCAAGGCCTAAGGCCTGAGCAGGATTGCGGCGTTTTTAGCCAGGAAGGCTTAATGCTGATTCTGAAGCAGGACTGTAATGCTGAATACCCCTACGAGGAATCTGCTGTTTATTTTTGAACTTTGTTTCTTTTAAATAAAAATGGGCTGCCATACCCTTGAAAATGCAGTCGGGACTGACACGATTTCTTCAATTCGCATGCACCACTAGAGCTTAACCACTCCGGATCGTCACAGGGGCTTGAGTTCTCATTGGTGCAAACATGAGGATAATGCTAGGAAAAGGCAATAAACATAAAGGGATACTGCCAGGAAAGCCATCTAAAAATTTAAAGTGAAATTAAAGGCAGATTTTCTTTTTTAACCCCTTCCCGCCCTATAGCTGAAAGACGGCTACAACAAGGGAGGACAGCGCGCTCTGTAGTCACTGAATGCTTTAGGCTCAGCTGATAACAGATCGGGGTAAAGTGCCAATCACAGCGGCTCTTTACCACGTGATCAGTTGTGCCCAATGACAGCTGATCACAGATGTAAACACAAGCCAGTTATCAGCTTTTCTTTCCTCACACTGACAAGAGGAGAGAAGAAGAGAGCTGATAACCGGCTTGTGTTAAAGGGACATTGGCAATGATAATCAGTTGTTTTCTATAGGGGCTCCCTACCTGCTGCATTGTGTGTCCATTCACACACACAGCGCAGCTTGGCCCTGCTCCCGCTCTCCTTATTGGCTCACTAGCTGTGATTGATCGTAGCGGGAGGCAATGGCTCCCGCTGCTGTCTCAGCCAATAAGGAGTAAGAGACCCAGGGGAGCTACTGCTCTCCTGCACATCGCTGGATCGAGATGGGGCTTGGGTAAGTATTAGGAGGGGCTGCTGCACAAAGTTTTTTTACCTTCATGTAAAGAATGCATGAAGGTGAAAAAACCTTAAAAGGAGTTGTAAAGGCAGTTTTTTTTAATCTTAATGCATTCTATGCATTAAGATAAAACACCTTCTGTGTGTGCCAGCCCACCCTCCCTCATACTTACCCGAGCCCCATCTTTGTCCAGTGATCCACGAGTCCCTCGGCCGTCCGGGACACTCCTCCTGATTGGCTAAGACACAGCAGGGGCGACATTGGCTCCCGTGGCTGTCAAAGTCAGCTAGCCGATCAGGAGAGAGTGGGGGCAGGGCCGAACAGCAGTTCCATGTCTGAATGGACAGACAGAGCTGCAGCTCGGCTTGGGTGCCCCCCACAGCAAGCTCCTTGCTGTGGAGGCACTCGACAGGAGGGAGGGGCCAGGAGCAGCAAAGAGGGACCCTCGAAGAGAAGGATCCAGGCTGCCCTGTGCAAAACCACTGCACATAGGAGGTATGTATAACATGTTTTTTTTTTTTTTTTTTAATAACAAAGTAGACTAATCACTAGGTCTTTACAAACACTTTAACTTCACATCCAAACAAACTCCATCGCCTGCAGTTTTTCCTATTTGTATAAATTACCATATTTGTAATATTGGGACAAATTACGTGATCACATCACTTCTTTTAAAAAGTTTCAACGAATGCAGAACAGCAAAAAAACAGTATGAGATAATGATCAGCTACAGTTAGCTACATTTCATGAGACACGTACACCCATGATTGTTCCATCACGAAATGATCAGCCCTTTCTCAAAATTCTCTCTACAACTTTTTTACACTATTCTGGGATCCACATCTAACATTTCCTAGCAACAGCAGCACAGGAGGCGTGTTGGTGGCAGAGAGCCATTTATGCAATGTCTGGGCGTATCCTCCGATACAGCTGTGATTCTAGATGACGGGGTTAGGAAAAGGCTAATATATGAATACAGTATGATTACTCTGCAGCGGATGACCAAAATTCAAAGTTTAAAGACACTACTGTGTCTGTTCAAAGGCTTCCTTATTATAAAGTTTACCTGAAAATACTTTTCATGCCCAGCCATAATTTCATATTCTGAAATTAAAGGGGAAGTAAAGGCTTACTGTAAATGGTGTTAAAAATGTTTCCTCCCCCTCCTCCTACCTATGCTGCATAGACTTTATAAAAGGCAGCAGTGGAAATACCATCTCTCTTTTACAAATTCTTTATTGATTTCAAAAGAAAAGAAAAAAAATGTAAACAGCTGCAAATCAGTAGGGAGTAAAATACAAGCATTAGTCAGCATTCCCGTAGCACTAGCAATGTACAATAGCAATTGCTTACCGATAGCCAAGTTGTTGGATTAATCTGCGGAAAATTGTGGCTATAAGAGTAAACCATGAAATTATAGGCCCTACTTATAAAGTTTGAGATACCTACACAAAAGGAGTAGTAGGTAGTAAAAACAAGACAGCGAATAAATGATTGAAGTATATGTGAACCCTTACCCTTATGAAAACATATATCCAGTTTAAAATAGAAATGAAAAGCAAAACTTTGTGTGTATACTGTGCACACACACACACACTTTTTTTCCCCTTCTTTTTTTTATATGTGATCGCATGACCTCAGCTGCATAAGAGGCTCGGCTCAAAGAGCTAAGGGAGGAGAAACAGTAGCACACTGATCTACCCAGTGAATGGCTGTGCAGGAGACAGGCAGGCTATTCTCCCAGCACAGCCAGAAAACTGACCACCAAGGGCTGGATGTGCTCTCATGCCTAGCGTGGCCAGTTTAAAATAGGAAAACAGGGGGACTTGCCAGGAACACCAGGTATTTCACACAAAGGAAGCAATACACAGACAACAAGATACTTTTTAACACAACTACAAGCTATAACAGGCCCATATCAGGAGTATGAAAAGTTGGGGTAAAATATTCTATCAAAGGATTAAGCATTCACATAAAGGAGTGTTGCGATATTTCAGGAATAAGCTTGCAATGGGTGTATGTGGCTAGTTGGGTAGATGTAACATTACAAAGTTGTAAAAAGTAATGGTATAAAGTGTCAGTCCATGGACTCAAGGGAGCTAATAATGAAAGAATTGACTGCACTCCGTGGACTCAAGGGAGCTAGTTTTAGGCCCCTTTCACACTGGGGCGGTGGGGGCCTCGGCGGGAAAGCGGCGCTTTTCGGCCACTAGAGGGGCGGTTTTAACCCCCGCTAGCGTCCGAAAAAGGGTTAAAACCGCCCGCAAAGTGCCGCTATGCCGGTGGTATAGCCGTGCTGCCCCATTGATTTCAATGTGCAATAGCGGTGAAGGAGCGGTGTATACACCACTCCAAAGATACTGCTAGCAGGACTTTTTTTTTTAGCATCCTGCCAGCGCACCACTCCAGTGTGAAAGCCCTCGGGGCACTTAGCAGGCACTATTTTTAGCGCTGTAGCGCCTGCAAAGCGCCCCAGCGCCTGCAAAGCGCCCCAGCGTGAAAGGGGTCTTAGGGTAAAGTTATGTGGAAATACCTTATCTTTTATCTGTTGTCACGTGATTCAGAAGCTCCCCTGTGTCAGAGAGCCTGGCTGCAGGGGAGAGGCGGGAGTGCCAACAACGAGGGAGCACTGGGAGCTGGTGGGTGATGTCACGACTGTAAATTCAGAGTCGTTGTTGAACGCTCCGACACAGGGAAACCAGAGCTTCTCGATCTTACAACCGCAACACAGCAGATAAAAAAAAGGTATTTCCACTGACCTCTTCTATAAAGGCTATGCAGCATAGGAAGGAGGAGGGGGGAGGGATTGTTTTTTTTTTTAACACCAATTATAGTCAGCCTTTACTTCCACTTTAAAAGCTACAAATGTCAGAGAATATTTTGTTTAGCAAGATCTAATTTCTAAATACAATTTATAGCTGTGTGGCTATACATTTTTGGGATGTTTCCAACACCCATAGATGAAGAAGACAATGGATGAGAGGTGAAAACTGTCTATAAAGTAGAGTTCCAGGCTCCTTCAGAAAAAATTAAAAGCCTTTTAATATTAGGACACTTGTCTACGAATCCAGCAGTGTCCTCACCCAAGCCGATTTTTCAATCGGCTCTTGGGTGCTGCCGCCGCCATCTCAGGTAGGGGAGACCAGAAGTGAAGCCTTCACAGCCGGCTCCCAACTGCACAAAGCGCTTTGTGAATGGCCCAGCGGCGTCAGAAGGGGGCCGAACTTCCGGATGAGTTTGAGAGCGGGTACCTGCAAATAAGCAGAGCGTCCCCTTTTGGGTGGAGCTCAGTTTTAACATTACATGACAAGTCCAACTGAATGTAATTGAAGGATATTTTAACCCACAAACAAAAATGTAATATATTGCAGCCTACCAGTCTAGGGAGTCTCGACTGCGGGACACACAGCTCTGAAGAAATGGCACAGGAATGCTGTTCCTTCAGAGCACATACTTCACTGGCTGCTGCTCGCTAGAATATTTCCTAAACGGTGCACGTTTCGGAGATCTAACATTTTACCTACAGGTAAGCTTTCCTATAAGCTTACTTGTAGGTTAAAAAAAAAAAAAAAAGTTTACTACCGCTTTAAATTTAACACAATGACATCTTCCTTCCAAGCTATCTTCTCCAAGCTCAAAATCCCATTCCCCCTGAAATGGAGGTAAACCGTGGAGGACATATTTGTAGTCCAATTCAGGGAGGCAACCTAGGGTGACAATCCTGGTACTACATAGACACACTAAGGTAAGTGCAAGCTGTCACCCTAGGAAAAAAAAAACGGTGTTACTGGCAGGTTTACCAGATAAAAAAAAAAAAAAAAAAACAGTAAATGCAGCCACCAGATCTACGGACTGGTAAACTGCAATATATGAAAAAAATTTGGCTTTGGAGTTTAAAGAATATGTAAACTGAACAATTCATATTCCTGATGTGTGCCTGCTGTACCATGTACTTGTATAAGAAAGTATCCTTTTCTCTTTGTATTGCTTCCTTTGTGTGAAATCGGCTTTTCTATTAAAAACTGACCAGACTAGACATGAGAGTACAGCGTGGTCAGTTCTCTGGCTGAACTAGGAACTCAGCCTGCTCTCCTCCAATGATCAGATTTGTCCCGACAGACCCCCCTTGCACAGCCTTTCACTGGAAAGACCGGTGGTTCTACTGTTTCTCCTCCTCCAGCTCTCTGAGCTCATTATGACGCTGAGAACAAAGGGAATGTGATCACTTTAAAAAAAAAAAAAAGAAAAGGTATTTAGAATGTTTTTTATATCTGTAGCTATATATGAATGTTTTGCCTTTCATTTCTATTTTAAACTGAATGGTTTTTTTTACAGAATGAGGGATTACAATCACTTTATATGCTCTTTAACTTCTACTTAGTGCCAGTCCACACCATAGAAACACAGTCCGCATGTGTTCCAGATGCTTTTCTGCATGCGCGTTTTTGACGTTCTTAACCTTAAATAAAGATGTGTGTTACAGTGCGTTTTTGGTGCGTTCTCGTGCATTCCAGTGCGTTTTACAGTGTTCCAGTACAATCCAATGCAGGAAAAATGCAGAATGTTCTGGAACTGTAAGCACCGGGGTGAACTATGCCATTGAAAACCATATAACCTACTTTCCATGCATTTTTGATGCCAAAAAAAAAACGCACTGGACTGCATGAGGTGTGAACTGGCCCTTAATACCTACTGTCAGCATTTTTTATAGCTGGCAATTAAAAGCTACAAATCTCAAACAATGTATTTTTTCCTGTGTATCTCAGAAAAGGTGCCCCTTTTGCACAGGTCATGGTAGAACTAGTGGTTAGTTCTTCATATTCAACTAGACTTCTTCTGCAAAGTTGGAGATTCATCACCGCTTCCTCAGCTCTAATGGGTGTCAAATTGCCTTGACACATTTTTATCAGAGCATGGTGATTGGGCAACCCATGTGGTGAAGTGGCTGGGCTAACCATGTGGTTATTATTGCTGGGGTATGTTCTTAAAAGAGAAGTATGGGTTTTTTGTTTTTTTTTCTGAATCATACTTACCTAGGTGGATGCAGCATCAGTCCAATGCTGCATATGTCCCCCGCTGGCTCTAACATTGAGAATCGGAGTGATCAAACACCACTGATCGCTCAGGTCTCAGGGCTCCCTGAGCAGAGAGCTGGTGACTGTCAGTTAGCAGCTCTCTGCTCTACCCCCTCCATGCTCTCATCTACTCGCTAGGAGGCTGAGCCAGCTGCTGGTCCAGGCATGTTGACAGATCCAGACTTCATTGCCACGATCTTGCCCGAGCCCGGACAGGCTCTGTGACAGAGCAGGTAAGTAGAACATTTCTTGTATAACAGTTTATTTAAAATTTTTTTTAGCCTTTACAACTCCTGGAAGAAGCCACTCAGGTGAACGGTCAAATGTCTCTAAGATTACAGAACAAGTACAGTTGAATGTGACTAATTCTAGCTATCAGTTGACAAAGGCCTGGCCATAATTTGCTCTAAGAGGAATAGTAAACCCCATTTACTGTGCTGCACTACTAATGGCATTTGGGCTCTATGATCCACATAATTCTGCACAGCAATTTGATCATCTATATCAGGGATATGCAATTAGCGGACCTCCAGCTGTTGCAAAACTACAAGTCCCATCATGCCTCTGCGTGTCATGCTTGTGGCTGTCAGAGTCTTGCTATGCCTCATGGGACTTGTAGTTCTGCAACAGCTGGAGGTCCGCTAATTGCATATCCCTGATCTATATTAAGCAATACAAAGGTCAATGAGATAATGTTCTCTGCTTGGTGAAAAAGGAAGCACTGTATATAAATAAATAAAAAAATACGGCTAATCAGGAGTGAAATTACTGGATGGTACAGGCTGGATCAGCACTGGCTTACCACCTACTAATTGGCATAGAAAAAAAAATGGACTGGGATCTTTTGTGCTGGAGATTTGGATGGCTTCCGAAAACAAAAGCGTACATATACTTCACATCAATTTTTATACAATGCTTTTTTAGATGGTATGAATAAAATTGGGATCATGTGCATTGGTTCAGATGTGACAAAACATATAATTAAACTAAAATTCCAAGTGATCCAAAAGACTGGGTTGTAATATGGGTGGGGTTGTCTTGCCACAGTGCAAAGATCTATTTTGCTTTGCAAATGGAAAAAAAAAAAAAAAAAAATGAAAAAACTTTTGGAAGAAGTCAAAACTTAAGTGATATAATCTAAATGTCATAAAATGTTGATACTGTGTGTAATGAAATTGGGAGGAAAGATGTAACTGTGAGAAAATGATGCAACTATGGAAAGTGGTAAACAGTGGCTAACATGACATTCTAAATATGAAGAAGTCTGGTGCATTACATTTTCCAAACTCAATTTTTGCTGTAAACGGAGGCGGTTATTTCATGAAAACAGCCTCCCAATCATAACACCACCCTCCAGTTCTATATTAGCTCATAAAATATGGTAAATGTTTTTGTTTTTTTATTAGGCGGGAAAGTGTAGAGAATCTAGGATGCTGTGTAACGCCATTTGTATGGGATTTGGAGCCCCCTTGCCATGCAAATGCAGTATGTGGATATGGTTTCTATATGAAAGATAGATAGATACCTTTTGATCCAGAAGATAGCTCAGGTGATAGTCCAAATCCTGCCAGGTCAGATCCTCTATGGGCAGGCTTGTTGTACTGAATTTGATTTATCGATCGACATTAGTACAACCAGCTTGTCAGGCTTTTTTTGTGTGATCGCTGCTGGTGGCTATAGCCATCAGCATTAATCATTGTATTCTGACAGCAGGGAAACTTCAGCAGGAGGCAAACTCCCCATCAATACTGACTGTCCAGGGGGGGATATCAAGCGATTTTCTTTTTTTCAACCAGTGGTTGAATGAAAGAAAAACTGCATAATCTATGGCTCATTTTAGGCAAAACTTAGGGTCCGTTCATACAGACGATTAGGACACCCATGCGATACCTAGTGGCAAGCCCCTGCGGATTCCTGCATCTCGATAGACAGGCGTCTGCAAATAGCTGTGACCACTCATCGCTTACAATGCAATGACAAGCTGACAGTGGCCGCTGTTATTTGTGACTGTTTGCACAGTCAGTGACAGGCTGGATTTGATTTAAGTGCTAGTTCACACCAGACGCAGTTCCGTTCAGTTCTGTGTGCTTTTTTTCTGCACTAAAAATGCATGCACAGTGTTTTCCATGTATTCCAATGGCTCTAGCTCACACCATGCAGTCAGTTTCTGGTGCAGAAAAAAAGCGCACGGAACTGAACAGGCCTGCGTCTGGTGTGAACTAGAACTAAATCAACTCAATTTAAACCAGAATTTTTTAAAGTGCAACTGTCATCTCTGTCCTGCAGTGGCTCCTCTTTTGACCCGCTGTTGACTCACCTACAGTCCTATTCACTTTAATGGGACGGCTGGTGATGCGGCAGTGACACAACAAGGTGAGGGACGTGGTGGCAGCAGGTGAGTGGACGCCCACTAACAGGCGCTGCCATGATGGGTCTAAAATGACAAGTGCTCTTTAAATGTAAGGACTCATTCTTGCTGGTAGTTAGAAACTTTAATATTTGCAAACAAAATGAAGGTTTCCTATTTAGAATAATAAGCTGTCAGGTTAGTAAACCAGCAATATCAGAACCGATTCAATCATACAGTTTGTGGTGTACATAGATTTGCAAAACAATGGGATAAAGGAATATTCCTGAACTTTGTTTTAACTCGTGGTTAGTGTGAATTTGTGTGAATGCATCAATGCAGTGCATGTTCTCTCAGTTTGCAGAGCTTGGATTCATTGAATGAGTTTACCAAAAATAACAATTTAATATTGCAGAATATACAGCCTTATGCTACATAACTAAGCTCCCTTTCATGTTGAATAAACTAAAATTATTCATGTATCTTAAATAGAAAACTATCTTTAGATAGAGTTTTACGCCAAAAGCATTTTATTAAAATAAAATAAAAAAATCGATTTAAATCAACAAAACAAAACAAAAAAAAAAATCAGATTTTTTTGTTGTTTTTTTTTAAATAATTGGATTTATATCCACCCTGGTCAGGGATTACCTGTGTTTATAATAGCTGAATGCATTTTTTGTCTGTGTCAAGCTGCAATCACCATTTGATATTGCAGGGTGTGCTATTTGTCTGTGTGGATGGACCCTTGGGCTCGGGTTACACCACTGCGACCTGAAAATCGCATGACTTTCTGACAACTTGAATACTATTTTGATGCGACTTTGTCTTATGCAGGTATACAGAGATAACAGCATACAGGAGGATGCCATGCACTGCCTGGGCAATCTTCCTGTAATGTTGGATCCAAATCGCATCAGTATAGATGAGGATCTGACTTGGAGGCGACTTCCATTAAAGTCTAAGGGGACAAGTCAGATAGAAGTCACCTTGAACTAGTACAGGAACCTTTTTTAAAGTCGGAGCGACTTTGGTAGTGCTAATTAAAACAGCTCTCGTTGACCAACATGGGGTTTCACATGTCATGCGACTTGGGGTCTCACAAGTCAGATCCCAAGTCCCTGCATTGTGTACCGAGCCTGAGACCCCATTCACACAGGGGCAACACGACTCACTGAGGCGACCTGCACACGACTGCCCGGGCGACTTGCAAAACTACTTCTGTATAGAAGTCTATGCAAGTCGCCCCCGAAGTCGTACAGGAACCTTTTTCTAAGTCGGAGCGACTTGCGTCGCTCCCCTTAGAACGGTTCCATAGCACAGAACGGGAGGCGACTTGTCAGGCGACTAGTGAACGGGGTCTTAGGGTGGACCTGTCATCAAATACATTTGTTCATGTTTAGACCATGCATACTAAGTGATGTGTCAGTTCCAGGCATTCATTACCACTCACAGAGATCACAGTCCTCTAACTGACAATGTCTTGATTGACTTTTCTCAACAGCACCGCACCATATTTATTCAGGCATAATCCAAGGACACCATCCTGGACTCAGAGGGGATAAGTTATTATACATTCTGGTGTCTGTGCAGCTTTTGGCTGTGTTTACAGCTGTCTACCAAAGATCAGCCCCTACTCTTTCCTTGTGACCTGCAATAAATTCACAATTTGCATTCTGATCATTAGGGAAGAGGGGATGTCCTCTTGCCAGCAGTATGATCTCAGCGTATGCAAAGTCACTAACCGAAAGGATGGCTTAATTATTAAAAGGTAGAGTTTTGCAGAGTTTTATTTTTTATGATGATTCTGTTGTGCTATAATGTGAAATGTCGGGAATATATTCAGGCAGACTTTGAAAGGTTCACTTTAATATATTGGTCATAGATACAACAATGACAGTTAAGTTTAAGAATATATACAGTGCCTTGAAAAAGTATTCACACCCCTTGAAATTTTCCACATTTTGTCATGTTACAACCAAAACTTAAATTTATTTTATTGGGATTGTATGTGCTAGACCAACACAAAGTGACACATAATTGTGAAGTGGAAGGAAAATGATTAATGGTTTTCATAATTTTTTTTACAAATAAATATGTGAAAAGTGTGGAGTGCATTTGTATTCAGCCCCCCTGAGTCAATACTTTGTAGAACCACCTTTCGATGCAATTACAGACGCAAGTCTTTTGGGGATGTCTCTAGCAGCTTTGCACATCTAGAGAGTGACATTTTTGCTCATTCTTCTTTGCAAAATTGCTCAAACATTGCCAGATTGGATGGAGAGCGTCTGCGAACAGCAATTTTCAAGCCTTGCCACAGATTCTCAATTGGATTTAGGTCTGGACTTTGACTGGGCCATTCTAACACATGAATACGCTTTGATCTAAACCATTCCATTGTAGCTCTGGCTGTATGTTTAGGGTCGTTGTCCTGCTGGAAGGTGAACCTCTGCCCCAGTCTCAAGTCTTTTGCAGACTCTAACAGGTTGCCCTGTATTTGGCTCCATCCATCTTCCTATCAACTCTGACCAGCTTCTCTGTCCCTGCTGAAGAAAAGCATCCCTACTGCATGATGCTGCCACCACCAAGTTTGACGGTGGGGATGGTATGTTCAGGATGATGCGGAGTGTTAGTTTTCCGACACACATAGCGTTTTGCTGTTAGGCCAAAAAGTTCAATTTTGGTCTCACCTGACCAGAGCACCTTCTTCCACATGTTTCCTGTGTCCCCCACATGGCTTCTCGTAAACTAAAAATGGGACTTCTTTCTTCCAACAATTGTTTTCTTCTTGCCACTCTTCCATAAAGGCCAGATATGTGGAGAGCACGACTAATAGTTGTCCTGTGGACAGATTCTCCCACCTGAGCTGTGGATCTTTGTAGCTCCTCTAGAGTTACCATGGGCCTCTTGGCTGCTTCTCTGATTAAATGCTCTCCTTGCCTGGCCTGTCAGTTTAGGTGGACGGCCATGCCTTGGAAGGTTTGCAGTTGTGCCATACTCTTTCCATTTTCAGATGATGGATTGAACAGAGCTCCGTGAGATGTTCAAAGCTTGGGATATTTTTTTTATAACCAAACCCTGCTTTAAAAGTCTCCACAACTTTATCCCTGACCTGTCTGGTGTATTCCTTGGCCTTCATGATGCGCTTTGTTCACTAAAGTTCTCTAAGAGCCCTTTCACACTGGGGCGGGGGGTGGCGTCGGCGGTAAAACGCCGCTATTATTAGCAGCGTTTTACCGCTGGTATGCGGCCGCTAGAGGGGCGGATTTACCCCCCGCTAGCGGCCGAGAAAGGGTTAAATACCACCGCAAAGCGCCTCTGCAGAGGCGCTTTGCCGGCGGTATAGCCGCGCCGTCCCATTGATTTCAATGGGCAGGAGCGATAAAGGAGCGGTATACACACCGCTCCTTCACCGCTCCGAAGATGCTGCTGGCAGGACTTTTTTTACTGTCCTGCCAGCGCATCGCTCCAGTGTGAAAGCCCTCGGGGCTTTCACACTGGATACACAGCAGCGGCACTTTCGGGTCAGTTTGCAGGCGCTATTATTAGCGCAATAGCGCCTGCAAACCGCCCCAGTGTGAAAGGGCTCTAACAAACCTATACTGAGATTAAATTACACACAGGTGGACTCGATTTACTAATTAGGTGACTTCTGAAGGCAATTGATTACACTAGATTTTAGTTAGGGGTATCCCTAACTTTGCCACTTTGTGTTGGTCTATCACATAAAATCTCAATAAAATGCATTTACATTTTTTGTTTGTAACATGACAAAATGTGGAAAATTTTAAGGGGGTATGGATACTTTTTCAAGAAACCGATATCCTGTCACTACAACTAATCAATACTATTTCTAAAACACACAGTATATATTTATTAGGAAATTTCCATACCTTGTTCTCAGACTTGTGCCAGGAACTATTTCCACAGAGGAAAATGCAGATGGTACTCCTCTTGGCAGTAACAGACACACTTGTGTAGATACAGTTAGGACGACCCAAACTCCCACACAGAAATTCCTATGGCAAGTTGGGTGCCTGCTTCGGATGTACAGATCTGTTGATGTATGGTGTCCTGAGGTCTTACTTCTTGCTGTAGTGACACACTAGCTTAGGAAATGATATTAATGTTTATCCTGGTCTTGACAGAATGATGGGTTTGGGTGTTGCAGTAATAGGTTTCCTGATGGTGTTTATTGTTGGGGAAATGGATATCAGTCTCTGGGTTCCACCTTGTACAGTCAGTCAGTAATGTATCCACAGATGTTTGCAGACAAACCGTTCATTTCTCCATAGAAATACCTGAAGGAAACAGACAGTAATGTTAGCAAAGGCCTCTATCACATCTTTTTTCAGGCCCACTAAATTGTTGAGTTCTGTGGACCCAGTAAATGAAACATGCCTCTCCTTACTGTGCACAAGTCATTTTTTCCCCGTGTCACAGCACTGTATGGCTTACAGGCTCTCTGCAGTCCACAGAAGTGTGAGGAGCCCTGCATACCATAAGTAACAGGATATTTCCAGAGGGCATGCTGGCTAGGACAAGTCTTGGAATCAGTAATATTTTAATCTTTAACAAACTACAGGTGAAAACACAAAATTCAGTAATACATTTTATGAGTAATTGGAACAGCTGCACTCCTGCATAATAAACCTAAAGAGGAGGTCCAGCCTGTAAAAGCAAAAATTAAAGTCAGCAGCTACAAATACTGTAGCTGTTGACTTTTAATATAAGGACACTTACCTGTCCAGGGATCCCGCAATGTCGGCGCCCCAAGCTGAGCCGTCAGCTCCGGGTGCAGGCAGATTCACTAAGGGAAGCAGGAAGTGAAGCCTTGCAGCTTCATAGCCTATTTCCTACTGTGCATGCGCGAGTCACGCTGAGCTTTCTGAATGGTCCCGCTGTCCTCTGGGACCATTTTCCCAGAAGGCGGCAGGGGGAGGAGCGGCCAGAGATTTCATAGATCACCGGACAACCATTACCCGGAAGTGAGAGTTGGATACCTGGTTTTGACAGGTATCCGCTCCCCCCTCCACCTGAAAGGTACCAAATGTGGCAGCGGAGGGAGGGGGGGGAGGAAGCAAATCAAGCGGAGCTTCTCTTTTTGGGTGATCCACATCACATTTCCACCTACTAAAACCTGTCATATGAAAGTTCCAAGTATGTTAAGGGTCATAATAACTTCTGCAATCTGTACTAATCAAGATCGGACCCATCCCAAAAAATCCTTTTATTGTTTACTGTCACTGGCCCAGAACAACTATTCAGATCAGAAGTTATACATTTTCTCCGATTTATCTTCTGCATACTTGATTTAGGTCAGTGACTCAGAAAGCAATGAGGCAAGAGAAGCCCAGCCAATCGGCATATTCAGGGCGATCAAGGGGTTAAGTGTGTTCCCTGGATGTGTTCTAATTGTAGGGGGGGCGAGCTCACTACAACATGACAGAGATCACTGCTCCTGATGTCATGTTGCTATGCTAGGCAGAACAGGGAAATGCCTTGTTATCCCCATTCTGACTCTCCTTGCCGCAATCGCGGGCCGCTGGCGAACATTGAGTTTGCGGGACCCACGGGCACGCTCCCGCGGCACAGGGCAGATTCAAAGGGACTGAAGGTACACCCTTTTGCCTGCCCGTGCCATTCTGCCAACGTAAATTAGCGTGCGGTGCTCAGCAAGTGGTTAAAAACTGCACCAAAGATGCTGCAAGCAGGACTTTTAAAAAAGTACCACACCCACAGAGCAATGGTGTGAAGAATCCCATAGGATTTAATGGTAAACATTTTTCATGAGGTTTTTTTTAGCAAGGTAAAAACACAGCAAAAAAAAAAAAAAAAGGTCCCTAAATGTAACCTGTTCAAATGCATTTTTCCATTACAAGCAGAGTTTAACGTGTCAGTCTGTGACAGGTTTATGTTGTCCTAATGCAAGAGTCATGTGTTTTCTTACTTGAATCTTTGTGCGCTTTGTGTATTTCTTACAGATCTGTGAAGTAATTTAAAGAAATCGTCCTCTGTGCAGGAGCATCCTGTAGTACCTCTTTCACACAGGCGTCAGAGGGTGGTAAAAAAAACCAAACACAACTGCAAGCCAAACGATTGGCTCTCAATTGAGGCACATTGGTTCTATTCAAAATTGTGGTTCAGCAAAGAAAACAAACAAAAAGCTTCAGCTCTAAGGTGGAGTAATTGTCCTTTTTGCGGCTGCCAGTTTTCTTTTTATTAGACATTACAACTATCCCTGCCAACACAAACGTTTATAAAGATGACCCCAAGTTTTCCTGGCCTGAACAACACCTTCCTAGCTGCTAAAACAGACCTAGTTTCTAGACACCCACAAAAGGAAGTGGACAAATCCAGTGGTGGCTGGTGCTCAAATTTTTTTTTTTTTGGGGGGGGGGGGCGCAAACAAACTGAAAAAAAAAAACCATTAATTGCAGCCACTGTGCCCTTTAAAGGCTGCCCCTGTGCCATCAAATGCTGCCACTGTGCCCATCGACCATCGAATGGAGCCACTGTGCCATTCAATGCCGCCACTGTGACCCCCCCCGGCGCCTGCTCACCATCTGCCCGGTACTTACCCTGCCTCAGTGGGGCAGCGGGTGACGGCGGTGAGCAGCGTCCTCCAAGCGGTCTCTTCCTGTCCTCTCCTCCCATCAGGCGTCCAATCACAGCGCCTGTTGTTTCAGCCAATCTGGTGACGGGTAACAGACCCAAGCACCTGATTGGCGGAGAGGCGGTTCAATGTTAGGACAGTGAATATTCATTCGCTGTTCTAACACCTGGGTGAACCTGGGTTACCTTTTTTGACGCCTATTAGAGCATATGGCTCTAATCGGGTGCTTCAAAAAGACCCCCGCTGCTGTAATTCAGGCGTCCAAAAAGGGGTCGGGCACCCGAATGGGGGGTGGCAGCGGCGGCCGTGGATAGATTCATGCAATGTATGAATCTATCCATTGGTCATAGAGGGGGCGGCGCCTGTGTGCCCTTATGAACGCACCGCCACTGGACAACTCTATACAATATGTTCTATATTTGTACAAGAAGAAGAACATGTACTTTCAAACTTACAAGTACAGGTGCATCTCATAAAATTTGAATAACAACAAAAAGTTAATTTATTTCAGTAATTCATTTCAAAAAGTGAATTATCTGATTATTACAGAAGACCAATAAAAATAAATAAATAATAAAAAATTATTTTTAATTACTTCACCCCCGAAAGGTTTTACCCCCTTAATGACCAGGCCATTTTTTTGTGATACAGCACTGCATTACTTTAGCTGACAATTGTGCGGTCGTGCGACACTGTACCCAAATGAAATGTATGTCCTTTTTTCCCACAAATAGAGCTTTCTTTTGGTGGTATTTGATGACCTCTGTGGTTTTAATTTTTTGCGCTATAAAGAAAAAAAGGCCGTCAATTTTGAAAAAAAAAAAAAAAACAATATTTTTTATTTTCTGCTATAAAACATACCCAATAAAAAAAAACAAAAACATTTCTTCAACAATTTAGGCCAATATGTATTCTGCTACATATTTTTGGTTAAAAAAAATAAAATAAATGATAAGCGTATATTAATTGGTTTGCGCAAAAGTTATAGCGTCTAAAAAAAATGGGTGATAGATTTATGGCATTTTTATTATTTATTTATTTTTTTGCTGGTAATGGCAGTGATCAGTGATTTTTCGCAGGACTGCGACATTGCGGCGAACAAATCGGACACCTGATATTTTTTACACTTTTTTGGGAACCAGTGACATTATTACAGTGATTAGTGCTAAAAATATGCACTGACATTGTACTAATGACATGGCAGAGAAGAGGTTAACAACAGGGGCAATCAAGGGCTAACTGTGTTCCCTGGGTGTGTTTTCTAACTGTAACTGGGGGATGGGCTTCCTGGGATAACACAAAGATCAGTCTTCCTGCATAGCAGAAAGACAAGCTCTCAGTGTAATCCCCTGTCAGAATAGAGATGTGCCTTGTTTACTTCGGCAGATCCCCGTTCTGTCTTTGTGGCGAACGATCATGGGTGGCCGACAGACATCGAGTCCACCAGACCCGCTGATTGGCTCCCCCGCTGGCCAATCAACGCGTGCCCACAGAAGCTAGTGCACCAACTGTACTGATAAGGTGATTCGTGCAGCCAAAGCCACCTTGCCGCAACTGCAGGGGGTGGTCGGCAAGTGGTTAATACAGAAATGTTGGCTTACTGAAAAGTATGTCCATGTACAATATAGTATGCACGCAATACTTGGTCGGGCTCCTTTTGCATGAATTATTGCATCAATGTGGCGTGGCATGGAGGCGATCAGCCTGTGGCACTGCTGAGGTGTTATGGAAGCCCAGGTTGCGTTGATAGCGGCCTTCAGCCCGTCTACATTGTTTGGTCTGGTGTCTCATCTTCCTCTTGACAATACCCCACAGATTCTCTATGGCGTTTAGGTCAGGCGAGTTTGCTGGCCAATCAAGCAAAGTGAAACCATGATCATTTAACCAGGTACTGGTACTTTTGGTAGTGTGGGCAGGTGCCAAGTCCTGCTGGAATATGAAATCAGATTCTCCATAAAGCTGGTCAGTAGAATGAAACATGAAGTGCACTAGAATTACCTGTTAGAAGGCTGCGCTGACTTTGGACTTGATAAAACACAGTGGACCAAAACCAGCAGATGACATGGCTCCCCAAATTATCACGGACTGTGGAAAATTTTGCATTTAATTTGGAAATCAAGGTCACAGAGTCTGGAGGAAGAGAGGAGAGGCACAGAATCCAAGTTGCGTGGAGGTCCAGTGTGAAGTTTCCACAGTCAGTGATGATTTGGGGAGCCATGTTATCTGCTGGTGTTGGTCCACTGTGTTTTATCAGGTCCAAAGTCAGCGCAGCCCTCTACCAGGAAATTCTAGAGCACTTCATGCTTCACTCTGCTGACCAGCTTTATTATACTGTACATGGACATACTTTTCACTAAGCCAACATTTCTGTAATAAAAATCATTTTTTTATTGGACTTATGTAATATTCTAGTTTTCTGAGATACTGAATTTGGAGTTTGCAATAGCTGTAAGCCATAATCATAACAAATTAAAAGAAAGAAATGCTTGAAATATATCACTCTGTGTGTAATGCAACTATATAAAATATATGCGGTTTCACTTTTTGAATTACTGAAATAAATTAACTTTTTGATGATATTCTAATTTTACGAGATGCATCTGTATTTAAGCAAACATAAAAAAGACTTCCGTTGTTGTAAGTAAGCAATTCATTGCATCGTGACATTTTGTGCAGCACGTGGCTCATTGTTTGTTGCTACTGTAGGCGAAAACAAGTAACAAAATAACAGCTGGCAGTAATCTTTTATGGGACTACTGGGCCAGAAGTCCACTTTACACCGCAGAACATTTTCCCCACAGCACAACCAAAATCTCTTCTAATTATCTCCAGAAAACACTTTGCCCATAATTATCCCTGAATTTCTATGATCTGTTTTATGAAAATGATAAAAATTTATATTTAATGGCTTTTTATTTTATGCTTATGTCCCAGAACTGAAAAGTTAGTGTTCTTCCTGTTTTTGTAGAATCCTTGGTCCCAGCATGATGTCGTTCGCTGGAAGGTTATGAAGGTTATTTGATAAAGCCCAACTATGGAGCCCCCGCCCTATACAAAACAGCCCTACACTCTATGTAAGGTCTGGGCACAGACGGTAGCTTCAGGAAGAGGAGGGGAACACCAGAGTCTGTTGGAGGTGGTAGTCAGGTAAGTAATACAGCCTCTTCTGCAACACCCTAGATGTAATCAGCATTTAAAGTGTGGGAATGTAAAATGGTAAACATATATACTTACCTACCTGCTGCAGCATCACTCTGGCTCTATGCTTGCGAATTGAGCGATCATGTGATTGCTCAGTTCTTAGTCAATTCTCTCTGCTCATTGAAGACCATCAGTCACCACTCTGTGCTCTGCCCCTCCAACGCTCACTGTAGCACCAGGCAGGAGAGGGGTCAGAAGTGGCTGGCTAAGGTGCTCAGCGGCACACTGAGAGGCTGAGCCAGCTGCCTGTGAGACTTCTGGGTGGATCCCAACATTTTTGCTTGGATATCTTCAGAGTCTGAAGTGGGTCTGTGACATAAGCCAACAGCGGGCTGCATTGTGCGCAATGAGCAGAAAATCTCCACAAAAAACAAACAAAAAAACACACACATGCAGGAATGCGAGTTCCCCCTGTGCGAAGATGTGAACAGGTGAAGCAGAGCGTCTCCGTCCTCTCCCTCCTATGTGATTGTATAAAGATGGTCATATATTTATTATGGCATCCGATTGTACAAACTCTACACAATTCCCTTTAAATTTACCAATTGGGATGGATTGAGTAGGTAGGACATTATAAAAGGCTTCTATTTATTATGAAATGTAAAATTCTGCCTGAAAAGGTCAACTTAGCCTTTAAGCTTTAAAGCGGTGTCTCCACTTAAAAAAAAAAAAATTAAAAGTCAGCAGCTACAAATACTGCAGCTGCTGACTTTTAATAATCGGACACTTACCTGTCCCAGGGTCCAGCGATGCGGGGGATCGAAGCCCTGCTCGTCCCCCCCTCCGCTCGGCGGCGCCGGCATTTTAACTGTGGGCACCCACTGCGCATGCGCGAGCCGTGCCGCGCGCCATCACTGGCCGTGCAATCATCTGGGATCGGTCACGTGTCTCAGATGATTGACAAGAGGGAGGGGGGAGAGGCGATCTCCCTCCCTGCGCCAAGGGAAGTGACGTCAGGAGCCCAGGCGCCGAAGGAGGCAGACTACGAGGGGCCCCCTAGCAACAGGCATTTAGAGGTGAGTGAAAAAAAAATTCTCCAAATGTTTTTTTTTATTTTTTTTAAGCACATTAATATTTTTTTTTGGGGGGGTGGAACTCCACTTTAAAGAGGAGAACAGGGATGAAACACACAATAGATATCATTTTCTATAATCTCTTAGAACAGTCCTGTGCTGATAGTATATTTTTATACAGGATTTATATAGCACCAACAGTTTGCACAGCTCTTTACAATGTAAGAGCAGACACAGTACAGTTACAATACAATTCAATACAGGAGGGATCAGAGGGCCCTGATCGTATACCTATTATATCGAGTCTCATAAGATGTTCTAAAGCTTCTGATAACTTACTGATCTGTGGGAATTCACAGATCAGTAACTATAAGATTTATATATTTATTACTGGTAAATGGGTCTCCAAACAGCCGTAATCTATGATTTGCTGGAGGGAAGGTGGAGGCAGCAAAAAGATGAATCCACACGATAACAAAAAAGCCCTTGAAGCGAAGCATACCTCTAAACAAAAGAATGTTCATGTATCCACCTTGTTATTGATGAATCCTAGGTAACTGTACAAATGTGAGATCTCAGAGGCCCCTAGAGCCCTGTGCCCTTAGGCGGAACCATTAAATCTAGTTTTCTAGTGAATGGTCTAATAATCCCCAGATAGTGCAGTGCATTATTTTGACAGTGAAAATCTTGTAGAATCTGGGTCTAGGACTATGTAACACAACACTGCGGCTGTTCTCTGACTACCCAATAAATGGTCCATTATCTGCTCCCTCACTCAGAAATCTATTAGCAGGCCAGCAAACAGGCTGCATTGTCTAATTTCCCAGGAGAATAATAGAACTTGTGATTGCTCAGAGAAAGCAACTTCAACATGAAGAGTTACGGAAAAAACACTTCTTACTGCGTGCAAAAGCTGAACCAAGCAGGGAGACAAAAGGTTCATAACAGATAAAACACAATCCAAAAATGAACACATGCAATAAAACAATTAGTATATACATGCAATCATTTTAGGATGTTAACAGACCTAAAGTAAAAGCTCTGCTCCTGACAGAAGACATTTTCCTACACAAGGACACTCTGTATATGGGCAGTCACATTTAAAATGTCAGTAATAGTGGTCTGTATCGCTCCAAGAGGACTAGTCATTGTCCCGTATTCATTTCCATGGCCCCGGAACCAGCATGAGACCAGCTCGCCTTAAAAGTTTCCATTTTCATAAATAGAGCTTTGTCCTTTCAAACTCTCTGGGCAGGAGGGGGGGGGGTTTGGGGGGGGGGGGGGGGTCTGGGAGATGAGAGGAAGGATCAGGCAATGCCTGGCATTATGTACCCTACAGGATTTTGAGAGCATGACTAAATTTATGTCACATACATGTGTGGAAACACCTGATCCTGTGCTTTCTTTATGCAGGGTAAAGCAACAGATTCCTTCTCTGTCATGCTGCGCTATTAAGCTGTAAGACGTGATGGAAATACTAATTAATTTTCAAGCATGAAGGAGCGAGCATGTGACTGGCCCCATGTGACAATGATTGGCCCGGTGCTGTGAGGCTCAGTGTACATTCTCAGCATGCCTCAGTCCTGAGATGAAGGAATGCCCGTGCACATGCGCAGGAGTTACATCATCCTGTGGCGAGCAATCAAGAAGGCCGAAGACCCTGTACTTGGAGGAAGGCAGGGGAAGAAGACCTCACAGCTCATAGCTGCAGACTTTTGTTCCCCTTTGAAGTAATTGTAAACTCAAAGTATAAAAAATAAACAAAAAAAACAAACAAAAACACAGGTGTACGTATTGCCTGCGTTCTGCAGTGGAACTGCACAGAGCAGTTCCGAATCTCATCTTTTGGGAGCACATGCACATTGAGTGATTTTCAATCTGGGATCAAAAAGCTGTGCATGGGGCTGTTAAATGCAATCCCACAGAGAGCAGATGAAGACATGGCATCTGCCAGAATGGAGAGATGGCACATAGACCATGCCATTTGACCATGTCATTACACCGATCCTGGCTAGTTAGCAACAGAACGCCACAGGTTAGACAAAAAGTATAAAGAGGAACATATACATTGATTCTTAATAGTTTTAATGCAGCGCAGTAATACTTATTGAGTTTACTACCACTTTCAAGGATTTGCTACTGAGCGTTTGGTGACAGATGCCACAACATACCTTCAGAGGTCTAGTGATGCCAAAACAGGTTAATAACGTCATAAGTTAATGGCTGATCGATGCATTTCATTTGTATGTTTAGCTTTTTGTCTGGAGCTCAGCGTTAAGTAACTGTATTAAATTGATTGATTTTTAGGCTACACTGGCATTCTTTACTAAACAAAAAGGGGCATCAATTTATTCTTTTATTATAATACTATATAGGGCTGATGATAAGAATGGAACACACACTGTTAACCTAAAATCAGTCTTCATAGATCAGATTTGGCAGTCTGTCCTGTCCCTCCCTGTGTCATATAATCCAGATGTGAATGATGTCACCTCCCCGGCTGCTGCCACACATTGTGCTTTGATGGTGTCAAACAGAGAGAGTGGAGGCTCTGAAAGGGAACAGCTAATAAGACCAGCATTCTAAAGCGCTGCCCATCCATCACGCAGGCTGGACTACAATTCCCAACATGCTTTGCTTGATGTAAAGTAGACTTGTGCTCTACAGGGTTAAATAAAAGAAAGCATCACCCTACCACCACCCTCTTGTACTCACCTTCTGTTTAAGTAAAAAAAAAAAAAAGTCTGCCTCTATATGACCACATTTAGGTGGGTTGAAAAAATGAATTCCAAATACTTTACGGTACCTGCTCTTAGGCAGGATTTATGGGAATCACATTCTTTTCCCATAAACCTCACTCTTGAAGTGTATTTCCACTTCTGCTGCCAAATTGGGATAACACCTACTTTTTTGTTACATATTCCCATTAACATGGCATAACTTACAAGAAAAAATGTCAAAACTGCTGGTTACTTTTTAAGTGCTCTTTATTTGCTTAAAAATCCTTACCTGTTCTCCCTGCTAGGTAATGTTTGGGAGGGGGGCTGTGGAGTAATCCGGTCAGTACTGTGATTGCAGTTATTATTTTTAGCTGTAAATTAGATTTGAACACATATAACTCAATCTGTGTGGGGAGAAAGACACTAAAGCCGGGTACACACACTAAAGTTGCACGGAAAAAAAAAAAACTGACAGCTCCGGTCGGAGCCGCTGTACTAACCAGGCGAGGTTAGTCCAGCAATCTCCCCTGTTAACCCGTCAGAATACTGATCAGCGCTCTCTGCCATTTGGCTGAGAGCGCTGATCAGGAGTTGGTCGGCTGCTTGTTTTCCAGCATGCAGGTCCGACAGACCGACATACACACGTCTTTGGCACAGTCTATGGCCTGCCTGAGACTTTACAGAAAATTTTAGGCAAGATCAGGGTTAGCCAACGTTTTGAGATCGAAAGTCCTTGGGATTGGATGCCCTTTTTTGTTTCCAAGAAATTAACTAGCAGGCCTATCCAAATAGTAAAGAAAACAATATATATATATATATATATATATATATATATATATATATATATATATTTATATATATTAAACAAATGTCACTGTAAAAATATAAACATAACCTATCCTAGGGGTGGACAGTGTCAGTGGAGCAGAGGATGGTGTCAATCAGTAGATCAGTGGATGGTGCAAGTAGAGCAGAGGTTGGGGTCAGCAGGACAGTGAATGGTGTTAGTCGTTTTTTTATTTGTATTATTTTAATTTTACTGTTTTATTTATTTATTTATTTATTTTTAATTAGGAGCCCAGTTGGGGGGCTTTGATGAAACATCAGGGGTCTAATCAGACCCCTGATGTCTCACTTTTGAGACAGAGAAAGAAACTGAAGATAGATATACCCCAGTCAATTTCTCTGCAGCCTCAGTTGCACTGGACAGTGAATGAATGGGAAGTTCTCTGTGCTGAGCGGCGTCCCTTTCATTCACAAACTAAACGCAGTTTACTATGTTTCAGTTGTGAATAAACAAAGTTAATGATCACTACTGATTACTGACTGTGTTCATTCAGAAAAGTAAGGGGCCAGTCCTTTACCGCACTCTCCATCTTGAAACATCAAGAGGAGAGGAACCGGCAGCTCCGCATGGGGGCCCGGAAATGGAGGAAAACGGAACCTGTGGACGAGGAGCAGCATATAGTGGAACTGATCGGCTGCATTTTGCTCCCTGCAGCCGGTGAATTGCAGCGAGAGAGAGAGGAGGAAGTGGGCTTTTAGTGGCTGCAGGGGAGGAAAAAACAGCCGATTGTTTTCTAAATGCCACCCCTCCTCTCCAGGATCGGCAACCATGGGATGCAATTAACGAGTAGATTGCAATCAACAGGTTGCCGACCCCTGCCATAGACCACGGGTGGAAACAAAGAAAAATCGCTTTATTCTCCCATGAAAACAGTCAGTGTTGATGGCGGAATGCCTCCTGCAGCGCTATTGTATTCTGCCAGCGGGGAGGCGTGAGGTGCCTTCCTGGCAAGAAGAATAGTTATAGCCACCAGCACTAATCGCTGGTAGATTGATCGATTGATCAACTTGGGTACAATCAATCTGCCCATACATGGATTGAAGTTCAGGAGGGCACCTTTTCCTTTGAAACATACTTTGCACACACACACACTGTATCTCACAAAATTGAGTACACCCCTCACATTTTTGAAAATATTTTATTATATCTTTTCGTGTGACAAAACTGAAGAAATTACACTTTGCTGCAATGTAAAGTAGTACTGAGTGTACAGCTTGTATAACAGTGTACATTTGCTGTCCCCTCAAAATAACTCAACACATAGCCATTAATGTCTTAAATGCCTTCAACAAAAGTGAGTACACCCCTAAGTGAAAATGTCCAAATTGGGCCCAATTTGCCATTTTCCCTCACCAGTGTCATGTGACTCATTAGTGTTACAAGGTCTCAGGTGTGAATGGGGAGCAGGAGTGTTAAATCTAGTGTTATCGCTCTCACTCTCTCATACTGGTCACTGGTAGTTCAACATGTTACCTCATGGCAAAGAACTCTGAGGATTTGTAAAAAAAGGATTGTTGCTCTACATAAAGATGGCCTAAGCTATAAGAAGTTTTCCAAGACCCTGAAACTGAGCCGCAGCGCGGTGGCCAAGACTGTATAGTGGTTTAACAGGACATGTTCCATTCAGAACAGGCCTTGCCATGGTTGACCAAAGAAGTTGAGTGCACGTGCTCAGCATCATATCCAGAGGCTGTCATACAGACGTATGAGTGCTGACAGAATTGCTGCAAAGGTTGAAGGGGTGGGGGGGGGTCAGCCTGTCAGTGCTCAGACCATACGCCGCACACTGCATCAAGTTGGTCTGCATGGCTGTCGTCCCAGAAGGAAGCCTCTTCTAAAGATGATGCACAAGAATGCCCAGTTTGCTGAAGACAAGCAGACTAAGGACATGGATTACTGGAACCATGTCCTGTGGACAGATGAGACCAAGATAAACTTATTTGGTTCAGATGGTGTCAAGCGTGTGTGGCGGCAACCAGGTGAGCAGTACAAAGACAAGTGTGTCTTGCCTACAGTCAAGCACGGTGGTGGGAGTGTCACAGTCTGGGGCTGCATGAGTGCTGCCCCAGCAGCACTCATGCTGCTGGGGTGCTGTATGTATTTCATATCCACTTGTCACTCAAGAATTTTACCTAAAAGAGAAATTTGTTATATATTGAATTAGAACACAGGGGAGCAGCAGCCGTTAGCAGGAAGTGAATCATATTGGACAAATTATTGCTGGTTTCTGTTTGAAAAGCAGCCAAAATTATTTTTATAAAGAGATGCTTGAAATCATATTTTCATGAAAACAAAATAAAAGAGCCCTTTGAGCAAAAATCATAATAGTTTAACAGAATTGTCGTGAAATATGAAAGGTGTTTCTAGGCGTTGGAATTTCCAAGGGTGAGGGCTTGATATTTTCAGTGACTGTGTAAGCCAACCCTGATCGCCTGTCCAGCTCCCCCACAGCTAGCTGATAACTGCCTGTGCACACGTTCAACGCTCTGTTGCCCGCCAGCTTTTTATGCAATTATTTCGAAAGATTTTTCTGCAACAAAACGTGAAGTCATTTATTTACATTCTTAAAAAAAGGAGAACTGAAAACACTGAAGCATTTCAGGTTACAGATTTTAAGAGAACAGTCCCACTTCATTGAGGGAACCATGAATGCCAACATGTACTGTGACATACTAAAGCACTGATCCCCTCCCTTCAGAGACTGGGCCGCAGGGCAGTATTCCAACATGATAACAACCCCAAACACACCTCCAAGATGACCACTGCCTTGCTAAAGTAGCTGAGGGTAAAGGTGATGGACTGGCCAAGCAAGTCTCCAGATCTAAACCCTATTGAGCATCCGCGGGGCATCCTCAAACAGAAGGTGCAGGAGCGCAAGGTCTCTAACATCCACCAGCTCTGTAATGTCATCATGGAGAAGTGGAAGAGGACTCCAGTGGCAACCTGTAAAGCGCTGGTGAACTCCATGCCCAAGAGGGTTAAGGCAGTGCTGGAAAATAATGGCGGCCACATAAAATATTGACACTTTGGGCCCAATTTGGACATTTTCACTTAGGGGTGTACTCACTTTTGTTGCCAGCGGTTTAGACATTAATGGCTGTGTGTTGAGTTATTTTGAGGGGACAGCAAATTTACACTGTTATACAAGCTGTACACTCAGTACTACTTTACATTGCACTCACTACTTTATATTGTAGCAAAGTGTAATTTACAAAAATGTGAGGGGTCTACTCACCTTTGTGAGATACATTATACATATAATTTTTTCTCAGACATGTTGACAAATCCCCTTCTGAGGAAGCCACCTTTGCCGCAAAATGTGTCGAGCAATACAGGATGTAGCCATGTTTTGACATACTGCTTGTTTATGTAACCTACACCCAATATGCCTGGCTGTTCTCAACATTCTCAGAATATGGAGTACATAAATCTCCTTGCATATGGTTAATCAAATTGGACTGCTAGATCATCTTTGTATTATACATACATGTATTGTAATCCATTTATGTTTTGTTTACATTATGCCTTGTCTATATATGAATTTGCTACCCCAATATGTTTATGCCATGTATATACATGTAAATAATATGTTACATGCAATTATTGCAATGTGCCAAGTTCATACAATTTTCATGATAATAAACATGTTATTATACTTTTGATACTGTCAAATTGCCGCATTCAAAGTCCCAACCCCCCCTCCTATTTTTATCTAAACCTATACTTAAGGCGAACCATCGTTTAAAGTGAAAGTTTCACCCATCCTCCTCTTCCTCTCCTATTGTAAAAAAAAGTTGTTTTTTTTTCTTGGGAGTGGGTACTTTTTCTGACCAGTACCAGCTCCCACTCATGCAATTCTCTCTCGCAGATTCATTTTTTTTTGTCAAAGCTTAATTGAACAAGCTAAAGTTAGAAGCTGATTGGCTACCATGCAAAGCTGCACCAGATTTTGCACTATCCAGTTTTAGTAAATCAAACACTATGCCTTACTAGGATGGGTACATTCTGCTTCTTCAGAGTCCCCTGACGTCACGACTCCGCACACCGAGTGCCGGAAAACCCACGCCCACAAATTCGGCAATATTGCGGGGCTCAGGACAGTTGAGGGGGCGAGTAAAAAAAAGATAAGGATTATTCTTACAGATATACTCTGTGTTATTAGATTGAAAATGATGACAGTGGGTTTACATCCACTTTAAGCTTTGGCAAAAAAACCTGGAAGTTGATTGATTTCTATGTTGACCTGCACCAGATTTTGCATGCTCCAGTTTCAGCAGATCTCCTCCAAAGTATTCTCCAGGAAAGAGAGGTTTTTAGGCCCTTCTAGTACTTTTTACTTATTCGCTCTGATCGGCAACTAAAATTGTTTTAACCGCTTGCCGACCGGCTCACGCCGATATACGTCGGCAGAAGGGCACGTACAGGCATATTAATGTACCTGTACGTTGCCCTTTAAGAAGCCGTTTGCGCGCACGCCACCTGATTCATGAGTGTGATATCAGCTCCTGCAGACTTAAAAGTAATGAGTAATGTTTGTTGTTTGTTGTTGATACAAACAACGCAATTTAAATTCAAGAAAATATTCAGAGAGAAATTACATCACTATTAAAATTGTAGTGCTGTATGTATTTCATATCCACTTGTCACTCAAGAATTTTACCTAAAAGAGAAATTTGTTATATATTGAATTAGAACACAGGGGAGCAGCTGCCGTTAGCAGGAAGTGAATCATATTGGACAAATTATTGCTGGTTTCTGTTTGAAAAGCAGCCAAAATTATTTTTATAAAGAGATGCTTGAAATCATATTTTCATGAAAACAAAATAAAAGAGCCCTTTGAGCAAAAATCATAATAGTTTAACAGAATTGTCGTGAAATATGAAAGGTGTTTCTAGGCGTTGGAATTTCAAAGGGTGAGGGCTTGATATTTTCAGTGACTGTGTAAGCCAACCCTGATCGCCTGTCCAGCTCCCCCACAGCTAGCTGATAACTGCCTGTGCACACGTTCAACGCTCTGTTGCCCGCCAGCTTTTTATGCAATTATTTCGAAAGATTTTTCTGCAACAAAACGTGAAGTCATTTATTTACATTCTTAAAAAAAAGGAGAACTGAAAACACTGAAGCATTTCAGGTTACAGATTTTAAAGAGAACACTCCCACTTCTTGATATAATGAAGGAAAAACTGTTGTAAAACTGGATTTAGCAGGACACGGAGTCGTGGAAGAACAACAAAGTGTATATTTAGCAAAGATGTATTTTCATCGTTTTGGACAAAGTATTAGAACTCCTATAGGGTTTCAGCTACTATCTGAGGCTCTGTTATTAGAGATTTTCCCTCACTTCCTGTTCTACTGACAACTTTTTACTAGACAGGAAGTGAGGGGATCTCTTTGACTGTAACCATTTTGGCACAGGCTTGAGTGGGATGAGAGCACAGCTGCC
The DNA here is from genome assembly GCA_037952925.1 of Lithobates clamitans. NCBI lineage: Eukaryota > Metazoa > Chordata > Amphibia > Anura > Ranidae > Lithobates > Lithobates clamitans. The sequence goes on along the minus strand of JBBGZY010001799.1, from coordinate 951,677 downwards.
CAGACAATCTGGATACTGAGTGGACAACAACTAAAATTATACTGATGATCATTGTAATACCCCTTACATTGATGGTCAATAGAAAAGGGCACCCTTACATTGGTGGTCAGTGTAGTGCCCCTTACATTGGCGATCAGTAGAGAAGGGCAGCCTTACATTGGTCGTCAGTATAGTGCCCCTTACATTGGCGATCAGTAGAGAAGGGCAGCCTTAGATTGGTGGTCAGTATAGTGCCCCTTACATTGGCGATCAATAGAGAAGGGCAGCCTTACATTGGTGGTCAGTATAGTGCCCCTTACATTGGTGATCAGTAGAGAAGGGCAGCCTTACATTGGTGGTCAGTATAGTGCCCCTTGCATTGGTTATCGCTAGAGAAGGGCCCCCGTAGATTGGTGGTCAGTGGAGAAGTTCCCTCTTTTACAGTAATCTCTAGAAAAGTGCCCTACCTTACATTGGTGGTAAGTAGAGAAGTGCCCCATTCTAGTTGCGATTGATACAAGTGTGTCCCCCTACATTGGTGCTGAATAGAGAAGTGGCTCCTTACATTGGTGTTAAAAATGCCAACTGTGCATATCCACCCAGATAGGCTTGCGTCTCTTAGCTACTAAGTGATCAAAAGCACAAGGCAGAGTAAACTGTCTACGTTTCTGGGTTTTAACTTTAGTATATTATCAGGGGATACAATTTATTTTGGTTGTATTTTTTGTGTTTAGAAATTTCTAAATAGATGTTTTATATCTGTTTTTACTCTCTTTCTTTGTCTCAAAAGCGTTTAATCTAGCAGCATACTTTTGACTCGTGGTCAATGGTGATAAGGTAGTTATACAATAATATCATTTGTTTGCAATAAATAGCAATATCACCGCTGAATAAACACCTGATAAGATAACTCCAAGCACACAGTTCAAGCGTCAGCCATATTTCACACAACTGAGGAAAGTGTAAATATAGTGCTGGATCTGGAAGTTCATTTTACTGGTATTGTTATCTTAACGTATTAATGTTGATGTAAATGATCTGCTTTGGGCAGGCAGCGTCTACACCCCAAAGGATATCCATAGTCTCCTTGGCTTGCAGTGTGAAATTTAAGCCCCACACCACTGCCAAGAGGTCCAGATACAACAACTTTAAGCCATTAAAAGGTCAAGGGTACAATTCAAGAAATAGCCAATGAGTTTCAGGAGTCTAAGTGCCCTATTCATCAGGGCTACAAAGAACATAAGAAGATTATTATGTCAATCTGACATAAATATTATATCCCTTCCACGGGGTCATAATTAAAACCAAGACAGAATAGTAATGAGAGTGTCAAAATAATTACATAAAAATTAACAAACAAAAAGAAAAGCCTCCCATGCTCAGACCAAAGCAGCACTCAGCCCCCAATGATACAGAAAAAACAAAACAAAAAAAAAACAGAGAACAGTTTGCCCAATGGACTTGACTTTGGGGAGTGGTGCTCTTAAGTAGTAAAACAAGTGTATAAAAATACAAAATGTATTTGATTTGCATAAAAAAGATAACAAGTACTTATTCACATTCATAGTGTAAGGTCACCATTTCAACAATGTACATTCAGGATGCTGACATAATGATAAATGGATCAATATTAATTTGCGAATACTGAAATCTCTATGCATTTCATGGGACAACGCCCGCTTCATCAGGAGTCGGTCGCAGTTGGTTTGTATGTACATGTAGACATAAATTGGATATAGTTCAAAACCAGAGATTAAAAGAAATGGTATCTAGATCTCAAAAGCTGCAGATAACCACAGCAGGGGTTTTTCACCGGAAGCTGAGGGCAGCACCTGTTGGCTAGGCAGAGAAGAGGGTGTAAAACCCCAACTATAGAACCCCTTCGGTACAAACGAAAAATCCAAAAGGACACTGCAGCAAGGAGGGCTGCAGCAAACAGCTAAATGAGCAGGTGTAAAAATGAGAACATGAGTGCCAAACAAAAACAAGAATAGGGGTGCTGAAAAAAAAACAAAAAGAAAACTGGTATGTGCAGAAATTGAACCATGCATTATACAATCTGATTGTACAGTCATACAGTGCCTTGAAAAGGTATTCATACTCCTTATGTGATAAACCCACACAAAGTGGCACATAATTGTGAAGTGGAAGGAAAATGATAAATGGTTTTCAAATTTTTTTACAAATAAATATCTGAAAAGTGTGGTGTGCATTTGTATTCAGCCCCCTTTACTCTGATACCCCTAACTAATATCTAGTGGCACCAATTGCCTTCAGAAGTCACCTAATTAGTAAATAGAGTCCACCTGTGTGTAATTTAATCTCAGTATAAATACAGCTGTTTTGTGAAGCCCTCAGAGGTTTGTTAGAGAATTTTAGTGAACAAACAGCATCATGAAGGCCAAGGAACAAACCAGACAGGTCAGGGATAAAGTTGTGGAGAAGTTTAAAGCAGGGTTAGGTTATAAAAAAAATATCCCAAGCTTTGAACATCTCACGGAGCACTGTTCAATCCATCATCCAAAAATGGAAAGAGTATGGCAGAACTGCAAACCCACCAAGACATGGCCGTCCACCTAAACTGACAGGCCGGGCACGGAGAGCATTGATCAGAAAACAGCCAAGAGGTCCATGGTAACTATTGTAGAGCTTCAGAGATCCACAGCTCAGGTGGGAGAATCTGTCCACAGGACAACTATTAGTTGTGCACTCCACATATCTGGCCTTTATGGAAGAGTGGCAAGAAGAAAGCCATTGTTGAAAGAAAGCCATAAGAAGTTCCATTTGCAGTTTGTGAGAAGCCATGTGGGGGACACAGCCAACATGTAGAAGAAGGTGCTCTGGTCAGATGAGACCAAAATTGAACTATTTGGCCTAAAAGCAAAATGCTATGTGTGGCGGAAAACTAACACTGCATATAACCCTGAACACACCATCCCCACCATGAAACATGGTGGTGGCAGCATCATGTTGTGGGGAGGCTTTTCTTTAGCAGGGACAGGGAAGCTGGTCAGAGTTGATGGGAAGATGGATGGAGCCAAATACAGGGCAATCTTAGAAGAAAACCTGTCATGCTGTGTACACACGATTGGACTTCTTGTCGGACTGAACTCCGAAGGACTTTTCAACGGAGTTTTGACGGAGTTCCGAAGAAACGGACTTGCCTACACGATCCCACCAAAGTCTGATCGTTTCGAATGTGATGACGTACGACCGGACTAGAAAAGGAAGTTCGATAGCCAGTAGCCAATAGCTGCCCTTGCGTCGTTTTCAATCCGTCGGACTAGCATACAGACGAACGTTTTTTTCAATAGGAATTGAGTCTTTCGGAAAGATTTGAAACACGTTCTATTTCTAAGGTCCGTCAGCTTTTTTGACAGAAAAGGTCAGATGAAGCCCACACACGATCGGAATGTCCGACGGATTCGTTCCGTCGGACCTTTGATGCCGCTCGTGTGTACGCTCTTTTAAGTCCGCTCGTGTGTACACGGCATTAGAGTCTGCAAAAGACTTGAGACTGGGGTAGAGGTTCACCTTCCAGCAGGACAACGACCCTAAACATACAGCCAGAGCTACAATGGAGTGGTTTAGATCAAAGAACATTCATGTGTTAGAATGGCCCAGTCAAAGTCCAGACCTAAATCCAATTTAAAATCTGTGGCAAGACTTAAAAATTGCAGTTCACAGACACTCTCCATCCCATCTGACAGAGCTTGAGCCATTTTGCAAAGAAGATTGGTCAAAATTTTCACTCTCTATATGAGCAAAGCTAGTAGAGACATCCCCAAAAAGACTTGCAGCTGTAATTGCAGCGAAAGGTGGTTCTACAAAGTATTGACTCAGGAGGGCTGAATAAAAATGTGTGCCACACTTTTCAGATATTTGTAAAAAAAATTGAAACCCATTTATCATTTTCCTTCCACTTCACAATTATGTGCCACCTTTTGTTGGTCGATCACATAAAATCCCATTAAAATACATTTACGTTTATTACAAAAATGTGGAAAATTTTAAGGTGTATGAATACTTTTTCAAAGCACTGTATAACTAAGAAGATAAAATAAAATAAATAAAAATCAAAAAGATAACAATAACAGCACATTGCATTTCACACAAGGGACACTGATGCTAAGATTTGTCAGGCAAATATATCAATATAAACTAAAAGTTTATTCTGCTGGTTCCTTAAAAGAGAAGAATGGGAATTTTTTTATTCAATATTCACACTTACCTAGGTGGATAAAGCATCAGACCGATGCCTCTTCACTGAGAACCGAGCCACCGAACATCGCCGATGGCTCGGTTCTCTCACCTCCCCGAGCGGAGAGCTGCTGCCTGTCAGTCAGTAGCTCTCCTGCTCTGCTCCTCTACGCTCATTGGAACGTTGAGCTGTGGAGGGGCGGGGAGCGGCCGTCAGTCCAGGCACCTGGCGGATTCCCGACTTCCGAAGTCGGGATGACGTGGTGCCTGGACGGATTCCAGCAATGAATTGCACTCCTGTGACCCACAGGAGAAGCTCAGCCGAATGAGCCCAGGCTGGACTTCTCCTTTAAAGCAGATTTTACCCTTCTTCATTTTTTTTTTTTTAACCCCTAGTTATCTGGCGGCGAGTTCGGCACTTTTCAGATACTCACCCACCCAGCAGATCCAGCATCATCCAACTGGGACTCTCTTCTCTTCTGGCAGCGTTCAGTCCCACGCCTCCATGTTTTGGTGTGACATTGAGAGGCTGCCCACTGTTCCGGGTTCAGCCGCTTCCTGATGATGTGCCACTAGGCCTGCCCCCTCCTCTACTGAACAAAGGGTTTTTCTTCCTGAGATATGTGGCATGTATATCCCAGGAGGCAAAGGAAGGACAGTGCACATTAGTCGCATAGGCCAATGACACACGTCATGTGCTGGCCAATTTAGTTTATAAAAAAAAAAAGGGCTATTCATGCAAAAAACTACAGGAGGGGTGGAGAAGAGGGAAAAAAGAAAAGAGTGAAAAAAGAGAAGAGTGAAAAAAAAACCAAAAAAAAAACCAAACATTGTAAAATAATCCTGTCAAATTGGCAATGTGTCTGTGTTATACAATCACCTCAAATTACAAAGCTTTACCAACTAAAGATCTTTATTTCAGCCATGGGACTGATTTTTAAATCTCATTAGACTCAAATTGGAAACAACCATCACTTTTTTGGAAAATATGAATTCTTGGGCTGGTGTGTTAGCTTTGAGAACGAAGCCAAAAGGTATGGAAAAATGTATAGTTCTATCTATAAACAAGGAAAAACTTGCTAAATAAATTAAGGTGGGGTCAGAGCAACCAAACAAAATTAATCTTTCAAAGAAATTACATAGAAATATGATTGTTTGTTATTTGTTACTTTTCACCTCACCAGCCTTTTTTTGCACAGATTTACCAAATAATGCCAACAGAAAGTGTAAAACTGTAACCATGACTTATGATAAATAGTTTAAAATACATCTAACTGGGGAAATATGGCATTTCCTAGAAAAGCATATGGTGTGGTTTCCCTTGAACTTCCTGTACTTCCACCTGAAACACTCATAACTTCTGCATCTGAAGCTATAGAACTTAATGTCAGCACTTATAGAGGAACTGCAGTCTGCAGTTTTGTAATAAAAACATCTTTGCCAATCTGAGGCTTCCCTCCAACCACTTTGCATATTATTTTATATATTCTGTGATTCTGTACTTGCCAAATAAGCTGCAGAAATTTCCCTCCACTAAGTCTGGCTGCATCCATTTTAACTGTGGGCAGCTGAAGCTTCTGCCTGTTCACTTCCTGGATTTAAAAAGACACACAGAGACACACCTCCAGCTCTGCAACCCTGCAGCTTTCATTGGCCATCTTATGACTCACCCCTCCTCCCTGGCAAACTCTCACAAGAGTGAGAGAGAGCTATGCATGATGTCATAAGCCTAGACTTTTTACCAGACAAGAAATAGGAAGTGGGCTGTATAAGGTACTGTATTTATTGGCGTATAACGTGCACTTTTTCACCCTGAAAACCGTGTGTAAATAGCATGTGCGTGTTGTACGCCAATACTTCAATTTTAGCTGCCTCGGAGGGGACAGGGAGGGGGGGGGGGGCGGGACGAGCGCCGTCAGATTACATACAGTGATAATCTCCTGTTTACTTGGCGGCCTCTGTAATAGGACCACTGTTCTGTCTATCATAGGAGATTCTCACTATATGTAACCTGTCGGTGCTCGTCCCGCCCCCCTCCGACCCCTCTAGGCTGCAGATGGGCATCGATCAGGCTGCACTGATGGCAATGTCGAGGCTGCTGCATTGATGGCAATGGCGAGGTTGCTGCATTGATGGCAATGGCGATGCTGCTGCATTGATGGCAATGGAGAGGCTGCAGATGGGCACTGACCCTTATTTTGCTTCAAAGTTCCTTATTTAAAATTTAAGTTTTTTTTCCTGAAAACTTCCCTCTTAAAATTAATGTGCGTGTTATACGCCAATAAATACGATATATACTGGTTATACTGGACTGAAGTCCATTGCAATGAAACGCGTAGGGCTTGCATTTATTGCTCCCCACATTGCTTTTTAACCTTGTGATCACATTGCTGTACACACCTATGATGTGATGCTTGCATGTTTTTACAATAAATCCCTCGTTTTTATCTGCACCATATGGAGCCTTTCTATTTTTCATAATTTTTATGCTGGTCCTGGTGAGAGCATTTTGTTATCCATTATCCACGTTTGGATCGATCTTCAACTGAGTTCCAGTTCCTTCAAAGTCCTGTGCAATGTTGGACTCCCAGGTTGTGGCCAATACAAGCGTGATTGACTTACTACCCCTGGTCCATTCCGTCCGGTAAGAGTACATATCCCATGTCTTTGGTGGAGGACACACTATCCCTGGCGTTTCAACGGCCAATCACCCGTTTCCATTTTACAAGCGTCACCTCAAGAGTGGATCCTGAGTCCTTTACATCTATGAACACTTGTTTTAATTAGCTCACTACAGTGGTGAATTCACGTTTACACTAGCTCATAGTCACTGGACTGTGTTTATATCATTTCACAGTATATATATCATTATTATTTTCTGTGTCTTTTTTATTTTTAATGCATCTCAGCATACTGTTTCTTTGATGGTTTTCTAGCGCTAAACTGTTTTCACATATTTCTTTGACTTTGTTTTAGTGTTAGCAGCTTTGCACATGATTGGTTTAACACAGTAATTTCCCAAACCTTTTCATGATTTATTAGATGGAAAGTTGAAAACAATGACTGAAGGTCCGCTTTATTGGTTCTAAAGTCAGAAGTTTTTTTTTTATCTTTTTGCATTCTATGCATTAAGATAAAAAACCTTCTGTGTGCATCAGCCCACTTAATACTTACCTGAGCCCATCTCGATCCAGCGATGTTGCACGAGAGACTCGGCTGCCCGGGACTCTCCCTCCTCATTGGCTGAGACGGCAGCAGGGCGCCATTCTCTCCCACTGCTGTCAAAGTCAGTGAGCCAATAAGGAGAGAGGAAGCGGGTGGGGCCTAACCACGCCTAAATGGAAACACAGGGACAGTGGCTCGGGTGCCCCCATAGCAAGCTGCTTGCTGTGGGGGCACACGACAGGAGGGAGGGGCCAGGAGAGCTGGCGAGGGACCCAAGACGAGGAGGATCTGGGCTGCTCTGTGCAAAATGAGACTTTAGTTTTACTTTAAACGCTATAACTTTACAGGTACGTAATATCAAGCTAAGAAAAATAAACAGTAGGTTACCATCTTAACGGCTTCTAGACTGCCCCACATACATTTACTGCAGCAGGGCAGCCTCTCTGGGGGAAATCACGCACCTGTACGAGATTTTGCTCTTCCTGGTCTGGGGCGCGCACATGATTGGACACAGCAGGACCATCGGACCCGATGTCCGCTGATCGTTCCAGAGGCGGACAGAAAGGCGATCTGCCTATGTACACAAGGCAGATCACCAATCTGTGACAGGAGAAGACAGATCTTGTGTTCCTGCTAAGCAGAAACACGGATCTCTGTCTTTTTACAGTACAAGCCCCCACACAGTTAGAAAGCACTCCCTAGGGACACATTTAACGCTTTGATCGCCCCTGATGTTAACCCCTTCCTTGCCACTGTCATTAGTATAGTTACAGTGCATATTATTTAGCACTGATCACGGTATTGGTCACTGGTCTTCAAAAAAGTGTCACTTAGTGTCCGATTTGTTCGCCACAATGACGCAGTCCTGTTACAAGTCACTGATCAGCGCCATTACTAGTAAAAAAAAATAAATAAAAATTCCATAAACACATCCCATAGTTTGTAGACGCTATAACTTTTGCGCCAACCAAACAATATATGCTTATTGGGAATTTTTTTACTAAAAATATGTAGCAGAGTACATACTGGCCTAAATTGAAGAAATTAATTTTTTACATTTTTTTTTTTAAATGTGTTTTACAGCAGAAAGTAAAAAATAGTTGTTGTTTTTTCAAAATGGTCACTTTTGTTTATAGCGGGAAAAAATAAAGAACCGCAGGAGGTGATCAAATACCACCAAAAGAAAGCTCTATTTGTGGAAAGAAAAGGACATCAATTTTATTTGTGTATAGCATCGCACCACCACGCAATTGTCAGTGAACAACGTTCCCTATTGCAAAAAATGGCCTAGTCATGAAGGGGGATAAACCTTCCGGGGCTGAAGTGGTTAAAGTTGTTTTAAACCTTCAGTGTTTTATAGCTTAATCTTTTGATATATTGAGCACACAAAAAAAAAAAACATTTCCCAGTAAACTGTTAAAGTTCTTACCCCAGTAAGTTTTAATGCTGTTGTTTTTTTGTTCTCTCAGTGCTGCTTTCCGCTACTTTATCAGGGGAGAACGAGAGCATGTGAGGGGGTTTGACTCACTCCTGTGATGGTGAAGTAATAGCTGGGCCTCGCTTAGCAATGTCTTGGAATTTTTCAGGTTAGACTTCACGGAGGTACTGTATGTAATTGCTCTATACCAAGGGCATTATTCAATTTTGGTAAGCTGCACGGCTTGTTTTTATCTATAGACATCCCTTATCTGCACCGACAGTTTTTTTTGGTAAAGGTGAACTAACCCTTAAACACTGAGGGTTTAATATTACTTTAGATGTCTGGGCAAAATGTCCTAGTCACTCTTTCCCACCCATTCACAAAATAAAAAAGAAAACCCTCTAACACCCTTTTCTATTTACTCACAGTCCACTGTCACATAACTCTCTCTGGCAACTTTTCTAGGAGTGCAGATTGATAAACCAGCACTATAGTCTGGGTCCGCTGCTTCTCCTTGTGGATCCTTTAGGGGTTTTTTTTTTTTTTTTTGGGGGGGGGGGGTTCTACCACACAGCAATTAGAGGGAATTAAATGTTCTAGGATACAAGCTTTAAAATATGGTTTTGCTTCAAACGTTTTTACCTACTGCATAATAAAGCTCTAACAAGCAGGTCTCTCTGATTTCTACTGTTTTAAAGTGTATTGTAGTTGTACTGTCGATCCTCAAGTTGTAAAGCGCTGCATAATAATAAGGCGAGTCCAAGCAAAAAGCAGTTATAGCACCAATCTTTAAGGCTCTGTTCACACCTGAGCAGAGCGACTTTTGGCATTTTTATTTGAGAGAAGTGTATTACATGGGTTTTTCAGCTTTAGGCATTTTTTTTTAGCCAATAGAAAGCACTAGAGGGAGGAGAGAGGGAGAAAAAAGGGGTGGATAGCTGCTGTTTTAGCAGAAAATGTGTGACAAAACACTCATAAAACACTCAAGTCACACGTTTTCAGGCGTTTCTATTGAAGTCTAGAGGGCCAAAAATGCTTGTAATCGGCTAAAAAGAAGCTTATGTACTTTTTTGAGCTACAGGGCATTTTTTGCTTCAGACAATAGAACGCTCATATGTGAACAGGGGCCATTAAAATTAATGGGATTTGGCTTGTTGAGGGTTTTAGAGCTTACAAGCTTCAAGCAGAAAATCTCTCAGATGTGAACGGGGCATTAAGTAGGCCACTTAATAATCATCAAAAATTTTCGACTGAAGGTACCCAAACACAGAGAGAAAACAGATTGTTAACTGGTGGTCATTCTTTTAGTCTATAGGCGTTTCTACAGGTACACACTTCGGGGCCTTTTTGTATAAAATCCACATAGCCGTTCGTCCAGCGAATCTGCAAGTGCATTCATTCTGTGTAAATTGGTCAAAATATTCTTTAGGCTTTTTTCTCCTATGAACAAGGGCAGTAGTAAAATATCACATTATGGCCACTAGATAGCGCTGAGAAGCATAGGAAATACACAGGTCTTTGCAACAAGAAAGAAAAAAAAATCTAAAAACTTCTAGATGGAATTAACATACCATTAGTAAACACTGGTTACATTTAATTGTTAATTCCTTCTAGCACTCTCTGAAATGGTTACATTGTCGACCTTATTACAAAGAACTATGCTCCTCATCCCCATTAATGTGGAAGTAAACCCATCAATATAACGGTTTCAAAAAGCAGTTACATTCCTGGCATGTGCCAGAAATGTAACTGTCACATTTGTCTGTGCTCTTAACTAAACTGTTAAACCATTGAATGGTTGGTGTCATAACTGATCACATGTTCAGCATCATGGCAGTTGAAGAATAAACAGAGGCCAAGATGGCAGCTTCCTTAGCTGCAAAAGATATTTTACTTCCACTTTAAGTGGCCATTATGCGGTATTTTACTACCGCCCATAAGGCTAGCTTCACACTAAAACGTGGTGCAGGAAACCCACATTCCGTGCAAGTTTCCATACCTTATTCAAAACACACTGCAGTTGCGATCTGCAGTGGGTGTCAATGTTAAGTTAATGACAACCCAAATAATTATGTTTGCCTGCACCAGATCGCATGGTACAAAAGTATCATGCGATCCGATTGCAGCGCGTTTCAAAAAGTAGTGCATGCACTACTTTTGTTGCGATATAGTGAAATTTGAGCCCATTCACAATGAACGGGCTCAAATCGTACTGCGCTAAATCACATGTGTGGTGTGAACCAGGACTAATAAAAGGAACATGCTTTCATGAGAGAAAAAAGCATTTGCCTTTAGCCAACTCAGAATGAATATGCAGAGTCACTGGACAAACAGGTAGGCATTTCCTTTGATAAATAAATAATTTATCAATAGCTATAACTTTTTCACATTTGGGCAGAGTGTGGAATGGTTAGAACTCCCGACAGCTTTTTTTTTTTCTGCTGTCCCATTTGGGAGATTACCCTTTACTTCCTGTCTTCCAGACATAACAGAAAGTAAGAGGAAATATCTTCAAAGTGATAAGAAATCCAATTTTAGGGTCTCTCCATTGTTAAACTGGTCGAAGATGTATACAATTTCAAAGGAAAAATTCTTGGGGGCGGGGGGGGGGAGGTTCTAATAAAGTTCTTTTGTTTTTTCTAATCATTAGTTGGGTCAAATCGACGTTTGTTTTTGACAGCAGTGATGAGAAAATTTGAGGGGGCAGAATGGAAAACTTTTCTTAAACAAATTTCTAACAGAGTATGTGGTTTTCGTTTGGAAAAGTCCATTCATTCCAAAATCAAATGTTAAAAGCAAACAAAATCTTTTGTACGACAAACGAATGTTCTGAGAATATTTCTACAAATTTTCCTATACATTTTAATTTGAAATTCTATCCATCTATTGGATCTATCCTCACCTCTTGTTGTGTTAACAACTAACATTTTAGATTTCCTATCACTCTTACAGAGGGTGAATCTACCCAGTGTGAAAACTCTCTACTCTACCCAAAATTAAATCATTTTAGCTAGAGACACGTTTTTGCTTTTTTAACAGTTATAGCTAGAGATACACCACTTTAACAAAATTATCCATCTTACGCGATTAACCACATGCAATCTCACTCTGATATTTTTCAAACAAATATAAAGCAATATGGTGATCCAAAATATTTTATATACTATATATTGGTCATTTGCATCCAAGTAGAATTACAGTACTTTAAAACACCCCTTCCTCACCCCAGTTACCAACTACCAGCCTTCTACATGACGATGAGCAACCACGCCGTATTTTCCGCACTGGATTATATGGTGCAGTCTCAATTACGGGGACTACTTCTGTACTTGACCCATACAGAAGGCGCACTGCATTATAAAGCGCATGCTAAAACATACGGTCTACAAAAAAAAGGTAACGGAAGCAAAACAGTGAGTTTACTTGTACTTTATTCTACTATTCTACGGTCCATACGGGGATAGTCAGTAGTCTCACTGAGATCGGGGCGCTCCGCTCACACAGCGATACACACACCAGCCGTGTAGCCCTGGAGTAGGAACCCACGTGATGTGGCTCCAGGCGGAGACTCAGAGTGCATCAACAGTGTGCTAGTGCCCAGGTGTAAAAGGGGTTTGATGGATCTGTTTAGATTGTAGATCTCCTTCAAAGTGGAGTGGTTGGTTTATATCGCTGCCATCGTACGTCCCTGTGTCAGAGCGGGAATTGATTTTGGAACTTAGTGCACAGATAAGGCGCACTGGATTATTAGGCGCACGGCCGATTTGGAGGAAAATATAAGGCGCCTTATAGTGCAGAAAATACGGTACTGGAATACTGAGAAGAGAATTAAAAGTAAAAAGCGCCATCACATGACCTGTTATGTTAATACTGCAAAAAAGGGGACAAAATGCAGTCTACTGTTGATTACTGCTGCCTTGCATTGAATGAGCCAAATCTAGCCTCATGCAGGGATGGGTTATTTGAAGTGACACATTTATGTTTATGTTCATTAGATAAATTATGGATATGATGCTCTACTTGCCTCATTCCCCCCCTTTTTTAGTCATCATATTGAGCTCCACGAAGGACACTAACGTGGACCCATTTGTATGCTTTTATTCTTTTCTTTGGCGTTTTGTTTTACTTCATTTGTATGTTATATGATGCAAACATTTTAAAATAAAGATTACATAAAAAAGAATGAGCTAAATCTACAAGCGACATCTGCCTAATTCTGAGAATTGTTTGAATAATCAGCATGGTGTTGGCAAAGTTATGAAGTGTTGCTGGCAAGCACCTCTCCTCCGAGAGTCGTGTAATGTCTCCCACAGGATGACTTGTCTCTGAATGCCAGACAGAATTTAAGGGTACTAGACTCATAAACAGCGGAAGTCATTTTTGGAAATTGAGCCAACATCAAGACATAAACATACACTGAATTACTCCCTCCCTAAAATGAGAGGGCACACCTTTCAATGTTGTGTTTACTGGACATTTTAAGAAGAGTGCTGCTAACAGAGGTCAAAGTAACTCTTATCAACAGGAAACACAAGAAACCCAGTTTCTTCTCCTTAGAGATCCCCTGCATGGTTGGATAACCATTCAAAAATTAAAAAGATAATTTCCAAGAAAATAAATGTGGATATATGGAGTTTTACAGTTATGATTATTATTGCTTTCCTTTGCGCACTAGAAAAGGGATTATAAGAAAGCCTTGATATATTGGCTATTGATCATTGTTAACAGCCAACTGGAGGAAGATAATAGGCTGTTTGATTTCTCATCACCTGCCATTGCTGTACAATATAAGGAGAACTCAGATCTCTCAGACATCTCCATCTTTCAAGGAATGCCTAAAGACAAATGATGTCCTCCAATACTGATTGTTTGTATGTAGCCTATGGACCCTGCCAAGGGAGGCACACTGCAGATACCACTGGCTCCCGATGACCAGCGACTGGACATGGCTTTCCACTTTGATGTTTCTTCAGTAAAGCAGCATCTGTCTGCAGGTACCCCACAGACACAAGATCAGAGTGTGGGGCTAGGGACCAAGAGATGGTGAATATATGCAATCTGGGTAGATGTCAAGACCCCATGTACATCCTGGATACAGAACCCAAGCAGTGATTCATTTGAAGAACACCACTACCTTTAGATTCCTGCACTTCAGCGCTGTTGCTACCTTAACAGATTTGGTCTTCAGCTAGGCTTCCCACCTCCAAGGTTTATCAGTTCTAGTTCTGTTATCAGTTACAGTTCTCCACTTGATGATTCCTCTGCTCTTGCTATCCCACTGCCTGGCTGGATAATGTCCAACATCATTAAAGTGGAACTTTAGGCTCGGTTCACACTGATGCGGTACAAATGTATGCGATTTAACAGTGCAATTTGTGTTTTGACAGGTGCGAATTTAATGCAATTTCTGAGGGTTCTGGGCATAGCTGGAGAATAAATTCACACTGCACCCACAGGACCCTTTTTTTTTTTTTTAAATCGGATCAAAAATTGCACTCCATCGATGTGAGCGGACTTCATAAAAAACAATATATTTTCAGATGACATGCAAATCTATGTCTTTCAGATCGCATTCGATTCGCATTAGTGTGAACCAGGCCTAACTCTCAATCACCATGAACTATTTTTATAGTGTAGTGTCACATATAGTGTCACATTTATTCCTATAACAAGGAATGTAATCATCCCTTGTAATAGAAAAAAAAGAATGACAGGACCTCTTAAATATAAGATCTGGGGTCAAAAAGACCTCAGATCTCATATTTACACTAAAATGCAAGAAAGGAAGAAAAAAAAAAGTCTAGGAGCTATGGGCAGAAGTGATGTTTTTACGTTGCTTCCGCCTTGCAATGGTATGGAGATGGGTGGGGGCCATCTTCCCCTCACTCAGCTCCATACCACAGACAGAGAGGACGCGATCACCTCCGCCGAAGCCGGCGGCTCCGGTAAGCGGCAGAGGGCACCTGAGCGCGGCAGGAAGGTGGTCCCTCTCCCGCCACCGATAAAAGTGATCTTGCGGTGAATCCGCCGCAGAGACCACTTTTATCTGAAAGCGGACCGCCCACTGAAGAATAGGATACCGGGGTTATGGTAGCTAGCTGCTGCCATGACAACAATACCCCTCTTCAAAGTGCCGACGTATGACGACGGCGGGCGGTCCATTAGTGGTTAACCTAAAGGAAACAAAAAATGGATCCTGTAACGTTCCCTTAAAAGCATGTTATACAGCACAGTGCTTGTGCTGTGTAACTTGGCCCCCTGTATCACCTGAAGTACCTGGCAGATCCTGCCTGGTTATACCCTTCCCCTTGTAAACTGACCATGGTATATCATGGCTGCTGAGTCCTGACACCATGGTCAGTTTAGGTGCCTCCGTCAGCTGCTGCTATCTGCAGCTCTCCTGTGTCTCCCTCTGCCCTTCTCCCCCTCCCCGCCTGTCAACTCTCACTAGCATCGCTCTGC
Organism: Lithobates clamitans; assembly: GCA_037952925.1. Taxonomy (NCBI): domain Eukaryota; kingdom Metazoa; phylum Chordata; class Amphibia; order Anura; family Ranidae; genus Lithobates; species Lithobates clamitans. Next base: position 936,451 of record JBBGZY010001799.1, on the reverse strand, counting down.
TCCTCTCCCTGCTGCTACAAAACTGTCTGATTTTTATATCATCCCCACTGTTAGATAAAAACCTGTAACCTAGTACCTATGCTTTATAATTAAAAAAAAAAAAAACATCAGATTTCTACCTGTTTTAACAGCGTCTCGGTGATCACGTGACTCCCGGCTCTCTCCTCCCTGCATGACGTCAGCGGGGGAATCTCGTCCCGGCCCCCTGGAGCTATCGGATGGGGAGAGCAGAGAGACAGGAGTCAGGTGAATGCCAGGAGACACTGGTAAAACAGGTAGAAATCTGCTTTTGTTTTTTTATAAAGCACAGGCACTGGGATACAGCTTTTTATCTAACAATGAGGATGATATAAGGATCACATAGTGGCTTAACGACTTTAAGGCCTTTTGCATAATTCAAACAAGATATTAAACCATCTCTTTAAAGTGGCTAAGTTTGACTTACTCATCTATGTGTCAGTACATGGAACAGCCATTATTCGGTGGATGTGGGAACATTTTTTAGTGACCAGATTCTTAATGACACGCTAACACAAAGACTCAAAGTAGTACATTATCTTCCTTTATGGCTTCAACAGATACCACAAGAAGAAATGATCACACTCATGCAACACACCATTTCCTGTAAAAAAATGTCTCCAGTGTTTTAAGAGACCTCCAAGTAGAGGTACAACACATATATACAAACTAGTATGCAATGACCAGAGCATTTTGCCTCAAAGTTCTTTATTTAAAATTTAAGTTTTTTCCTGAAACTTCCCTGCTAAAATTAAGGTGCATGTTATACGCAGATAAATACTGTATCTTTTTAAAAAAAATCTTTATTTATGGAAGAAATGTGAGAAATAATGTATATAGCATACAATCATTCCACAAACACATACAATCAGGTCCATAAATATTGGGACATCGACACAATTCGAATCTTTTTGGCTCAATACACCACCGCAATGGATTTGAAATGAAACAAACAAGAGGTTGCTTTAACTGAAGACTTTCAGCTTGTACATGCATGTAGACTGCATATATAATTTGAGGAAAATACACTTAAAAAATAGTTTACCATTTGCCAATAAAAAAAAAGAAAAATGATGTCCCCGGATTTCATTTTAAAAATCTGATGACCTTACTCTATGGGGTTTCTGATGCCGGGAGGCTGGGCAGGGTTTCTGGTCATGTGACCACCGTGATTGGCTGTCACATGATCGGAAATCTCTCAATTGGGAGGTAGAGATCCGGGGCTTTCCGTTAGCTGCCAGAAACTGTGTCGGGAGTTCTCGGAACAGGTTTGTTTACATTCTGGTACGCATATACAGTGAATATATAAAGTCTACACACCCCTGTTAAATGTCAGATTTCTGTGATGAAAAAAATTAGACAAAGAAAAATAATTTCAGAACTATTTCCATCTTTAATGTGACCTATAAACTGTACAACTCAGTTGAACAACAAACTGAAATATTTTAGGTGGAGGGAAGTAAAAATAAAAAAATGAAACATTTTGTTTGAACACCTTTTGATTTTATTACAGCACTCAGTGTTTTTAGGTATGAGTCTATCAGCATGGCACACCTTGACTTGGCAATATTTGCCCATTCTTTGCAAAAACAATTCAAATCTGTCAGATTGCGAGGGCATCTCCTGCGCACAGCCCTCTGCAGATCACCCCTTAGCATTTCAATCGGATTGAGGTGTGGGCTCTGGCTAAGCCATTCCAAAACATGAATCTTCTTCTGGTAAAGCAATTCCTTTGTTGATCTGGCTGTACGCTTTGGGTCGTTGTCATACTGAAAGATGAAGCTCCTCTTCATGTTCAGTTTTCTAGCAGAAGCGTGAAGGTTTTGTGCCAATATTGACTGGTATTTGGGCCGGTTCACAATTTCCTCTACCTTGGCTAAGACCCCTGTTCCAGCTGAAGAAAAACAGCCCCAAAGCATGATGCTGCCACCACCATGCTTCACTGTGGGTATGGTGTTCGTTTGGTGATGTGCAGTGTTCTTTTTGCGTCAAACATATCTTTTGGAATTATGGCCAAAAAGTTCAACCTTGGTTTCATCAGACCCAAACACATTTTCCAACATGCTTTTGGGAGACTTTAGATGTGTTTTTGCAAAATTTTGCCGGGCTTGGATGTTTTTCTTCATAAGAAAAGGCTTCCGTCTTGCCAATCTACCCCAGACATATGAAGAATACAGGTGATTGTTGTCACATGTACCACACAGCCAGATATTCCTGCAGCTCCTTTAATCTTGCTGTAGGCCTCTTGGCAGCCTCCCTGACCAGGTTTTTTTTTTTTTCGTCTTTTCATCAATTTTGGAAGGACGTCCAGTTCTTGGTAATGTCACTGTTGTGTCATATTTTCCCCACTTGATGATGACTGTCTTCACTGTGTTCCATGGTATATCTTATGCCTTGGAAATTCTTTGTTACCCTTCTCCTGACTGATACCTTTTAACAAACATGCTTTGGAAGCCCTCTGCAGACCATGGTTTTTGCTGTAGGATGCGACTAAGAAAATGTTAGGAAAGACCTACTAGAACAGCTGAACTTTATTTGGAGTTAATCAGAGGCACTTTAAATGATGGCAGGTGTGTACTGACTCCTATGTAACATGAATTTGAATGCGATTGCCTAATTCTGAACACAGCTACCTCCCCAGCTATAAGAGAGTGTGCACACTTCTGCAACCACAAAATTTGTTTTTTTATTTTTACTCCCCCCCCCCCCCCCCCAAAAAAGGTTTGAGTTTGTTTTTCAATTAAGTTGCCCAGTTTATAGGTCACATTAAAAAAGGTGGAAAAAGTTCTGAAATGATTTATCTTTGTCTCAATTTTTTACATCACAGAAACCTGACATTTTAACAGGGGTGTGTAGACTTTTTATACCCACTGTATACCTTTCTGCGTTAAGGCCCACCCACCAAGAGGCTGCATTTATATGCATACCGCCGGCGGGAAGAGGTTACATTAACCACTTGCGGACCAGCCGCCGTCATCATACTGCAGCAGGTCGGCACGATCCCGTGAACATAGCTGTACGTCAGCTCCTTTAAGCGGGATAGCAGGTGCAAGCACGTTGCACTGCGGGGCGGTGCTCGTGACCGGAGGTCGCGATGACCGCCAGGCCACGAGCGATCGCAGGCACGAGAGGCAGAACAGGCATCCCTGTTCTGTGAGGGGCGGAGATGCAGACCGTGAGTTTCTAATAGCTAGGAACCACGATCTGTCATCTCCTATAGTCAGTTCCCTCCCCCTACAATTAGAACACACAGTCAGGGAACACAGTTAGCCCCTTGATCGCCCCTAGTGTTAACCCCTTCCCTGCCAGTGACATTTATACAGTAAATCGGTGCATTTTTATAGCACTGCTCGCTGTATAATTGTCAATCATCCCAAAAATGTGTCAAAAGTGTCTGAAGTGTCCGCCACAATGTCACAGTCACAATAAAAAAATAATAAATCGCAGATCGCCGCCATTACTAGTTTAACCACTAAGCCACCGCCCACCGTCATATGACGGCGGGACGAGGCATCTCTTGTTCTGGGCGGACGTCATATGACGTGATCGCCCTCCCAAGCCACTAGAGGGCGCGCGCGTTCCGGCTGCGTCGCATGGGACCCGGTGCGCGTGCCCGGCAGCCGCGATGTCTGCCGGGCTCCCACGATTGCCGGGTAACAGAGCAGGACCGTGGATCTGTGCATGTAAACACAGATCCACGTCCTGTCAGAGAGGAGAGGAGACCGATGGTGTGTCCCTCGTACATAGGGACACCGATCGGTCACCTCCCCCAGTCAGTCCCCTCCCCCCACAGTTAGAATCACCTCCCTAGGTCATAGATTAACCCCTCGACCTCCCCCTAGTGTTAACCCCTTCCCTGCCAGTCACATTTACACAGTAACCAATGCATTCTTATAGCACGGATCGCTGTAAAATGTGAATGGTCCCAAAAATGTGTCAAAAGTGTCCGATATGTCCGCTGCAATATCGCAGTCACAATAAAAAATCGCAGATCGCCGCCATTACTAGTAAAAAATAAATAAATAAATAAAAATGCTATAAATCTATCCCCTATTTTGTAGACGCTATAACTTTTGTGCAAACCAATCAATATACGCTTATCGCGATTTTTTTTTTACCAAAAATATGTAGAAGAATACATATCGGCCTAAACCGAGAAAAAAATTTGTAAAAAAAAAAAAATTGGATATTTATTAAAGCAAAAAGTAAATAATATTGTGTTTTTTCAAAATTGTCCCTATTCTTTTGTTTATAGCGCAATAAATAAAACCACAGAGGTGAGCAAATACCACCAAAAGAAAGCTCTATTTGTGGGGAAAAAATGATAAAAATTTCATTAGGGTGCAGTGTAACATAACTGTGCAATTGTCATTCAAAGTGCGACAGCACTGAAAACTGAAAAATGGCTTGGGCAGGAAGGGGGTGAAAGTGCCCTGTATTGAGGTGGTTAAAAAAAAATGCCATAAATCTATCCCCTATTTTGTAGACGCTATAACTTTTGCGCAAACCAATCAATATATGCTTATTGCCATTTTTATTATCAAAAATATGTAGAAGAATATATATATCGGGCCTAAAATGAGGGGGGAAAAAAAAATCGCTTTTAAAAAACAAAAACAAAATTGGGGATCTTTATTATAGCAAAAAGTACAAAATTATTGTTTTTTTCAAAATTGTCGCTCTTTTTTTTTTTGTTTATAGCACAAAAAATAAAAACCGCAGAGATGATCAAATACCGCCAATAGAAAGCTCTATTTGTGAGGGAAAAAAAGGATGCCAATTTTGTTTGGGTACAGCGTCGCACTACCGTGCAATTGTCAGTTAAAGCGACGCAGTGCCATATTGCAAAAAATGGCCTGGTCATTGAGCAGCCAAATCTTACAGGGTTGAAGTGGTTAAAACAATAAACATGTACTCATCTGCTCTTTATAATGGTTTTGCACAGAGCAGCTCGTACTGCCTCTTCTGGGGAACCTTGCTGGCAATCCCGACGCTTGCTATGGGGGCACATGTGCGTGCTTTCTCCCGAGCTCTGTGTGCGTCTATGGACACACACAGCGCGGCTTGACTGCGCCCCCCGCTTCCTTCTCATGGCATTTGATTGATAGCAGCGGAAGCTATAGGCTCCTGATGCTGCCTGAGTCCCCGTGTGAAGAGAAAGAGGAGAGAAAAGATCCAGCCATGCACATTGTTAGATTGATTGAGGCAAGTATTTAGGTAGGTGGGGGAGGACAGCAAAATGTAAAACTTTTTTACCATAATGTAGGGAATGCATTAAGGCAGGAAACATTTTGGCTTTAGAACCACTTAAAAGTAATCACTGACAACAATGATCTATTTAGCTATCTGTAAGTGGAACATTCTTACCACTGACCACCAATGTAAAGATAAATCTGATCACTGCCCACCCGTGTGATGAGGCCCCTCTCCACTCACCACCTATGTAATGGTCCACTTCTCCTCTGACCATCATTGAAATGAGGCATTCTTCCTTCAATGATCACCATTGTAAGGTGGCATTACGCTGATCACTAATTTAAAAGGCCGCTGCGCTAACCACCAATATAAGCAGGCATTTCTCAACTGACCACCAAAGTAAAAGAACCACTGCAGTTTTCATGATCTGCATTTATTTTCCAGTCATTATTACTAGTATCATTTTATTATTACTGAAAATTATGTTATATAGAGCAGCCCTGGGTGCCAAATATGTAACACTGCATTCTCTGATCTTTTGTCCTTGTAACGTAACTTGGTATTCAAAAAAAATGTAACATGTACACTATATATTTATAGCAATTATTAGCAGGGGTTCCCCGAGACATTTGTTTGAAGGGATCCTTTGTGGTAAATAGGCTGAGCAAGGCTGCTCTAGTGGTTACAATGAAGGGAACCTAAAATAGCATCAATTTCCACATTTTATGAATGAATTCTCCCACAAAAGATCTATTGTTCAATAATTAAGAAAGGGCTGTGTATACAATAAAATTCTTAGAGAACTTGCCAGCCTATCAACTGACCTTCAGAGGTAGACTGTGTTTGTGTTTAAAACATGCTTCTCAAAACAAGTATAATATTTGCAATCGTGTTACTGTGTGGGGGGGGGGGCAAAAATATTTATTCAGAGGTCATTTCACAGAACAAATTACAAAACTGTACAATTCCATCAGCATACATTATGCAGAAAAAGCTCTGTACAGCTATGACTACCTGGAGGTCCTCTATAATTTGTAATTCATTAAAAGGTTCAGTTCTTTCGTATAATAAATCACAGAACCGCTGTGGATTTAATCCGACCCTGCTCTACTGATCTCTATTCTGAAATCCCATTGTGGGAAGTTTGCTGTTGGAAAGATGTGAGGATCATATGACTGCAGCAGCAGATTCTGGACATGTGAAGCGAGCTGAGAAATACCACAGGCAAGTGGTATACACAGCTCTCTTTCTCAATGACTTCAATGTAAGCATACAGAATTACCGCCTATACCCCTCCTGCAGTTAAAGAAACAGACCACATAAAGAAAAAAAAAGATGTTGGTGTTTGGTAGACGCTGGGGAGATAAACCCATGGTCCCTCATGGACTTTATTGTTAGGATCTCAGCAGTTGCCAGGTCTGCACACCTGCTGTGCCCGACGTGAGGGGCACCCACCATTCCTACACTGACTTCCCAGACTTGCACACCCGATTCGCTCTTTATGAGGGGCTCCCACCATCCCTGCACTAAGGTTCCAGGGGCTGTACATCTGCTGTGACCATTATGAAGGGTTCTCACTATCCTTGAGCCGAGTTCTCAGGGCTTCATACCTCCTGTGCCCGTTATGAGGGGTTCCTACCATCCCTAAACAAAGTTTCCAGGTCTGCACACTCGCTGTGCCCATTAAGGATTCTCATCATTGGTGCACTGGGTTCCTAGCTCTGCACATCTGCTGTGCCCGTTATGAGGGGTTCCCACCACCCCTAAAGAAAGTTTCCAGGTCTGCACACTCGCTGTGCCCATTAAGGATTCTCATCATTGGTGCACTGGGTTCCTAGCTCTGCACATCTGCTGTGCCCGTTATGAGGGGTTCCCACCACCCCTAAAGAAAGTTTCCAGGTCTGCACACTCGCTGTGCCCATTAAGGATTCTCATCATTGGTGCACTGGGTTCCTAGCTCTGCACATCTGCTGTGCCCATTATGAGGGGCCCGCCACTGTTGGATTCATTATTAATTAGTTATATTACAACCGAATGTGATACACAAAAGGTGTGCAGGGATACCCAAAACTCCCAGGTAGAGTGGAGTCGTTCGTAAATGCGGCAGGGAAATCTCTGCTGGAGTCCAAGACTTATAAAAAGAAATGGCAATAATTTACAACAGCTGGAAAAGTTTATGATTTGCACAAATTCCAAACTTTGGAAAATCTCTGTGACTTAAGGTAAGCATATGAAAAACAAAGCTCTTGTTTAAAGTTGAACTCCAGGCAGACACAAAGAAATAAAACTCTGCATTCATTAATACAAAATTAAATTTGACTTTGTATCAGACTTTTGCAGTCCCTGTACTGCAGAGCTCAGACTGGGAGAAGCAGCACATAGTTGTACTGCAGTGCCTATGTGCTAAAGAGGAACAGGATTAGGAGAGCCCAGAGTGATATTGAATTGAGCTGATCTGTCTGCTGCTTCTCTTTTCAGTGTCCAGTCACTGGATGGGGGGGGGGACAAGACCTTAAAAGCAGAACAAAACTGTATCTGAGCACCACAAACTGAAAACTTTAATTAATTTTTTTAGAGTAACTTCCTTTTTTGTTTTGCACCTACAGGTATGCCTATAATAACACTTACCTGTAGGTACTGTAAAAATCTCCTAAATGTGCACCGTTTAGGAAATATTTACATGTGAAGCAGCCGGTGACATCACCACTGCATGCACAACGCGCTCTCAATGGACCTCCTCATGGCTCGGCCATTCAAACGGCCTGAGCCCAGGAACAAGGAAGGAAGACGGGATGAAGATGGATTCCTGGTCAGCGGTGACAGGTCGCCGCTGGAGGGATCCGTTTCACAGGTAAGTCTGTCTGGCAAGTGTGGTGCATGCTAGCACATTATGACTTTACCTTGTTGTGGGGGCGGACAATTTTTAACGCTGCTTACGACCACTTTACTATTTGCAAACAAATTGATCTATCCATGACTCCATGCTGCTGAGAAATTGCTTTGAAAAACACTCCTGTAGAACTTTTAGCCAAGACCACCCCGAGTATAGGCAGATTTGTGTAGCATTTACTCCCTGGAATCCATTTGCCCTTAGCTCAGGCATGCACGCAGAAGGCGTGCTTAGCTGAGAAAGCCTAGCCTCCCCCCCCCCCTCCAGATGAAAGAAAAAAATATGCCATGAAGGCTCCTGGGATGTATAAGTCAATGGGCTTTTGTTCAAATCAGAATTGCTGCTCTCCCACACCAGTCTAAGGGAAAGCAAAAGCAGCTTGAAGCAGGTTAAAAGCATGTCAGATGTATCTGTCAATGAATTGTAAATTGATGTCAAAAGCTCATTAACAGAGAAACAGTGTTGCTCGCTGATGTTCATTGAGTGGACTTAAAGTGGAGTTCCACCCACTTTTACAACTCTTCAGCATCCCTCACTAAACTGTGCACTGTAAACGAATTGGATATTTAATTTTTTTTTTCTCAGCACCTACTGTATATCTGCTGTATTAATTTTTCACTTCCTCCTCCCTGGCCGCGGCCCATCGCATCATTTCCTGTTTGCAATGCCTTCTGGGAAAGGGCGGCAACTTCCTCTGAAACTGCCGTTGCTATGGAAACCTGACCTGAAACCTATTACACTGCTTGTGCTGCACTGAGCATGTGCGAGATCTGCAAGGATGAGATCCAGAAGAAATACAGTCTGGCTTCAGATGCCCACACTTAAGATGGCCACGGCCTGCTGTAAGTTTATAAAATGACAAACTACTGCTATAAACTAACAAAACAGACCTTAGTTTACAGACTAACTTTACTAGAATACATTAAGCTTGTGTATTATAGGGGTATTTTTATTTAAAAAGTATCATTTTGGCCCGAAACACCACTTTAAAGTGTTACTAAACCCAGTACCCTACATTCACCATATCTGGTTTCCACAGAACATGGAAATGCAATAGTTTTAGTAAACAAACTGCCAAATCCCTTTTCTCATCAGCAGGAAAAAGCATAGTTACATAGTAGGCGAGGTTGAAAAAAGATACAAGTCCAACCTATGTGTGTGATTTTATATCAGTATTACAATGTATATCCCTGTCTTGTGACTTCTATCAGTTCCTGGTTAAAGCTTGTAGGAGTTTTCATACTGCACTGAGCTTTCCCATCAGGATCCAGGACCCCTGACCCTCTGTCTGGACAGTGCTGATTGGCCCTGTGCTGATCACATGCACTCCCCAAAGAAAAACCAAAAAACAAACACTCTAGCGATACACACCAAACTGAGCATGTGCAGCCTGACTCCAGTAACTCTGTCTTATGCAGACCTGTTCTAGAGTCAGTGGAAGAGGAGGATCAGAGAAGACAGGATCAAACAGCCTTTTTACACACTGTGGAGGATTAACCCCTTAGGTTCCACAGTGCGTTGAAGGAGGATACTTTACGGCATATACAGACTGATTTTACTGTTGTGGGTTTAGTAATACTTTAATACAACAAAGAAGTATATTTAGAGACAAGCCTAGTTAACCATGTGAATATCTCGAATCGTATTTTGTGTTAGTCATGGTTGTGAAATGTTGATCTGTGGAATGGTAATGCCGCTTCTGTGAAAATAAAGAATTTATAGAAGAAGAAAAAAAAAGGAATTAGAGCTCATTGACACAGCCCAAAGTCCATCGACACTGACCCTTCAAGGTTTTTCATCTGTTTTGCCTGTAGTGCTGCTTTGTGCCAGTCTCCAGAATCTCCTTTTGTTGACATCATTACAGTTTCATAGTTGCCAACTGACTCTAGTTTCCAGGAATGGTCCCAAGTTTTAAAGCATTGTCCTGGAATCGTTCCTGCTTCTGAAAATGATGAACTTCATAATCAGATCGCCTGTTTTTACAACCTACTCTTTATTTATTTATAATGGTCTCAGCTTTGAGTAAATATTAAGGAAAGCATATGTAGAATGCAAAAACATATAATAATCCAGTTTATTATAAAATGCAACATATAGGGACTGTAGTGTTGGCAGAATTAAATAAATTTTGATACACGGCTTCACCAGCAGACCATCCCTGGAAGTTACACCCATTCATAAATTAGCCCTGGCTCTCCGTTTTTCCAAAACTTGTCATCATACAACCAGTTTAGTTCTGACCGATACAGGGCCACATTTAATTACATTACTATTTGTTCTAATAGCATTGTTTCTTCCAAACATAACGGTCGGACTTTACAATGTCCCGGAAGCCCCGCTATTTAGAGGGGATGTTGTGGAAGTGCAAAACTCTCTGTAGTCTGCATGCAAGAGCCTCAGAAAATGACAGGATTTCCACTGCACTGGGAAATCTGCTTTATAAATAAGCGGGGTCTATACTTTTGTCTGCAGAGTAAGTAGGAGAAAATCCAGTATGTATGTCAATGCTAGCAGTTCCTTATTTTTGATAGAGATGCACCGAAGTGTCGGCCAAAAATGGTGTCATTGGAATTTTGCCGATAGAGAAAAAGGTGCCGATAATGGCGCAGAAAACGCATGCGATTTTGGCGTGATTTTTCTGCAATTCCTTGTTACTGCTTATGGTGAGTTTTTCATAGGTCATGTGACTCAAAACCCGCATCAAAAATGTAACACTGGTGCATTATTGATGCGTTCTTGCTGCGCTTTCAGTGCATTTCAACAGGAAGGTGCGTTTTTGTTTTTTTAATTGACCAGATGCAGCAAGCAAGTTTTTTAAAGCACCACAACAGAAGCGCAATGGACCAGTGTGAAGACATACATAGAATTTAAAAAGGGATGCATTTTTCTTGAGCTTTTCTTGCACTAAAGGTGCCGGTAATGGCTGACAAATTCATATTAATTTAAATTCATATTACCGTATATACTCGAGTATAAGTCGAATTTTTCAGCACATTTTTTTGTGCTGAAAGTGCCCCCCCGACTTATACTCGAGTCAAGCACTTTTCTGCAGCAAAACATTTCATTTTCCGAACCGACTTTGGGGCCCCGTATCTCAGGGCCACTTGGTGCTAGGAACCCCAAATTTGGTGTGCCAACCCAGTGGTACCACAACATATCCAAAGCTGAAGTTCCTAGCACTAAGTGGCCCCGAGATACGGGGCCCCAAAATCGGTTCGGAAAATGTCATTCTCTGCTGCAGAAAAGTGCTTGACATTTTCTGAACTGATTTCGGGGCCCCATATCTCAGGGCCACTTGGTGCTAGGAACCCCAAATTTGGTGTGCAAACCCAGTGGAACTGGTACCACAACATATCCAAAGCTGGGGTTCCTAGCACCAAGTGGCCCTGAGATTCGGGGCCCCAAAAACGGTTCGGAAAATGTCATTCTCTGCTGCAGAAAAGTGCTTGACATTTTCTGAACTGAATTTTGGGGCCCTGTATCTGGGGGCCACTTGGTGCTAGAAACACCAGCTTTGGAAATTTTATGGTGCTAGTTCCACTGTATTTGCACACCAAATGTGGGGTTCTTAGCACTAAGTGGCCCCAAGATACAGGGCCCCAAATTCAGGCAACTGTGTCCATCTGCAGCAATGTCATTTCGGACCCTTTGGGTTCAGAGACCCCAAATTTTGGCTGCAGCTAGGGGGCATCGAGGAACCCTTAACTACCGAGTTTGAAGTTCAGGGGACCTATGGCTGCAAATGGGCACTGTGATGCTGCAAATGGGCATTGTTGACCCTCTTTTCCACTTACAGTAGCTGTGCATTTCTCACCCTCGTCTTATACTCGGGTCAATAAGTTTTTCCCATTTTTTTTTGTGGTAAATTAGGGCCTCGACTTATACTCGTAACGACTTATCCTCGAGTATATACGGTAATTAAAAAGTCGAATATAATACAATTATATATAAAATATAGATTTTTTTTTTAAACTGTCATTTTCAGTTTTGGTCAAGTGCATTCTGAATTTTCGGTTTTAGCACACCTTTAATGATCTAGCATAACTAGTTTAACAGCAAATAACATTCCACCAAAAACTTTGGATGCCCAGCTGTGCAGATAGAGGAAGGAATTCCAAAACAGAACACATTGCAGGCTGGGAATTACTAAGGGTGTTCAGCCCATATACAGTTGTGCTCATAAGTTTACATACCCTGGCAAAATGTATGATTTCTTGGCCATTTTTCAGAGAATATGAATGATAACACAAAACATTTTCTTTCACTCATGGTTAGTGATTGGCTAACGCCATTTATTATCAATCAACTGTGTTTACGCTTTTTAAATCATAATGACAACAGAAACTACCCAAATGATCAAACGTTTACATAGTTCTTAATACCGTGTATTGTCCCCTTTAACATCAATGACAGCTTGAAGTCTTTTGTGGCATTTGTGGATGAGGCTCTTTATCTTCTCAGATGGTAAAGCTGCCCATTCCTCTTGGCAAAAAGCCTCCAGTTCCTGTAAATTCTTGGGCTGTCTTGCATGAACTGCACGTTTGAGATCTCCCCAGAGTGGCTCAATGATATTAAGGTCAGGAGACTGAGATGGCCACTCCAGAACCTTCACTTTATTCTGCTGTAGCCAATAACAGGTCGACTTGGCCTTGTGTTTTGGATCATTGTCATGTTGGAATGTCCAAGTATGTCCCATGCGCAGCTTCCCTGGCTGATGAATGCAAATGTTCCTCCAGTATTTTGTGATAACATACTGCATTAATCTTGCTATCAATTTTGATCAAATTTCCTGTGCCTTTGTAGCTCACACATCCCCAAAACATCAGCAATCCACCTCTGTGTTTCACAGTAGGAATGGTGTACCTTTCATCATAGGCCTTGTTGACTCCTCTCCAAATGTAGCGTTTATGGTTGTGGCCAAAAAGCTCAATTTTGGTCTTATCACTCCAAATTACTTTGTGCCAGAAGATTTGAGGCTTGTCTCTGTGTTCGGCATATTGTAAGCAGGATACTTTATGGCATTTGCATAGTAATGGCCTTCTTCTGGCGACTCAACCATGCAGTCAATCTTTCTTCAAGTACCTCCTTATTGTGCATCTTGAAACAGTCACACCACATGTCTTCAGAGAGTCCTGTATTTCACTTGAAGTTATTTGTGGGTTTTTCTTTGCATCCCAAACAATTTTCCTGGCAGTTGTGGATGAAATTTTAGTTGGTCTACCTGACCGTGGTTTGGTTTCAACAGAACCCCTAATGCCCCACTTGATTAGAGTTTTAACACTGCTGATTGGCATTCTCAATTCCTTGGATATCTTTTTATATCCCTTTCCTGTTTTACACAGTTCAACTACCTTTTCCCGCAGATCCTTTGACAATTCTTTTGCTTGCCCGATGACTCAGAATGCAGAAACCTCAGTGCAGCACCGGATGAAGGATGCAAGGGTCTGTCAGAAGTCCAGAAACTCATTGACCTTTTAACACACACACACACACACACACACACACACACACACACACACACACACACACACACACACACACTAATTACAAGCAAACAGATCACAGGTGAGAATGGTTACCTTTAATAGCCATTAAAACCCCTTTGTGTCAACTTGTGTGCATGTTATCAGGCCAAAATCACCAGGGTATGTAAACTTTTGATCGGGGTCATTTGGGTAGTTTGTTTTCATTATGATTTAAAAAGAGTAAGCGCGAGGAGTTTGGGCTGGGCTTCAATGTGAGCGGACACGTGCTGGATTAGCTCCTGACCTGACCTGCTTATTGCTAGCCTTATATCAGCTGAGGACAGGTATACCAGTGTAGGTGGCTGGAAGCTGGGACGTGGAGCGTGATTGCTGTGGGGATAGAGGGAGAAAGACAGATGGGAGAAAGAATGTGCTGTGCTGAGTTGAGCCGGAAGGAGACCGAGGTGAGCGGTTACAAGTCGCTGTAAATCCCAGCGTGAATATTCGGCGGGTCTCCGTCACCCGAACCCCATGTTCTGTATCCCGTGCCCTGAGCTCTATGATTTGTGCGCTTGGTGCTCTTAGCGATCCGTGTACTGGGTCCTCCGCTCCCATACAAGGCTGGACAGATCTGGTTGGATTGGGTCGTAAAATGCTGACAGACAGAAGTGGCTCGGACATACCTGCTTATCTGTTCACCTGATCTTCTGTTACTGCTCTGTTGTACTGCTCTATTGGACTGTACTGAGCCCCCCGGGTGTCACTGGACATTTTATATCCCTGGATACTAAAGCATTACTCTGATGTCTGTTGGACTACACTACAGGAGGAGTACAGGAGGAGCAGAGAGCCATTAGGAGTGCAGCAACGTTGGTAAAACGCATGATTTGGAGCGTAGAGAGAGTGGAGAAAGAGGAGGTGCGGTGAGTGATTGGAGATCCTTTTCTTGACCTGTTTGAAAAGAACTCTGTGGAACTATGCTGTAGGAATGTGCTGATTTATATACAGAAACATTGCGACTTGCAAAAAGTTTTGGAGCATTTAAGTTGGTCGCCGTGCTTGAAGTATTTGAAATGCTGGAAGTATCTGAGGGTATCAGGAACATATGAAATGTTTGATATTTGAAGTACTGGAAATACCTGAAAAGTATGAAAATATTTGAAAGAACGGAGATATCTGAAATTCCTGAAATATTTGAAATATCTGAAAATATCATAGTAATTTGAAATACTTATAATATCTGTATATTTGAACTATTTGCAATATCTGAAATATTTGAGCCGTTAGGCTAGGGATAATTAATAGAGCTATGCAGAGAAGGAGGGAATAATGACAGCCCAGAATTATCAAGGACAGTTATGAGTCTTCCTCCCAAAAAATATTGCCAAAAGATAAAAATTCAGGGGAGAAGCTGAAAAACCCTCTAGGAAACATTACTACTGAAGCTTCAGCAATACAACACACACAGTATTCACCGGTACAGATAATGGAAAAGCAAGATCATCAGGAGCAGACCCCAGAATACACACCAATAAAGGTGCAGAGGAAGGAAGCTTATAAAGAGGAGGAAAGGGGAAACAAGGAGGAGGAAAAGAGATCTGGAAGTAAATCCATTATCAAAAGAGAGCATACAAAATGCACAGGGAGGAGAACCAACCTTAAAAGATGTATTTCAAGGAGTACAGATATGCAATTCTACGTTAATCACATTATCAAGCCAATTTTAGTATTTACGGGAGGAAGTTACCATTGTAAGCCATGATATGGAAAACGTTTGAGAACGCACAACTGCTGTGGAGGATAGAATTAGCAATGTTGGAGATACTTTGGCCTTTATGCAATGGGATCTAAAAGCAGTGGGTTTACAGCCCAAACACCATGCTAATTACATAGACACTTTAGAAAACAGGTTACGCAGAAATAATGTAAGGATATTGGGCCCCCCAGAACAGATAGAAGGAAGAAATGCTACAGAATTTATTGAAAATTGGCTGTTGGAGATTTTTGACAAAAAGCATTTTACCCCTTTCTTCTCTGTCGAGCGTGCTCATAGAATACCATCAAGACCCCCCACCCCTTCTCCAGGAAAGTTTGCACGCCCATTTATTGTTAAAATGCTGCATGGTGGTGACAGATAAAATAATGGCCTTGGCACGAACAAAGGGTATTATAGAAGTTAAAGGGTCAATGTCCTTTTACCCAGATTACGCTATTGAAATACAAAAAATGAGGCAACAATGGTAGGAAGAGAGTAAGGGGATTATGACGGTGCCAAACAATTATTGGAATACTATATACTGACACGTTCATTAAAAAATATAATGTTTTATTAACAAACAGATTAAAAAGAGTATACAATAAATATACACGTCAAGGGTGTGAACATACAGTGAAGGAAAAGTACAGAACCAACTTATGCAGCAATATTGCAAGACTCAGCCTGTAGCGTGGCGGCAGGTCTTGTTAACAGGTATTGTGATCCTACATGTTTCGCCAACATTGGCTTCCTCAGGGATAGTTGGTTATACCTGTGTTAATTCTAAATAGAGAAATAAGTAGTCATAAAAAGTATAACAATGTATATCTCGGGCAAAAACAAAATAAAGTGAAATAATATATAAATGTATATTTGTATATTGAGGGGCTGCCAGACATGACCAAGAATCTCCCCATACAAAAGAAATTGCTGGGGCAAACGACCGCCCCATTCACCACCCCCAAGGGAACATCTCCCCACCCAACGGGTAACCCCAAAAGGGACCCTCAATCCCCAAGATGGTAAAATACCTACCAGTGAGTCACATAGGGTGAACATAACAGTCCCCCAGGGTGAATTCAAAGCTCCATGTCGCAAATATGAGGCTGCAGGGGGCGGAATAAAGGGCCTGGCAAATTAGAGGAAAATGTATAAGAATTACATGGTTCTGGTGAATACCCAGAATAAATCTGAGTGTCCAACTTCACTGACATCGGGCTAGCATAGCCTCAAAAATACTTACAGTATATGTCTCAATAAAAACAACAGAGGAAATGTAAGGGCACCCGATAAGCTGACATTGATATTAATTGGAAGAGCTGATGAATGATGACTAAAGAAATGAAAAAGAAAAAGAAAGAAGGGGAGTGAAAACATATAGAAAATAATATTTTAACCATCATTAAAGAAGTATATATTGAAAGTACAATATAGAGCCATGAACAATGTTCAATTCGGCATGGTATCCTGCATGATTCTTTAAGTAGATAGAAAGGGGAAAACAAGCTCACCCATAGGTCCAGTAAGGCTATTAAAAAGTAACTTGGGCTATGAAGGTACAATCAATCGGTAGTGAATAAGGCACAGTGAAGCTGCGCTGTAGAAAAAAAGCATATGGTCAAGCTTACTGTCAAAGACATAAGCAACAAGAAAGCCGTCAGCGCAGAGTACAAAGTAAAACACAGGCTTACCACATTAAACAAGACAGCAGATATGGGTGCCCTTAAACACCGGCAGCGGAATGGCCGGAAAAGCCGGTCTTTTATGCCCCCCACACACGAGCGGCGTCTGACGTCAACGTCGTGTGAGCGGACACAAGGAGCCACTGCGCATGCGCCCGTCAACAGCTCCATGGGCCTACAAGGTCCAGGGGGCTGTGTGGGATAGTCTGACGCGTCAGACTATCCCACACGATTACTCAATAGACTGGAGAGCCAATCAGTGCGGTGGCGCTGCAGTGTACCAGAAGGTGTAATAATGATCCGAGGATCATATACATGCCAGTGGCTAAAGGTGGGCAGACACTGGTGGAGGACAGTGCCACCCTTGGGTGTCCATAAAGAGCCGCAACCCACCCGATAGGGGGGCTAGCCAAGCACACCACCGTGACACCAATTTCGGCAGGAAAAAGAAGGGGTAGAGGAAGAGGGAACCCGAGGGCGGCAGAGAACGAACCGTGGAGGGGGAGAGGAGGGGCCAACCGCCGTGCCCAGCAATGAGGGGAGAAAAAGCAGGACATATACGGGGACAAAGTGGCCACGAGCCACCCACACACCAATTGGGGGGACCTGGGGCCAGGTCCCCACAGAGGTCCCGTGGGTGGGCCCTGTCTAGCAACCACACAGTAACAACAAGTATATTTTAATATGGAATACATAACATATATACAAAAAAGACAATGTAAGTGAATAATTGGTGACAACAATTGGCAATAAAAAATATTATCAAATGTAGGGGATGATACGTTCAAATTCTGAGGTAAATGAGGGTAAATTAGTCCGTGGATCCATGGTATGACTTAAAGGTGGGAGGACAAGGTGAAAAAATTACAATGTATTAACGGAAACTATCTTACAAGATAGGATCGTAATTACAGAAAGGATTTGAAACTAATATATTCGTTTAACCCTGGAAATTTGGTAGCTTTCAGGGTGTGTATCCACTTGGTCTCAAGTTGGAGTAACTTTTGATCAATGCCACCGCCCCTGGCATGTAAAGGAACATGCTCCAGGGCGGTGAACCCAATGACCTGAGGATCAAAATCATGTTGTAAGGCAACATGTCTATTAATTGCAGTGGTTGTAGTACGTTTGTATAACGATTTTATGTGGTCTCTGATGCGTATGCAAAACGGGCGTTTAGTCTTACCGACATAATAGCATCCGCAGCGGCAAGTAGCTAGGTAGACTACTCCTACGTAGTGATTGTATATTTAATGCTGTGGATGGAACCGTTAGAAAGCGGTATTTCTCGAGAATCATAAATGAATTCGCATACGTCACATTTTCCACAAGGAAAAGTGCCAGGAGCAGTTAGAGAAGGCGCTTGCATGGGGGAATGGTGGCTGGTTATCAAACGATCTCTTAATGAGGGAGATCGTTGGTAGGTTATGTCCGGATAGCGTTTGATGTATTTTTTAATAACTGTATCTGCCGTCAGTAGTGGCCAAAATTTATTAAGAATGTCTCTCACTTGATTATGATGTTGGGAAAATTGTGTGATAAGACGGACAGGCTGGGAAGTGTCACGATTCTTGGTGGAGAAAATAAGTTTTTTCCTATCCAGCTTTTTCACCTTGTTAAAAGCTCGCTTCAAGAGTGTATGGCTATATCCTCTATTCCTTAGCCTGTGGTAGAGATCATAAGAAGCTTTAAAAAAGTCAGTTTCATGTGAGCAATTTCGTTTAATACGAAGGTATTAAAAATGAGGGCCGAATATTCAGAGGTTAAAAAGTTAAAATAACGTGCAGAACGTTATACTCGGCTAAACTAAGGATTATTGTTAAAGACGAGACAACTATTTTTTTTATAATTCTAAAAAGGCCACAATATGGCTGGACAAAAATGAGCAACATTTGTCTTCTGATTGCAGAGATAGACCCAGCTGAGAAAAAGTCACTTGCTTTTTTTTTTTTTCCTGCCCTAAACATTATAAGATAAAAGTAGAGGGAGTGTGATGCAGCTAGTTTTTTTTTTTCTAACTCCAGCTTTTTTCTTGGGGGAAAATGTTTTAGAATGAGGGTAGGGTGGGTGTGTTTTGGATGGGTGTCGGAGGGTCTGTGGGTTATGTTTTTTTCCACTCCTCTCTCTGTCTGCCACCCCCCCCCCCCCCCCGCCGAGGAGCTCTCACATATGCACATATGTTGGGGTTATTATAAGATTAAGATGCTATAATTTACATTTGAAATATCAGGTTATGTTTCCTTCTTTATCTTGGCTACAGGTATAACAAATGGGGATAATGGCTAACGAGTTAGTATTTGTATCCTGGAATGTGAGAGGATTGAAGCATACGGTTAAAGAAAGGGCTTTTTTTCTCCATTCTGGAACAATATAATTCATCAACAGTCTGTCTGCCGGAAATTCATCTCACAAAAGACACTGGGGTTGATTTACTAAAGGCAAATCCACTTTGCACTACAAGTGCACTGTAAGTGCACTTGGAGGTGCAGTCACTGTAGATCTGAGGGGAAGATCCGAAATGAGGGGAAGCTCTGCCGATTTTATCGTCCAACCATGTTCAAACAAAAATGCTGCTTTTTATTTTCCTTGCATGTCCCCATCAGATCTCCAGCGACTGCACTTTCAAGCGCACTACCAAGTTCACTTGTAGTACAATGTGGATTTGCCTTTAGTAAATAAACCCCACTGTCTCTCTATTACAAAACGCAAAGTTTTCTAGTCAATACCACTCAGTGTTCTCTACATATTCAAGAGGTGTTAGCGTGTTAATATCAACTAAGATACAATTTTCCTGCAGACAGACTTTGATAGATCCCCAGGGTAGATATGTCCTATTGGTATGCTCATTATTTAGTACTAAATGTATAATAGGATCAGTATATATACCACCACCTTATAACTCAGAAATATTGCGAAGGATTAGCACATTTCTGGCTCAACATCCTGGTATCCCAACAATGATAATGGGGGATTTTAATAATGTATGTGATGCGAGTATGAAACGATACCCGGCGGGCATAAAACCGGAGACCCCCTTCGCCGTCCATCTGCGGGAGATATGTGGCGCCTTTTCAATCCTGGAGTATATGATTATACTTGTTGCTCCTCTACTTATGGTACATTATCCAGGATTGACTTGGCTCTGGGCACGGAATTAGCTTTTCCCCTGGTTTCTCATATTTGATATTTGGCAAGGGGGATCTCGGATCATTCTACAGTTTTGATGACCATACTAAAAATTAGACCACATAACAAAAGTTATTGGCGCATGGATGCCTCATGGCTACAGGTGGTCCAGGGAGAGTCCATGCGACAATTGTTAATTAACTTTTTTCTTGAAAATACAAAATCAACAACTTCTCAGGTGGTATGGGATACTATGAAAGCCTTCCTCAGGGGGTTAATGATACAAGCTATAAGTAGGTTTAAAAAGACAAGTAGGGAATGGGAAACTTTACTGGCAGTAGAAGTATGACGAAAAGAATTTCAATATGTTCAGAATCCTACACCTGTAAACCAAACTATATGGAAGGATGTACAACTTCTATATAAAAGAACAGTTATGGAAAAAGCTGAAAGGGAACAGTCTTTAGCAAGGAGTAAATATTTTGAGGAGGGCGAGAAAAATGGGAAAATTTTGCATTTATTACTAAATCCCAGGCTAATTCTAACTTTATCCCCCGTATACGCATATCAAATGGGAATATCTCCCTTGGGCAAGAGGATATATTATCCTCATTTACTACTTTTTATAGAGATCTATATCAGAGTAAGGCCATTTATCATAAGAATGAATTTAAAGATTTGCACACTTTTATAATACCATCTATTTCAAATGAGGAAAGCGAATATATGGATGCACCTTTAACATTAGATGAATTAATTAGGGCAGTTTCAGATTCCCCTAATGGGAAAGCACCTGGCTTACCATCAGAAATCTTTAAAAGCTATGGAGACATCTTGCTGCCAGAACTTCTGAAAGTGCTGAATCATGCACATGCATCATCTAAGTTACCGAAAACCATGATGCTTGCATCATAGTAATACCCAAAAGCCAGACAAGGACCATCTATTGCCAGAATCTTATCGTCCAATTTCACTATTAAATTCTGATGCTAAGAACCTGGCTAGGGTCTTGGCATATAGGCTAAAAAGGGTTATACATAAGTTGGTGCATGTGGACCAATCAGGTTTTATACCAGGTAGGTCCACAACAACGAGCTTAAGACTCTTTTTAAACCTACAGATACCATCACATAATGTAGGAAAGAGAGCCATATTATCACTAGACGCAACCCCAAAGCATTTGATTGCGTCGAGTGGGCATGGGAGGCTATGGAGAAATTCGGGTTGGGTAAAGGATTTGTAAAGTGGATCAAATTATTATACACAGCCCCACGAGCATGTATACAGATAAATGGAGGAATATCAAAGCATTTTTTTTTGACTAGAGGTACCAGGCAGGGGTTGCCGTTAATATTCGCATTGGTTAAAGAAACGGTGGCAATAGCAAATCAGACAGACAACAGCTATTAGGGGCTTTGAGAGAGGAGGAAGAGCCGATAAAATTTAATTATACGCAGATGATGCGTTATTTTTGGGAGACAAATCAATCCCTAACATGTGATAAAGTTGATTGAAAATGTTGGTAGATTCTCAGGGTTTGTTATAAATTGGGAGAAATCAGTACTACTCACCGTTGATGAGTTAACAGTGGCTTTACCACAAATCGAGCATAAAATACAGGTTGTTACTTCCTTTAACCACTTCAATACCAGGCACTTAGACACCTTCCCGCCCAGGCCAATTTTCAGCTTTCAGCGTTGTCGCAATTTGAATGACAATTGCGCGGTCATGCTACACTGTACCCAAACACATTTTTTATCATTTTGTTCCCACAAATAGAGCTTTCTTTTGGTGGTATTTGATCACCTCTGCGGTTTTTATTTTTTGCGCAACAAATAAAAAAAGACAGAAAATTTTGAAAAAAAAAAAAAAAAGTTTTTCTTTGTTTCTGTTAAAAATTTTTGTAAATAAGTAAGTTTTCTTCTTCAATGATAGGCACTGATACGGCGGCACTGATGGGCACCAATGAGGTGGCACTGATAGGCGGCACTGATGGGCACTGATAGGTGGGACTGGTATGCGGCACTGATGGGCACTCATAGGTGACACCGATGG
Organism: Lithobates clamitans; assembly: GCA_037952925.1. Lineage (NCBI taxonomy): Eukaryota > Metazoa > Chordata > Amphibia > Anura > Ranidae > Lithobates > Lithobates clamitans. Next base: position 914,263 of record JBBGZY010001799.1, on the reverse strand, counting down.
ACACTGATGGATGGCACTGATGACATTGATTGCTGGCACTGATGACACTAATGGGTGGCATTGCTGGGCATCACTGAAATATAATGGTGCCAATCAGTGCCCATTTGTGGGCACTGATTGCCACAGATTGGGCACATGTGGATGCCCATGGGGTACATACCTGGCCATATACATCTTCCCTGGTGGTCCTAGTGGCGTCCCTGGTGGTCCAGTGTGGTCATCTGAGGGGGGGGGGCTGCGCTGATAAACAATCAGCGCAAACCCCCCGTCAGGAGAGCCGCTGATCGGCTCTCCTCTACTCGCGTCTGTCAGATGCGAGTGAGGAAAAGCACATCAACGGCTCTTCCTATTGACATCGTGATCAGCCGTGATTGGACACGGCTGATCACATGGTAAAGAGCTTCCGCCGAAGGCTCTTTACCAAGATCGGTGGAGCGGTGTGTCAGACTGACACACCACTCCACCGATCGCTGCGATGCGTGCCCCCACAGGTGCGCAGCGGCATGTTATCCCGCTGTAAACAAAGAATGCGTTGCGCCTAGGGATATATCTAAATATCTATACTCCTTAGTGATAACATGTGAATCAAAATAATAATAAAGTAAAGTGCAATTTACAGAAAATATGGATCTAAAATCACTTTCTGTATAAAACCAAACTCTATAACCACGTACAACAAGGTGCCGTGTGCATTGAATCACAAAGTGCAATGTGCATATACTGCGTACCTAAATCATGTGATATAGCTAAGACAATATAGATCTAAGAACACATGTGAATAAATGTATGAAATAACCAAATATAAATCCTTGAATAAGTGTACACACTGAAAATGTACTATACATATATCACATAAAAAATCCACTGTGATTATAAAAGTGAGGGTGAAAAAATAAGTAAATAAAATAAAAATAAAAATAAAATAAAAGCACAAATAAATAAATCACTCGTGTAGAAAAAATAGACTGTAATCGTCCTTATTGTGGTATTGAAAATTACAGTCGTGAAAAATCTTCCAATCCAGCAACGTGAAGTGACAAAGTTCCAACAGAAATCAATATAATAGTGGTGTTTCAAAGAAAAAGTTCCAGTACTGAATCAAAGGTGCCCAAATCATGCCGTGAAGTGCCTTGGTGACCCCCAATGTGATTGCGCTCACCTTAGAGCGTGTGACACAGTGTTCAGCTGTGTCAATACACTCTTTGGAGCCAACCCTGGGCTCAGTGATTAGTAACAGCTGATTCCCCAAACAGATTCGTTATGGCTCCACATACATCATATCATAGAAAAGAGAAAGGCTAATATAGTATAATACCGCAAGATTAAAGGGGTTGTAAAGGTAAAAATGTTTTCACCTTAATGCATTCTATGCATTAAGGTGAAAAAACTTTTGACAATACCGCCGCCCCCAGCCCCCCCGTTTTACTTACCTGACGCCTTGATTTTCTTCGCTGCTCGTTCTCGTCATCTTCATTGCAGCTCAGCCTGGTCGCTGATTGGCTGCAGTGGATGGATTGAAAGCAGCGCAGCCATTGGCTCGCGCTGCTGTCAATCACATCCAATGACGCGGCGCGACGGGGGGCGGGGCCGAGTGATACAGCGAGCGGCTATAGCCACCGGCTGTATCACGGGAGCGCGCCTGCAAGCACTCACCACCATGCGAGGGAGCTCGCATTAAGGTGGTGAATGCATGCGGGGAGGAGCTGAAACAGCCGCCGAGGGACCCCAGAAGACCAGGTTCAGGGCCACTCTGTGCAGAACGAGCTGCACAGTGAAGGTAAGTATAACATGTTTGTTATTTAAAAAAAAAAAAAAAATTACCTTTACAACCCCTTTAATTTATTAAAATGACATCCAATCCCCACAGTGGGGTACTCACATTTATAAAGGTGCTCATGTGCACCAAACATAACAAGCGAAATAAACCGCTGTACGGCGTGCTGCGGGGTGTGAGAGATCCACAACGCAGCTCTGTGCTGATCGCTCCGTCCTGGCCCCTCCCCTTCGACACAGGGAGTCACGTGTCTTCATCAGGGGGATATATCCCCCTGATGAAGACACGTGACTCCCTGTGTCGAAGACGCGTAGGGGAGGGGCCAGGACGGAGCGATCAGCACAGACCTGGGTTTGTGGATCTCTCACACTCCGCAGCACGCCGTACAGCGGTTTATTTCACTTGTTATGTTTGGTGCACATGAGCACCTTATAAAATGTGAGTACCCCACTGTGGGGATTGGATGTCATTTTAAAAAATTAATCTTGCGGTATTATACTATATTAGCCTTTCTCTTTTCTATGATATGATGTATGTGGAGCCATAACGAATCTGTTTGGGGAATTAGCTGTTACTAATCACTGAGCCCAGGGGTGGCTCCAAAGAGTGTATTGACACAGCTGAACACTGTGTCACACGCTCTAAGGTGAGCGCAATCACATTGGGGGTCACCAAGGCACTTCACGGCATGATTTGGGCACCTTTGATTCAGTACTGGAACTTTTTCTTTGAAACACCACTATTATATTGATTTCTGTTGGAACTTTGTCACTTCACGTTGCTGGATTGGAAGATTTTTCACGACTGTAATTTTCAATACCACAATAAGGACGATTACAGTCTATTTTTCTACACGAGTGATTTATTTATTTGTGCTTTTATTTTATTTTTATTTTATTTACTTATTTTTTCACCCTCAATTTTATAATTACAGTGGATTTTTTATGTGATATATGTATAGTACATTTTCAGTGTGTACACCTATTCAAGGATTTATATTTGGTTATTTCATACATTTATTCACATGTGTTCTTAGATCTATATTGTCTTAGCTATATCACATGATTTAAGTAAGCAGTATATGCACATTGCACTTTGTGATTCAATGCACACGGCACCTTGTTGTACGTGGTTATAGAGTTTGTTTTATACAGAAAGTGATTTTAGATCCATATTTTCTGTAAATTGCACTTTACTTTATTATTATTTTGATTCACATGTTATCACTAAGGAGTATAGATATTTAGATATATCCCTAGGCGCAACGCATTCTTTGTTTACATTCTATCGCACGGTCATGAATACGTGATCTGCGTCTGCAGCCGGGTATTTATTCAGTTGGTTCTCTACTAAGGTACTGGATTATTGTGGCTTGCAAGATTTTTTCCTTATTCATGTTATCCCACTGGACGCCATATGACGCCCAGTCAGGATAATGGAACCACCGCCCACCCGTCAATCTGCTACAGGACAATTTTGAGCTTTCAGTGCTGTCGCACTTTGAATGACAATTGCGCAGTCATACAACACTGTACCCAAACTAAATTTTTATCATTTTCTTCACACAAATAGAGCTTTCTTTTGGTGGTATTTGATCACCTCTGTGGTTTTTATTTTTTGCTAAACTAAAAAAAAAAACGTCATTTTTGAAAAAAACGTTTTTCTTCGTTTCTGTTATAAAATTTTGTTTTCTCCTTCACTGACGGGCACTGATGAGTTGGCACTGATGGGCACCAATGGGCACTAAGGTGGCAACGATGGGCACTGAAGAGGCGGCACCGATGGGCACTGATTTGCACTGTGGTGGGCACTGATTGGCACTTTATTGGGCACTGGCGGGGGGTTATGATGGGGCACTGACTGGGCAGCGATTGGCAGCTTATGGGTACATTTGATGGGGGCTGTGCTGATAATCAGTGTGCTGAACATCAGCACAAACCCCCCCCCCCCCCCCGGTCATTGAGAGCCGCCGATCAGCTCTCCCTGTCAGTGCGAACCGAGGAATGCCGTTTACCGGCACCTCCTGGTTCACGCGATGATTAGCTGTGATTGGTCACAGCTGATCACGTGGTAAGAAACCCCTGTCAGAGGCTTCTTATCACAATCGGAGATGCGGCGTGTCAGACTGACTTGCCACACTAGCGATCGCCGCGTCGGCATGTTATCCTGCTGGGCGTCATATGACGCCCAGTCAGGATAACAGAACCTCTTCCTGGCCGTCATTCTGTTATAGGCCGGGTGGGAAGTGGTTAAATATTTAGGGATAAGGGTCTCTTCAAATTTAAAGGAATATATTAATTATAACCTAGCCCCCATATTAGATAAGTTTAAGATGAAGAGTAAAGTATGGTCTTACACAATTCACCGATCTGAATACCACTTAAATGGTTTAAAAAAAAAATAGACTCCCTGTTTCGAACCTTGCTATGGAAGGGGCAAAACGCTAGAATTAAACTTAATGCATTACAACTTCCCAAAGATAAGGGTGGCCTTGCTGTTCCAAATGCTAAAATGTATTTTTTAGCAGCACAACTACAACAGGTTGCAGGATGGCAAGTAATAGGTTGGACAGACCCTATTCAATCAATAATTGGGTAGATCTTCGTAATACCATTTGATAGCTCAAATAGAATCAGGTAGCCCGGTTGATGGGCAAGGCCCAACTCTTGGACTTATACATAAGGTCTGGCAGGAAATGACACATATTATTATTATTATTAAATAACTACATATCCGTATACTTCCATCTGTGGGGTAATAAAAATTATAAGGAACTAGACAAATTAAAAGGATTTGGAGTATGGAGAGAAAAGGGGATAAAATATATTGCACAGCTTTATACCAACAATATATTAACAGCCTTCCAATACTTTTTTCAATATTTACAATTGTGCCATGCTAGAGTCAGTTTAGAGATAAAAAAGTTAACATAAAAAATATGCCACTTATGGATACCCTAGCAAAGAAACAGGTTAAGAAGGGTTTGATCTCCACTTATGGTTGCCTAACTGAGCAGACAAGAGAAACAAATAGCTGCTTAGCTAGAAAAGGATAGGAAAAAGATCTTGGAAAAATGACAGGTGAAACATGGCAGGGTATATTGGAATCCATACAAACTGTATCAATATCTTCACAGCAATATGTGAGAGCCCCTGTCTCGGTGAAAATGAGTGTAAAATGGACACAGGACTCTCAAAGAGGCAGTTTGATAAGTTCCAGCAGAGAAAACTATGCTTTAAATCCTCTATGGATTTTGTAAGTCTGGATTGGGCTGGAGAATTGAAGACTTCAAAGACCATTGGGAGGGATGCAGTCTTGTGTCCAAGCTTTCCAGAAGTTCTGCAGGTTGTGTGTGTGTCCAGGTGCACACACTCATAAGGCAGATCTGAGCATAGCTCAGGGGAGTTGGAGCAGTTGCTACAGCCAGGAGGGAGGTGTGCTACTGTTTAAAAACCCAGGCAATATCCTTGAGACGGCACTCCATGTGGGAAAAGTTCCAGGTCAGTGAACTGAGAGAGGGGCAAGCTGACAGTCGGGGAGACCGTAGCTTAGACAACTGGAAGAGAGAGGGGACCGTGAGTCTTAGAGGAGTGTGAAAGCCTAGAGTGTCAGGAGACCCCCCTCCTAGAGGCCAGGAGAGGGCCTGTGCAGCAAGGTACTGCGCCCAAGGCTGAGTGAGCCTTAAGAGCAAGGTGGATTGGCATTTTTCATTTACTGTATTTTTGCTGGAGAAGAAATACAATAAATGAAAAATGCTAATTCACGTGGCTCTTAAGGCTCACTCAGCCTTGGGCGCAGTACTTCCCACAACCTGCAGAACGACTGAAGACTCCATCCCTCCCAATGCTCTTTGAAGTCTTCAAGTTTCCAGCCCCAATCCAGACTTACAAAATCGAGAGAAGACTTAAAGCATAGTCTCCTCTGCTCACCAATCTCCTGCTATAACTTCTCAAGCTGCCTCTTTGAGAGTCCTGTGTCCATTTTACACTCATTTTAAATAAGACAGGGGCTCTTACTCTCACATATGCTTAACTCAATTATACATAATATATAGAGCTTATAGGACACCAGCTAAACTATATCAATGGGGTAGACGGGAAACATCAGAATGTCCGAGATGTTCAAGAATATCTGCTGACTTAATGCATATGCTTTGGAATTGCCCTAAATTGTTTAGATATTGGCAGACTGTGATTAATGGTTAATGATTAACCAGGTGTACCAAACCAAGATAGATCCAAAAAGATGATAGTTAGGATACTTAGAAAAAGAAGTATGTACTCCGGCAACTAGATTAATCATTAATAGGACACTATTTATTGCAAAAAAATTAATAGCAATTAAATGGATATCCTCGAGAAGCCCAACATATGAGGAATTGCAGATAAAGGTGAATGGTGTATTGTTAAAAGAATGACAGGTATACAACAATGGGGGCTTAACAAATACATTTGGTAAAATGTGGGGACCCTGGTTGTTGTTACCAGCATTGACACCATTTTAGGACTAGATGGAAGCATAGGGGTAAATAGATCATTTACCAGTTATAGAATAATTAAGGTATGATGACTCAAGAAAGAAGGAATGGTGAGGGGAGCTTATGGACGGAGGGGAGGGAGCAGGGAGAGAAGAGGGGAGGGGTTTTGTTTATATATATTAATGTGTTTGGGATGTAATATGTTTTTGTGTTACCATTCATATTCTCTGAAAAATGGCCAAGAAATCATAAATTCTGCCAGGGTACGTAAACTTATGAGCACAACTGTATACACATATAATTGTCACTTCTGCATTTCTCTTACAGTGATAGTCTCCCATGGTAGTCCATGGAGAATAGCCAAAGACCAAGCAAGGTGAATAGTGGAATCCTCTCCCCTGTAATGTTGTATTCTGACAGTGGAACGACTCCGCTGTCAGAATACACTAACCAGCGGCTGCAGCCACTAATCTACAAAAGTATTCCAACATCCAACAGTTGTTAGATCAACTTCTGTCAAGCAGAAATGACCATACATGGTTCAAAATTCATTCTGTCCCTGCTGAACCAGCCAAATTTAGGTCTATGGCCAGCTTAAAAAGGATCTGTACTTTTCCCTTTGAAATCAAAATAAAAAGGTGGCCTTAGAGCAGAGAAGAAAAGTAGCACATACTAACCTTTTGAGCACTTTTTCACCCCCTAATACAGACCTGGGCAAATTGCTGCCCCAAGAACTGGTATATGAGAGCCTCTGGAGCCGACTGGTACAGCCAGAAAAGCATGGTTCCGATGCGGGAGCATTGAGTAGGAGATGTCCCGGATGCTCTCCCGATAAGTTTTCCTGTGTCAGCGCCTATTAAACCTCAGGAGCTGTGCACCTGTTCATCACTCCAGATCTGGATCTGCAGAAATCCCTGCTGTACCGCTCTCAGGCTCTCTCCTTCCATTCACAGTGCATTTGACAGGCAGTGAGGTGATGTTATATCACCTTCTCACTGCCTGATTTAGCCCTATAATACTGCACTACCGTCCTGCTATCCTGTTAACTGTATGCATTTGCATTGTGGCCCCAATGAACTCAATGGGCGAGTTTGAAAAGTGGTGTCACTTGTCAAACTCTGCAGCCCGAGTTAAAAATACTGCAGCATGTGAACAGCCCCACCCGACTGTTTTTTTACAGTTTGGGTGGCTGGCCGGGGCGTTAAAAGCTGCAGCTCAGTCACCCGTTTTTACCCTCATTGAAAAAAATTAAGTCCAAGTCCCAATTTCTCATGGGGACCCTTAGTAAATTTATCTGCCCACTCCCACCTTCATGCATTCTCTAGAGCCCGCACAAAATTGTTCTGCGAATGTTCAAACCTGATGCTAGGCTGGGTTTTAAACATCAATAAGGACCCTCTTGGACCTGGCAACTGGCCACCCAGGAACAATTGCAGGGCGGCAAAGGAGAGAGCACCTTCATAACCGACTTCTGAAAGCCAACTGGGTGGCAAGACAGCGAGCGGAAGGCAAGTGCATTCTACTTTAAAGAAAACCTCTTACTTTGCCCTGTATGAGAAAAGGCCAAGTTTGCTTTAAAAAACCAAGCACAAAAAATGTTTCTGCACCTAAATTATCAACAGGCAGTGCTGGAAGATTTTAAAATTTTACTAATTGAACAGTCTGAATTTATATTATGGCAAAATAAAAACAGTTGCTTGCACTCACCATCCAAGTTTTACATGTGTGCAACTGAATAATGTAAAAATGATCCAAGAAAAGACTGTCTAAAAAAAAAAAAAAAATTAAACTACTACCGCAGAAAATAAAAAGAGAATTGAGAGTCCAATTTGATTATTCTAATACAAACCAAAGCAACCATGTCATTATTAAAGTGACCTTGTCATTATTAAAGTGAAACTGTGCTAAAGTTAAGCCGGCCATAGACGGATCTAAATTTGGCTGGTTCAACGGGAACTGGACAAATTTAGATCCATGTATGGGTAGGTGGGTTGTACTGAAGACGATCCATCAACCAACTTCAGTACAACCAGCCTGTCGGGTTTTTTTTCCATGCGATCACTGTTGGCATCTATAGCCACAAACAGTGATCACTGTAGCCTGACGGCTGGCAAACTGCCTGCTGTCAGAATACAATAGCTTCATGGGAGGGATTCAAGCAACAAAAGAAATTGGTAAATATATGCAGGGCCGGCGCCAGCATAAGGTAGCCCAGGCAGCCACCTGAGGGCGCCAAAACCAGGGGTTCCCTAAAAGGTTCTTATGCTGGCACCGGCGGATGGCCGTCCTCACACTGCTCTACCGAACCCAGCTGAGCACACTGACAGTCTGATAGGCGGTGCAGGCACTGCCACGGCCGGGCGCCGCTCGCCTCTGCTCACTAGATTTCCAGGCCGGCCCTGCCTATGGCACTCCTCCTCCTCTGTCAGAGAAAGATTGTGAGTGAGAGACACCTCCATCACACCATCTCTCTGCTTCTCCCGTCAGCCCTGGTCCTAATGAGAAAAAAAAGAAGGCCCGGGAGGAGCGCCATTAAAAAGGTACAGCATTGCACGGATGACGATTTCTCTCTGCCATCTATGTGAAAGGTAGGGCAAGCAAGCTGTACATATCATAATTTGTACCAGCCCTGCCCATGTGCCATCATGCTCGATTGTATGGTCTGCCTTAAAGTGGTTATATACCTTGCTTTGTGATTTTTTTTTACCTACAGGTAAGCCTACAATAAGGCGATTAGTAATTAGTTCAGCGATCTCCCCCACTGAGCTGTTGTGTTCTGACAGGGGAACGGCCCCCTCTCCCGGCAGAACACTCCAATCAGTGCTCTCTGCTATTGGCTGAGAGCGCTCATCGGGAGTCGGTCAGATGCTGGTTTTCCAGCATGCATGTCTAACAGAAGCCGGACGAACGGTCGGCTTCTGCCAGACAGACCAACTGACATACACACGGGCAGAATGTCGGCCGGAAATTTTCGAACCGGCAAATGTCTGACATTCTGTCGGTGTGTACCTGGGCTTTAGAGCTAGTCAACTGGCAACAAGTTCCTTTAGTTATTTTCAGATTGTGTCACAAACTCTGCAAAATAGGGAATTCAGTTATGCAAATTTTATTTTCAGTATCTTAGTTAAAGTGGTGTTCCGGCCGAAATTATACTTTTTAAATAAAAATACCCCTATAATACACAAGCTTAATGTATTCTAGTAAAGTTAGTCTGTAAACTAAGGTCTGTTTTGTTAGTTTATAGCAGTAGTTTGTTATTTTATAAACTTACAGCAGGCCGTGGCCATCCTAAGTGTGGGCATCTGAAGCCAGACTGTATTTCTTCCTGGATCTCATCCTTACAGATCTCGCACATGCTCAGTGCAGCACAAGCAGTGTTATAGGTTTCAGGTCAGGTTTCCATAGCAACGGCAGTTTCAGAGGAAGTTGCCGCCTCTTCCCAGAAGGCATTGCAAACAGGAAATGATGCGATGGGCCACGACCAGGGAGGAGGAAGTGAAAAATGAATACAGCAGATATACAGTAAGTGCTGAGAAAAAAAATTAAAAAATATACAGTTTGTTTACAGTGCGCAGTTTAGTGAGGGATGGTGAAGAGTTGTAAAAGTGGGTGGAACTCCACTTTAAGGTGTGGCCCACCTCCTCTTTAAAAAAATGCCGGTCACAAGGAAGCTAGGAATGAGCAGTCAGAACGCTGACTTTGCAGTTGTTGGTACACAGCTGCAGCCTAAAGTCCGTACACACGATCAGAATATCGTAAAAAGAATAAAAATAAATTAAAAATACTGCTTTCAAAACAATTGTACAACCGTCTGAACTCGTACACAGCTCTCGTCCGAAATTTTCCGAAGGGACAAACACAAAAGTTTTTCTCGTATGATAACAGGTTGTTTTTATCCAAAAATACAATACAAATACATTCCATCAACATTTACGAATTTGTATTCTGTCGTAGGAGAATTTTTGTACTTTAGTAACCTATTCCTTTTCCATATGGAGACTAGCATGCAAAAAAAAAAAAACAAATAAATAAAAATAATTATATATATATATATATATATACTCATCATGTGTACTGAGAAACAAAGCCGCGGCCTGGCCCCACCCCCTCTGATTGGCTGACCGACTCTGACAGTAGTGGGAGCCAATGGTGCCGCTGCTGTGTCTCAGCCAATCGGGGGGGGGGGGAGCCAAAACACTCGTGGACATCGCTGGACAGGGATGGAGCTCAGGTAAGTATTAGGGGGGCTGCTGCACACAGAAGGTTTTTTTACCTTAAAGCGGAAGTAAACCCATCCATAAAACCATTTCATTTCTGGCATGTGCCAGAAACGTAACACTCCCATTTGTTTTGCTCTCAACCAAACTGTCAAACCATCCAATGGCTGGTGTCATAACTGATCACATGTGCAGCATCATGGCATTTGTAGATTAAACAGAGGCAAAGCTGGCAGCTTCCTTGGCTGAAAACGATAGGAGGGTTTACTTACACTTTAATGCATAGAATGCATTAGGATAAAAAACCTTCAGACTTTACAACCCCTGTAAGTTTAAGGGCTCTCTGTAGATCAAATAAAAGCACACACCGGGGCCTCTAGGTAGTTACATTTACCTCCCCCTGTCAGTTTACTGACTTACCCTTTACTGCAGGCACCCTTTAAAGGTACTGTATACATCATAGATCATCGTTAGTAGTAGTAATAATATTAATATATGCATAGAATGCATGTCTTAATCTCCAATTGTTATCTTGGCTTGGAACAATTTAGAATGATTTGTGTGGAATAGATTGTTTTCTGTTTTGTATGTGAAAGGGTGTAAAATCCAGAAGGGAAGGAAAAAAAAACAAAAAACAAACAAACATTCTCGCTCTAATATCTCATGATAAAATGCAAATCTCCATGTGTTAGCTACACATAAGGGAATGGCTGTAAAACTGGTCTTTTCTAAATTGAATTTCATCTTCTGTAATGTGCTGATACAGTGTTTCAATTGTGTGCACAAAGGTTTGCTAGTGTAAGAATTGATCCTGGGTTGAAGTCAAAGGTTTGTCACACCAAATATTGACTTGATTTCGATTTTTCTTCTGTTCGCTCACTTTGCATTAAATGGATAAATGAACTGGGTTATAAAAACGCACTGCACAGAAATGCAAATTGTTCTGGTGCAATCCTCGTGTGAACTGGACTAGGGTTCTAATTTTGAACTTCTGTGCCTGACTGTATCACTCAATAAATCCCTAGGGTTGCCTGTATAATCATTACAGTCTAGGTCTGCAGAGAGATGCAGCCAGCGTGTCCCCTGGTTCCAGCACCACTGGTTTAACTCTCTGAAGAAGGGGGGGGGGGGGGGGGGGTCGTACACAATAATGAGCTAAAATGCTGCAGACCTGCCCAGCACTACTATGAAAAGCTCACTGAACATATTATAGAAGACTGAGATTAAATCTAAACCAAATAAACTGTATGCCTTTCGCATAGTTGCAGTGTTTCCAAGGAAGCAGTAAGACTGTTCATTGATTTTATTTGCAGCTTGGGCAATAATCTTTTTCTTAATTTGCATTCTGTCAATTATATACAAGACAGGCCGTTCTGGTCACTAGAATACAATGCAGGTACTGATGAGGAAGCCAGTACAAAAAAAAAATTAAGGCCACTCATAACTATTTTTTAATGATCAATAGTCTATTCTTATGAAAAGCAACCCCTCACCTTTCTGATCAGTTAAAAAAAATATATATAAAACATATTTGCTGATTAATAGTATTCGATCAGAACTAAAATAAATTTGAATAGTCACTGGATTCTCCAGGGAATACGATTACTTTATTGCACAGTGTTTCAGCTATTTAGTGACATCGTGGTACCTGTGGTGCCCAGGTCATCAGGTTACCAACAACAAACATCACATGTGGATGGCCTAATTCCCTATACCAGGGGTGTCCAAACTTTTTTGAAAGAGAGCCAGATTTGATGGAGTAAACGTGCGTGAGGGCCGACCATTTTGCCTGACATTCTTTAAACCATTAAAATTCGGTCTAAGTGTGTTCGTCCGAGCACTAATACACTGCCCAACAAGAATTCTCCTGCCTTTGTGGCTGTGTGGTGAAGAGATGAGCTCGGGTGTGTTATTTGGCTATACCGTATTTATACGGCGTATAACAGGCACCTTCACTTTAAGAGGGAGGTTTCAGGAAATTAAAAACTTAAATTTTAACCCTTTCATGACTAAGCCTATATATGACATTTGGTGTTTACAAGTTAAAATCCGTATTTTTTGCTAGAAAAGTACTTAGAACCCCCAAACATTTTATATATATATATATATATATATATATATATATATATATATATATATATATATATATATATATATATATATATATATATATATATATATATATATATATAATGTTTAGCAGAGAATCTAGAGAATAAAATGGCAATTGTTGCAATATTTTATGTCACACAGTATTTGTGCAGCTGTGTTTTAAACATAACTTTTTGGGAAAAAGACACTTTCATGAATTTAAAAAAAACGAAACAGTAAAGTTAGCCCAATTTTTTTGTATAACTTGAAAGATGATACCAAACATTTCACGCTTTATAATTGCACGCACTCGTGGAATGGCGACAAACTACGGTACCAAAAAAATCTCCATAGGCGACGCTTTAAAAATGGTTTTACGGTTACCAGATTAGAGTTACAGAGGAGGTCTAGTGCTAGAATTATTGCTCTCGCTCTGACGATCGCGGAAATGCCTCTATTGTGTGATTTTAACACCGTTTACATATGCGGGCGCGACTTCCGTATGCGTTTTCTTTGCTGCGCGAGCTTGTGGGGACGGGGGCGCTTTAAATTTTTTTTTTTTCCTCATTTATTTTATTTATTTTTATATAATTGTGTTTTCAAAAAAAAATTGATCATTTTTATTGCTGTCACAAGAAATGTAAACATCCCTTGTGACAGTAATAGGTGGTGACAGGTACTCTTTATGGAGGGATCGGGGGTCTAAAAGGCTGCAACCTTTAGAGTAGAAGCAAAACTCTGGAAGATAAAGATAAGCGAGGACAGGAGGAAAGGAGGAGAGAGCCGCCTGAGAGCCAGGACAGGACTTCATTAACTTAGTGATCAAAGCAGCAGATATTGCTGGGTTTAGCAGTTCTGCTGTGGAAGAGCACAGGCCATCCACTAACGCTCGGACCGTTTCATCGTTTTACTGTTCCTCGTTCCACAGTTCCATCGTTTTACTGTTTCATCATTTTACTGTTCCTCGTTCCACATGTTGAAATTTGATTTTGTTTTAAAGAAGAGTTAACATACATGGAGATGGAGTCACTTTTTAATTACTCGCTCTGTTGAGCCTTCTCTGACCTCCAAGTAAAATATTTACAGACAGTCTCCTTATAGAGATAAGGACAACTGCCAAAGCTCTAATCTGCTGCATAGACAACTGCTTCATGTCAGTTAGGGACGCCTCTCTGTCCCCTCCCCTTTAGCTTATTTATACATGACCTCCTGATCAGTCAGCTGGATCTGAAGAAACAGCGAATGCTGTGAAATGCGTCATCCTATTGGCTGCCCTAATTACGTCACTTCCAGTCCTCGTTGTTTGCGTCCCAGGCTGGAACACACTTCCGGTTCCGGTTTCCGTTCGTTGTACAGTACACCTGTGTGCTGTACCTCCCATGGCCTCCCGGATATCATTAGAGGCTACACCGCTACTCCATCCATCCTTCTCACCATACGGACAGCACCTTGGACCGCTGAACGACTCCGCCCCTTGGACCCTGCATTATGTGCCCGTATTTACTTCTCTTTTGTGAGTAGCCATTTGGCTTGTTTTTATTTCTATTAAATGGATAACATAACACTGCACTGAGTCTGGCGGACCTGTTTTTTTTTTATCTTAATCAGTGCCCATCTGTAGCCCCACCGTTGCCATGAATGCAGCCCCACTGTTGCCATGCCTTATTTCCAGGAATGCAGACTCAACATTGCCATCAGTGCAGCCTGATTGATGCCCATCTGCAACCTTGGATAGGACAGGGAGGGGGCGGGACAAGCGCCAACAGAATCTGTTTCCTCGGTGGCCTCTTTAATACAAAGTCCCGCCTCCTGTGATGGACAGAACAGTGGTCCAATGGCAGCACAGGAGACGGGACTTCCTATTACAGAGGCCGCCATGATAACAGGAAATTTACCTGTACGTACGGCACTTGTCTCCTCCCTGTCCCCTCCAAGGCAGCCAGCATGTATATCTAAAGCCACAAAAAATATACATGTCCAAATTACCAGGCAGGCCATTCGAATCCGGAACGCGGGCCGCGATTGACCCGCGGGCCGGACTTTGGACATGCCTGCCCTATACCAATACTAGGAGCAAAACTGAAGCTCTGGACAAGTTAGTTGTGCTCTCTGGATGCATTACAATCCCTTACATTTAGTTATGATTTCAAGGTACCATTAGAGCTCTCAGGTAGACAGGGTGACACTAAAGACAAATGTTCTGCATAACATGATAGGTACTAACATCAAAAAGGATAACAGCAGGATGAAGATCAGCAGAAGCACACATCAATAGTAAAGCAGATTGATCTAAAGCTGGCCACAGTAGCTGTTGGAATGCTGGTTTTCCAGCAGGACCATTCAACAGAAGCCAGTGTAAGGATCGGCTTCTCTAGAACAGAGAGGGCTACACAAGAAATTCTGACGGTTTAGCGATTTAAATCCGCGTATACCCAGTTTAAGCGTTTAGAAAGCAAGGTTTAATAAGTGTGCAAATTGTTTCAGCATAAATGTGAATACAAGTTCACAAGAAGAGTTCTGGTCTAATGGAAAAAAAAAAAAAAAGATGTTTAGAATGAATCTGGTCATGACAGAATTAAAAAAAGCTGTTTGATAATGATGTTTACATAGAGCAGAACAGAGAAGTGTCTGCAGACTGGTAACACAGTTTGCTGACATTATCACACGCACAGAAGCTGATATTAGTGCAGAGGATTTGTGTGGGAAGTACTTAGATCGTTTGCATGTCAGCAGACTGACCGGCTCTCAATGAAGCCGGTTCACACAGCACCAGGAAGGCTGCGAAGCGAATTGCACAGGAGTCCTGTACATCTTCTGGTTCATTTCAGGTCTGTGCGTCCCTGTTCACCGTTTTCAGGTCCGAATTTTTCCCTGAATTCGGACCTGGAAACGGTGAACAGGGACGCATGGACCCCTGCTGTGAGCTGCTCTGCACAACAGTGTGAACCCAGCCTAAAAGTGAACAAAAAGCCTCCAGGTGCCCCAGGACGACGTCAGGTGTGATGAAGCGCGTAGGGAGGTGTGACGTGCTGACTTCACAGCGATACACGCAAGTCCCCGAACCACGGGTTGCAATTGAGAGCCGACTGGCTCAGTGTTCTATACTGCAATATTTGCTTTTAAGAAATGTAAGTGCAATACTTTCTTTTTTATTTAAATAAATGCCAATGAGTTTATGCTATGGAAGTTTTTATCACTCTTTTATGGGAAACATCCGGGAAAACATACCTGTAAGGGCTACAACTCCTGTGTAGACGCTGGGATCTTGGCTGCGTATAAAAAAAAGGCCTGGGCTGGGAAATAAACCAGAAGCGCTTGAAATCTCCTATAATAAGAGATCAACAGGAGTCGGATAAGCGGCAGTGTGTGTGGAGGTGGAAGGCAGATCTTTTCTCTCATCGCCATTCCTGGGTGAATTGTGTGTTTCACGGTGGAGATCTACTAGCAATAAGAGTGGTCGGTTTATAATGTGCAATTTGGTTAATTTTTATAATATTCGCTTTAGAAAGGTTGAAGTATTTCAATTC
Source organism: Lithobates clamitans (assembly GCA_037952925.1). Taxonomy (NCBI): domain Eukaryota; kingdom Metazoa; phylum Chordata; class Amphibia; order Anura; family Ranidae; genus Lithobates; species Lithobates clamitans. The sequence continues at coordinate 898,177 of JBBGZY010001799.1, read as the reverse complement.
ACAGCACGGATTCACTTTATGGAAATATAGCGTGACTTGACATTGGAAATTGTTGATTGATGTGTGTATCTTGCAGGAAGTTGCTGCTTTTGTTCTATATTTATTTCAATTACAAATCACAATTTATATCACAGGTTATTTGGGACAGCACAGTAATTTTTAATTATTATTGATATTTTATATATATATATATATATATATATATATATATATATATATATATATATATATATATATATATATATATATATATATATATATATATACATACATACATACATACATACACACACACACACATATACATATACATACACACACATACATATACACACACACAGTGGGGACAGACCCCGTTAAATGTTTCACTCTTTGTTATATTGCAGCCATTTGCTAAAATCATTTAAGTTCATTTTTTTCCTCATTAATGTACACACAGCACCCCATACTGACAGAAAAACACAGAATTGTTGACATTTTTGCAGATTTATTAAAAAAGAAAAACTGAAATATCACATGGTGCTAAGTGTTCAGACCCTTTGCTGTGACACTCATATTTAACTCAGGTGCTGACCATTTCTTCTGATCATCCTTGAGATGGTTCTACACCTTCGAGTCCAGCTGGATTTGATTATACTGATTGGACTTGATTAGGAAAGCCACACACCTGTCTATATAAGACCTTACAGCTCACAGTGCATGTCAGAGCAAATGAGAATCATGAGGTCAAAGGAACTGCCTGAAGAGCTCAGAGACAGAATTGTGGCAAGGCACAGATCTGGCCAAGGTTACAAAAAAATTTCTGCTGCACTTAAGGGTCCTAAGAGCACAGTGGCCTCCATAATCCTTAAATGGAAGACGTTTGGGACGACCAGAACCCTTCCTAGAGCTGACCGTCCGGCCAAACTGAGCTATCGGGGGAGAAGAGCCTTGATGAGAGAGGTAAAGAGGAACCCAAAGATCACTGTGGCTGAGCTCCAGAGATGCAGTTGGGAGATGGGAGAAAGTTGTAGAAAGTCAACCATTACTGCAGCCCTCCACCAGTCGGGGCCTTATGGCAGATTGGCCCGACGGAAGCCTCTCCTCTGTGCAAGACACATGAAAGTCCGCATGGAGTTTGCTAAAAAAAAACAACTGAAGGACTGGTGAGAAATAAGATTCTCTGGTCTGATGAGACCAAGATAGAACTTTTTAGTCTTAATTCTAAGCGGTATGTGTGGAGAAAACCAGGCACTGCTCATCACCTGTCCAATACAGTCCCAACAGTGAAGCATGGTGGTAGCAGCATCATGCTGTGGAGGTGTTTTTCAGCTGCAGGGATAGGACGACTGGTTGCAATCGAGGGAAAGATGAATGCGGCCAAGTACAGGGAGTGCTCAGGACCTCAGGTTGGGCTGAAGCTTTACCTTCCAACAAGACAATGACCCTAAGCACACAGCTAAAATAACAAAGAAGTGGCTTCACAACAACTCAGTGACTGTTCTTGAATGGCCCAGCCAGAGCCCTGAATTGAACCTAATTGAGCATCTCTGGAGAGACCTAAAAATGGCTGTCCACTAACGTTTACCATCCAACCTGACAGAACTGGAGAGGATCTGCAAGGAGGAATGGCAGAGGATCCCCAAATCCAGGTGTGAAAAACTTGTTGCATCTTTCCCAAAAAGACTCATGGCTGTATTAGATCAAATTCTACTAAATACTGAGCAAAGGGTCTGAATACTTAGGACCATGTGATATTTCAGGTTTTCTTTTTTAATAAATCTGCAAAAATGTCAACAATTCTGTGTTTTTCTGTCAATATGGGGTGCTGTGTGTACATTAATAAGGAAAAAAATTAACTTAAATGATTTTAGCAAATGGCTGCAATATAATAAAGAGTGAAAAATGTAAGGGGGTCTGAATACTTTCCGTCCCCACTGTATATATATATATATTTGTATTACATTCAATTTTTTAATTGATATAAATTTAAATGAATATGAATTTATCATCGCCCATTATTGGCACCTTTAGCGCAAAAAAAGTTCAAGAAAAATGCATTTTTGGTCAGTAAAAAACACACCTCCCAGTTTAAATGCACTGAAAAACGCAGCATGAACGCACCCATGTTATGTTTTTGAGTCACATGACCTATGAAAAGCACCATAAGCACAGTAAAATGGCAAAATCTATGTATAATCGCTGTGAATTTGCTGTAAAAATCGCTGCATATCCACACTAAAATCGCTGCAAAATCTCAGTGCCATTATCGGCACCTTTTTCTCTTATCGGCTGAAATTTTTTGGCGGCCGAAAGTTCGGTGCATCTCTACTTGGGTCCTTTAATGTGTTCTTTGGGGAGAGCTGACTAACAATTGGTAAACTAAGGAACCTTACGCTGCCTTTTAGTAAGCACTAAGACTATCTTTTAAGTGTTATTACGTCCTCCAAATGAAACAACATATATAGCAGCATACCTCCATAGCTTGCTGTGTGCTTTTTGCTTCCAGCCTGTCATTTCTTTCTATTCAATCTTTTCACTCTCTACCCTTATTGTCTATGGCTCAGTTCCCTTGTAGGGTCCCTTGGAACCACCCTTACATGTATATTTCTGGCTGCACTACATCCTAAGATGCTGGTAGCACCAAAGCCCTACATTCAAAGCCACACCCAGGCTCCTCCTCCGGTGGCTTTGGTCAGGGTACCTGCCAAGACAGCACTGTGCATTGTGAGGATGTGATGCATACAATATACAGCCGTGGCCAAACGTTTTGAGCATGACACATTCCATTTTCACAAAGTCTGCTGCCTCCGTTTTTATGATGGCAACTTCATATACTACAGAATGAAGAGTGATCAGATAAATTGCAATTAATTGCAAAGTCCCTCTTTGCCATTAAAATGAACTTATTCCCATAAAAAAACATTTCCACTGCATTTGCGAAGAAGGCTTCAGGGTGTCCAAAAAAGTCCATCAAGCGCTAGGACCGTCTCCTATAGTTGATTCAGCTGCGGGATCGGGGCACCACCAGTGCAGAGCTTGCTCAGGAATGGCAGCAAGCAGGTGTGAGTACATCAGCACGCACAGTGAGGTAAAGACTTTTGGAGGATGGCCTGGTGTCAAGAAGGGCAGCAAAGAAGCCACTTCTCTCAAGGAAAAACCTAAGGAACAGACTGATATTCTGCAAAAGGTACAGGAATTGGACTGCTGAGATCCTTTTCGATTTTTCGATTGTTTGGGGCACCCGGAGAAAAACTTGTCTGGAGAAGAGAAGGTGAGCGCTACTATCAGTCCTGTGTCATGCCAACAGTAAAGCATCCTGAGACCATTCATGTGTGGGGTCGCTTCTCAGCCAAGGGAGTGGGCTCACTCACAATTTTGCCTAAAAACACAGCCGTGCAGAATGGTACAAAGACATCTTTCGAGAGCAACTTCTCCCAACTATCCAAGAACAGTTTGGTGACGAATAATGCCTTTTCCAGCATGATGGAGCACCTTGCAATAAGGCAAAAGTGATAACAAAGTGGCTTGGGGAACAAAACATCAAAATTTTGGGTCCATGGCCAGGAAATTCCCCATAACTTAATCCCATTGAGAACTTATAGTCAATCCTCAAGAGACGGATGAACGAAAAACTCCCACAAATTCTGACAAACTCCAAGCATTGATTGTGCAAGAATGAGCTACTAGTGAGGATATGGCCCTGAAGTTGACTGACAGCATGCCAGGGCGATTTGCAGAGGTCTTGCAAAAGAAGGGTCAATGCTGCAAATATTAACTCTTTGCATAAACTTAATGTAATTGTCAATAAAAGCCTTTGACACTTATGAAATGCTTGTAATTGTACTTCAGTATACCACAGTAACATCTGACAAAAATATCTAAAACCACGGAAGCAGCAGTTTTTGTGAAAATTTATATTTGTGTCAGTCTCAAAACTTTTGGCCACGGCTGTACACTCCCCAACCAAAAAGAGTGCCGAGACTGACAGAGTGAGGCAACTAATCACTTTAAAATAGAAGTAACTTTAAAGCATTTAGAAAAAATCTTTATGGATACAGTTCCTGTGGTAGTACAAAATAGAACAATTTCAAAAGTATTCATGAATTACTACTAATTAAAAAAAGTGTTACTAAACCCAGGACCCTCTCATTCACTATATCTGGGCTCCCACAGCACACAGAATATGGAAATGCAATTATTTTAGTAAATATAAACTGCAAAATACCTTATCTACTCAGCAGTATATAGCAGTTTTGTGACTTCTCAGTGTCAGTGTCCAGCCAAGCACTGGTTAAAGCTTGTAGGAGGAGCTTTCATTCACTTATGACTGTCCTATGAGGCTGCAAGACCCCTGACTTTGTCTGAGCAGTGCTGATTGGCCCTGTGCTGATCACATGCACTCTCCCACCAAAAAAAAGAAAAAAATGCTCTAGCAATACACACCAAACTGAGCACATGCAGACTGCCCCCAAGGGCTCTGTTCTATCAGTAGATGGATTGGGGACTAAAAAAAGAAGGGGAGGATCAGAGAAGACAGGTTCAAACATCCTTTTTACATAATGCGAAGGATTAACCCTTTAACCACTTGTCGGCCATCCTCCGCCGATATACGTCGGCTGTTTGAAGTGGAAAATCGTTGTTATGGCAGCAGCTAGTTGCGAGATCACTTATCGGGGCGGGAGAGGGCCCCCCCCCTCCCACCGCTTTACAGTGCCCTCTGCCGCTTACCTCTCCCCTCTGTGGTATGGAGCTGAGTGAGGGGAAGATGGCCCCCAACCAACTCCATACTATTGCAGGGCGGAAGCAACGTCAAAACGTCACTTCCGCCCATAGCGCCTAAAAGGGACATTTTTAGTTTAATTTTTTTTTTTTTTTTGAACAACATTTATTTTTTATTGCATTTTAGTGTAAATGTCCTTTTGAAACCAGATCTCATCTTTAAGAGGTCCTGTCATGCTTTTTTTCTATTACAAGGGATGTTTACAGTCCTTGTAATAGCAATAAAAGTGACATTTTTTTTTTTTAAAGAGCAGTGCAAAAATAAAAAATAAAATAAATAAGAAAAAAAAATTTTTTAATGCGCCACATTCCGCCGAACTCGAATGCAAAAGTGAACGCATACGTTTCACAATAAAAAATTTTTTTTAAAAAAAATGGGCTAACTCTACTGTTGTCTTATTTTTTAAATTTAAAAAAAAGTGTATTTTTTCCAAAAAAAGTGCGCTTGTAAGACCGCTGCGCAAATAAAGTATTGCAACGACCACCATTTTATTCTATAGAGTGTTAGAAAACAAATATATAATGTTTGGGGGTTCTTAAGTAACTTTCCTAGCACAAAAAACTGTTTTAAACTTGTAAACACGAAATCTCAAAACAAGGCTTGGTCCTTAAATGGTTAGGGTCCACAGTGAGTATAACAAGCATGATTTACTGCATATACAGACTGATTTTATTGCTATGGGTTTAGTAACACTTTAAGGATTTTATTTAAAAAATATTAGTTTGTGCAATCTGTTGACAACATTAACACAAGTCTATATCATTAATAGTGTCAATTAAAATAGAACCCAGGTTAATTTTACAATTGAAATGCTGTGTAGTAGATTTGTGTATCAGATGAGATAAACAGAACTTCATTTTATTTACACTTGCATTGAAGAAAGTGGGGAAAAAAGAAAAAAAAAAACACAATACAGCCTACAATTGATGGAAAACAGATTGTTTTCTTTGAGGTTGTTATGCATTCCTACAGAGTTGGGTTTTACTAATAAGAGCTAATGTAGGATAACACTGGAGTTTTGGAATGCGAGTACATACAGTTGTGTGTTTAAATAACAGACAGGGTAACATTTTATATAGACAAGCTGCTGAAATCACTACAATTGTTGCAATCTGACACAAACATTAAGTGCCGGTTCACACAGGGGTGACCTGTCAAGCCACTTGTCAGCCTGACAAGTCGCGCTCCATTCATACAATGGACCTGTTCTAATAGGAGCGACTCAAGTCGCTCTGACTTAGAGCCCTTTCACACTGGGGCAGCGTCGGCAGTAAAACGGCGCTATTATTAGCGGCGTTTTACCGTCGGTATGCGGCCGCTAGCAGGGCGGTTTTACCCCCCGCTAGCGGCCGAGAAAGGGTTAAATACCACCGCAAAGCGCCTCAGCAGAGGAGCTTTGCTGGTGGTATAGCTGCGCCGTCCCATTGATTTCAATGGGCAGGAGCGGTGAAGGAGCGGTATACACTCCGCTCCTTCACCGATTCGAAGATGCTGCTAGCAGGACTTTTTTTTACCGTCCTGCCAGCGCATCGCTCCAGTGCGAAAGCCCTCGGGGCTTTCACACTGGAATGAAAGCAGCGGCACTTTCGGGTCGGTTTGCAGGCGCTATTATTAGAGCAATAGCGCCTGCAAACTGCCCCAGTGTGAAAGGGCTCTTAGAAAAAGGTTCCTGTACTACATGGAGGCGTCTTCGGAGCGGCTTGCATCGACTTCTATACAGAAGTCGTTTTGCGAACGTGCCAATTTCGCACTGTACAGGGCAGCTTTAGAGTCGGACGAGAGTCGGGCGACTTTGAAGCCGCCCCAGTGTGAACCGGCACTTAAAGAGGGGGCAGAGCAGGTAGATGCTCCATTTACCACTTAAGCTGGTTGGGGGATGGGGGGGGGGTTACTTTATCTGGCCAAGTGGTCATACAGTCAGGTCCATAAGTATTGGGACATCGACACAATTGTAATCTTTTTGGCTCTATACACCACCACAATAGATTTGAAATGAAACGAACAAGATGTGCTTTAACTGCAGACTTTCAGCTTTAATTTGATGCTATTTGCATCCAAATCAGGTGAACGGTATAGGTATTGCAACAGTTTGTATATGTGCCTCCCACTTTTTAAGGGACCAAAAGTAATGGGACAGATTAACAATCATCCATCAAACTTTCACTTTTTAATACTTGGTTGCAAATCCTTTGCAGTCAATTACAGCCTGAAGTCTGGAACGCATAGACATCACCAGACGCTGGGTTTCATCCCTGGTGATGCTCTCCCAGGCCTCTACTGCAACTGTCTTCAGTTCCTGCTTGTTCTTGGGGCATTTTCCCTTCAGTTTTGTTCTCAGCAAGTGAAATGCATGCTCAATCGGATTCAGGTCAGATGATTGACTTGGTCATTGCATAACATTCCACTTCTTTCTCTTAAAAAACTCTTTTGTTGCTTTCGCAGTATGCTTCGGGTCATTGTCCATCTGCACTGTGAAGCACCGTCCAATGAGTTCTGAAGCATTTGGCTGAATATGAGCAGATAATATTGCCCGAAACACTTCAGAATTCATCCTGCTGCTTTTGTCAGCAGTCACATCATCAATAAATACAAGAGAAACAAGTCCATTGGCAGCCATACATGCCCACGCCATGACACTACCACCACCATGCTTCACTGATAAGGTGGTATGCTTTGGATCATGAGCAGTTCCTTTCCTTCTCCATACTCTTCTCTTCCCATCACTCTGGTACAAGTTGATCTTGGTCTCATCTGTCCATAGGATGTTGTTCCAGAACTGTGAAGGCTTTTTTAGATGTTGTTTGGCAAACTCTAATCTGGTCTTCCTGTTTTTGAGGCTCAACAATGGTTTACATCTTGTGGTGAACCCTCTGTATTCACTCTGGTGAAGTCTTCTCTTGATTGTTGACTTTGATACACCTACACCTACCTCCTGGAGAGTGTTCTTGATTTGGCCAACTGTTGTGAAAGGTGTTTTTTTTCACCAGGGAAAGAATTCTTCGGTCATCCACCACAGTTTTCCGTGGTCTTCCGGGTCTTTTGGTGCTGCTGAGCTCACCGGTGTGTTCTTCTTTTTAAAGGATGTTCCAAACAGTTGATTTGGCCACACCTAATGTTTTTGCTATCTCTCTGATGGGTTTGTTTTTTCAGCCTAATGATGGCTTGCTTCACTGATAGTGACAGCTCTTTGGATCACATATTGAGAGTTGACAGCAACAGATTCCAAATGCAAATAGCACACTTGAAAAAGGAACTCTGGACCTTTTATCTTCTCTTTGTAAATAGGATAATGAAGGAATAACACACACCTGGCCATGGAACAGCTGAGCAGCCAAATGTGCCATTACTTTTGGTCCCTTAAAAAGTGGGAGGCACACATACAAACCGTTGTAATTCCTACACCGTTCAACTGATTTGGATGTAAAATACCCTCAAATTGAAGCTGAAAGTCTGCAGTTAAAGCACATCTTGTTCGTTTCATTTCAAATCCATTGTGGTGGTGTATAGAGCCAAAAAGGTTAGAATTGTGTAGATGTCCCAATATTTATGGACCTGACTGTATATGGATCAAAATTTGTCTGGTTCAGCAGGGACTGGCCAAAATTTCAATCCATGTGTGGCCACTGTGGTTGAACAGAAGAAGTCGATCTACTTCTGTCTGACCATCCTGCCGGTATACTTTCACTGGATTAGCGCTGCAGGCAATAAGCTGAACTGTGTATTCTGACGGCAGGGGAGTCTCCCCACTGTCAGAATACAAAGACAAGCTGAGAGGATTCCCCCATAAACATCAAATGTGTATATGAGGGGGATCGGGTCAGCTTTTTCATTCAACCCTGCTTGTTTAAAACAATTCTATTCAAGTATGTGTTCTGGACTCAAAAGGCTACCCTTCTATTGTTTTCAGCCTCCTCCAAATAGCACCTGTAAAGTTCCTGCAAAACGGCTTCCCTGCAGTCTCAGTTTCGTCTCATGAAGACATCGTCAAGGTTCCCTTGACGATGTCTTCGTGAGACGAAACGTACGTCGGATGGTTGACGCACTGACGTCATCGCAGTATATCCCGTACCTCGTCCTGAATGGGTGTCCATTAGCCGGCCGGCTGCAGTGTTTTTATATGATTTTATCTCTGGTTCACATGTAAGTGCAATCTTTATTTACATTAAATCTTGGTCTCAACGATTTTACACTATGGAGAGCCGTTATTTTATTTCTGGGTCCTGCCTATTGAATGTCGGGTCGGATTGAGCTGCCTTGTTTGGATCCTGGTCCCTCATTGAAAGCCGTGGTGCGAGTCCTGGTCCTTCATTTGAAAGCCGTGGTGTGACGTTTCCTGTATTGACCATCAGGTTGCTGTACAAGCTTACTAAAGCTTGCCATCTGGTAAGCGTTTAATACACACGGTGGTGGATTCCCTCACATGCTGGTGTTTTGTGATTGAATATTTTTATCCGTACATCTTTGGTTGGACTCTTTTCTCCCTTCTATCTGGACTGAATATCCATTTACTTACGTTTTTTCACTATTTGGATTTATTTTCCATTTACTTACAATTTTTCATTATTTGGACTTATTTTTACCCCCCCTTTTTTGTGTGACCTACACTGTGTTTCACATATGTTATTTTTTTAATCCTTCAGGGCTTTTTTGTTTACATATATATTACTTTATATGTTTGTTCACGGATTTTTAGCACTGCTCACATTTTATATTATAACACTGCACATCACCCTGAACACACCATCCCCACCGTGAAGCATGGTGGTGGAAGCGTCATGTTGTGGGGATGCTTTTCTTCGGCAGGGACAAGGTAGCTGGTCAGAGTTGATGGGAAGATGGATGGAGCCAAATACAGGGCAATCTAAGAAGAAAACCTGTTTGAGTCTGCAAAAGACTTGAGACTGGGGGAGGTTCACCTTCCAGCAGGACAACATCGTTAAACATACAGCCAGAGCTACAATGGAATGGTTTAGATCAAAGCATATTCATGTGTTAGAATGGCCCAGTCAAAGTCCAGACCTAAATCCAATTGAGAATCTGTGCCAAGACTTGAAAATTGCTGTTCAGACGCTCTCCATCCAGTCTGACAGAGCTTTAGCTATTTTGCAAAAAGAATGGGCAAAAATGTCACTCTCTAGATGTGCAAAGCTGGTAGAGAAATCCCCAAAAAGACTTGCAGCTGTAATTGCAGCGAAAGGTGGTTCTACAAAGTATTGACTCAGTGGGGCTGAATACAAAGGCACCCCACACTTTTCAGATATTTGTGAAAAATTTTGAAAATCATTTATCATTTTCCTTCCACTTCACAATTAGACCAACACAAAGTGGCACATATCAGATAAAATCCCAATACAATACATTTACGTTTTTGGTTGCAACATGACAAAATGTGGAAAATGTCAAGGGGTATAAATACTTTTTCAAGGCACTGTACACCCACATTTAGGGTATAACACTTGGAAGGTAGGAGCCAAGAGCGCTGGTGGGGGACCCCCAGAGGAGGAGATTCAGGGCCTCTGCGCAAAGCCATTGCATTTTTCGGTCAAGTGCATCTTGGATTTTTTGTTTCGGCACCAAAATTTCCATTCAGTGCACCTCGAAACACAGATGTGTTTAAGACAGAAAGATCAATTATAATAAACCAAGTTCCATATAATCAGTAAGTAGATGCCAAAGCACTCCACACATGTTGGTGGGGTTAAATATGTTTCCTGAATCTGCACTGTGAGGTCCCACTCCAGCCTGTGACTGAAAAGTCAGCAGCAAACTGATGAGGTCTTCACTCTGCCCTCTCCTCCTCCAAGAAAGCTTCCAGTGTTGCATAAACAGCACTGTTCAATTCAACAGAGCCTTTAGAGGAGAAGGTTAGCCAAAGCCATTTAGGCTACGCTTCTCCTATGGATCACAGGAGTGCAGTTTGCTCTGCACTCTTGTGGCTAAGGCTAAAGTCTGCTGTCAGCTGACATCATAGACCCAGGTCCAGGCTGGGTAAAGATTGCGACCATATGGTTGGGATACACCTAGATACCTGGACCAGCAGCTGGCTCAGCCTGTCAGGGAGCACTGAGTCAGCCGCTCCCTCCCTTCCACAGCCCAGCGCTACAGTGAGCACTAAACAGGCAGAACAGAGAGCCAGTGACTGTCAGAGGCTATCAGCAGGCTGAAGACCAAGAGCTGAGCAATCAGCGGTGTTTGATCGCTCAGTTTTCGGTCTTAGAGGAGGCAGGGGACAGCTGCAGCAGGAATCGGTACTGCAGCCATCAAAGTGAGCACTACTGTTTAAATTTTTTTTTAAGTCATATTTCTCCTTTAATGGTACACAATGCTGCCCATTTCTCCTCCAATCTGAATGTTACCAGTAATTACAGATGGCCAATATCAAATCACACAGGCAGCTGTATGTAAAAATATAGGTTACTGGATGTAAGAGAGATCTCCTCAATAAAAAAAAAGAAAAGTTTTTAACCCTTCACGCTAATAAAAAAATATGCTTTTATTACTGAGTGTCCCTTTGGTAGATCCCCCCTCACTTCCTAACTCAACGTCAGTGGGATAAAAAATAAAAAATCTTCCCTATATTTTGCCTGGAGTTTCACTTTAAAGCAGGAGTAATGAGTAAAGCACAGAAACCCATAAAAGACTTATTATCTTATTATCAGACTACAAAAAAAAAGTGAAATATGTTTCCTTAATGTGGATTTCCTGCATTGCATTGTTGGCTAACTACTCAAATAGGTCTGATGATGCTGAACAGTAATGTGGATCCAACGGCAGTAACATATTTACCACAGCCCTAATTCATAAACCCCCACACACATCTCTATAAAATGGGAAAACAGTTTCTCTTAGCAAGAAAATTTGCAGTGAATGTAATAAACTTTACCACTTTCAATAAGCACTGACTGAACTTCATAACCTTTTTAACAACTAACAGTCTGCCGGGGCTTATGAACCACCCATAACAATCTAGCCCTGAGAAGCTTTTTTTTGTCTTGGCCACACGACAGACAACAAAATGTCAGCTAGCTGAGCTGCCACTAATCTCAGCATTCCTTTGGGACAGCTCTCAGGCTGAAGAATAACTTCAGATAATAGCTAACATTAAACAGGCAACTGCTAAGGATACCCGGGGAAACCCTACCAGTGTGAGGGAGACAGAAAGCCAACTTAATTTACTGTATACATTGTAGGGCTGCAAGATTCTGGCCAAAATGAGCATCACGATTTTTTTGCTTAGAATAAAGATCACGATTCTCGTAGTGTAAAATCTTAAACACTATACAAAAAAAAAAAAATTTTGGCTAACTTTACTGCTTAGTTTTTTTAAATTTATTAAAGTGTAATTTTTTCCAAAGAAATTGCATTTGAAAGGCTGCTGCGCAAATTCAGTGCGACATAAAATATTGCAACAACCACCATTTCATTCTCTAGGGTCTCTATATAATGTATGATGTTTGGGGGTTCTAAGTAATTTTCTAAGAAAAAAAAAAGATTTTAACTTGAGACCAACAAATGACAGAAAAAGTTTTAGTGTTTAACCACTTAAGGACCAGCCTCGTTTTGGAATTTAGGTGTTTACATTTTTAAAACAGTTTTTTTTTTGCTAAAAAATTACTTAAAACCCCCAAACATTATATGTTGTTTTTTTTCTAACACCCTAGAGAATAAAATGGCGGTCATTGCAATACTTTTTTTCACACCGTATTTGCACAGCAGTCTTACAAGCACGCTTTTTTTTTTAAACAAAATTTACTTTTTTGAATAAAAAAATAAAACAGTAAAGTTAGCCCAGAAAGATAATATTACGCCGAGTAAATTGATACCCAACATGTCACACTTCAAAATTGCGCCCGCTCGTGGAATGGCGTCAAACTTTTACCCTCAAAAATCTCCATAGGCGACGTTTAAAAAATTCTACAGGTTGCATGTTTTGCATTACAGCGGAGGTCTACGGTTAGAATTATTGCTCTCGCTCTAGCGATTGCGGCGATACCTCACGTGTGGTTTGACCACAGTTTTCATATGCGGGCGCTAATCACGTATGCGTTCGCTTCTGCGTGCAAGCTCGTCGGGACGGGGGGGTTTTAAAAAATATATATATAATTTTATTATTTATTTTACATGATTTTATTTATTTTTACACTGTTTAAAAAAATGTAAACATCCCTTGTAATAGAAAAAAACATGACAGGACCTCTTATAATATGAGATCTGGGGTCAAAAACACCTCAGATCTCATATTTACACTAAAATGCAATAAAAAAAAAAAAAAAAAAATTAAAAAAATGACATTGAAAAAAAATGTGAAAACTGTGCCTTTAAGACGTATGGGCGGAAGTGACGTTTTGACGTCGCTTCCGCCCTGTAGTGTCATGGAGACGATCTTAGCCTCACTCGTCTCTAGGCACAGCAAGGAGACAGACATGATGGCCTCAGCCGCTACCGACGGCTCTGGTAAGCGGCGGAGGGCACCGGATCGCGGCGGGCCCTCTCTCGCCACCGATAGAAGTGATCTCACGGCGAATCCGCCACAGAGACCACTATTATCTGAAAGCCGACCGCCGCACAAAAACGGTGATTCCAGGGTTATGGCAGCTAGCTGCTGCCATGACGATATCCACCGCCAAACTTAGGACGTACATCAGCGTGCGGCGGTCGGCAAGTGGTTAAGTGGTTAAACTTTCCTCATTTACACACGAAGTGTATTCCTTTGATCTAAAGGTCAAATCCTTACAATGTTTATACTTAGTTCAACTGCTAAAGAATGTTGTGATACTTGGCAGACTGCCCGTTTTTTTGTTTTTTTTTTCCTTTTGACTGCTGTCAGCTTCAGTAGAGCAGAGAGAATTCTCTGCATAGAAAGAATCTAGAACTACTTTGTCAAGATCGCAGGGGGGGGGAGATTCGCGATAACGATTTTTAACGATTAATCATGCAGCTCTAAGACACTGTTTAATTTACTTGCAGACACACTACTACTGGCTTTAAAGGAATTCTATATGGGGATTAGCAGCACAAATAAAGCAGTTGAAAAATATTCCATTTCTAAGAGAGGGAGTGAGAGGAGGTTAACTCTCTATGCTCTACAGCAGTCTCAACCTTTTTTTCAGTCAAGACACCCTCCAAAATTATGGACAGTCTTGAGGCACCCCATTCTAAAATGTAAAAACTATTCAAATTATTGTACATAATGCAGCAACGTCCACACACGTAGGTAGGGGTGCAACGGATCGTCATCGATCCGTGAGCCGATCCGCGGAGGTTGATCCGTCCGGGACACCCGTGATGCGCTCTGTGGCCTCAGCCATAGGAAAGGCCGCGGCTTCGGCCTAGCTCCGGAGCGGCGGCCATCTTGGTACACCCGGCGGCCGTTTAGCACGTGATCGCTCCGTCAAATGACGGAGTGATCACTTGTAACAAACCGGCGTCATGTCATGACGCCGGTTCCTCTCTCCCCTCTGTCTACTGATCTGTACAGTGGAGGGGAGAGATCGGATGGCAGCAGTGCCAATACTCTGCCATACCCTGACAATACTCTGCAAAGCCCTGCTGCAATGCCCTGACAATACTCTGCAATGCCCTGCCAATACTATGCAATACCCTGCCAATACTCTGCCAATATACCCTGCAATACTCTGCCAATATACTCTGCCAATACTCTGCCAATAGGGATATTGTGTATATCTCAGTGGGGGAGATTTTTTTTTTGTTGATCCGAAAATGATCCGAACCTTGACTCCTGATCCGAGGAACGATCCGAACCGTGAGTTTTTTGATCCGTTGCACCCCTACACGTAGGACACCCAGCATTAGGGAGGTGCAAACTAGTACTGATTAGTGTTCCAATGTTTCTCTTCTTCTGCAGTTTTTACATCACTCAGCTAATGTGACCCCAAAGGAGAGGGGCAGGGGAGGGTCCTTAGCTACTGATGATGTCATTGGTAGTTAGTAGAAATGGGCTCGGGCATGTTTGGGATGTCACCGGCCGATCCCGCCACTGCACATTCCTGGCGGGATCCCGAACACGCCTGAGCCCATTCCTAGTTGTTAGATGGTTGGCAGCTACAAGGTTGTAATGGTGCACAATGAAAACCTGTGGCTTTGTGTAACTAAAAGGCAGGCTTGATCCACCCATGGCCTCATTTCAATTTTTGGGCATTTTTTAGGCATTTTATCAAGGCACCCCTGAAGAAACCTCAAGGCACCCTGGTTGTTAACCACCTCCCACATATGTGCAGTGCCCGGGTGGGCGCTTCCTCCTGAGTAGACATTCAGGAACGTCCCTCAGAAGGAGGGGGGTCGTGCCCGCGCAGCGGCGCGATCCCGATATGCTCGTGTCACCAGGACACGGCGCATCTCCGATCGGCAGGAGGACTCTGTGATTGGCCCTCCTGATCACACGATGGCTGTGTCCAATCACATTTATGAATAAATGTAACCCATGGCATGAAGATATACACGAAGACTTGGTGCACATGTTTATGATACAGGGGTGCACAGAAAGATGTTAAAAACAGGATCCAATGAAATACAATCTAGCATACAACATATATCATTCAAATGTATGTAAACTCTATACATAGTTTTTTACTTTCTCCCTTTTGGTCTATTAAATATATCATTCCGGTACATCTGTTTAATGAAGGGAAAAAAAATACTGGTTGATGGGAAAAGAAAAATACCTGACTTGTCAGCTTATAACTTAGGTGGAAAGGAATTTCTGCGTCCAGCAGAATATAAAAGGTTTCACAAACTTAGACACCAGCTTTTTATAGCTATCATTGGTGCCCATTCACACTGATCTGCAGCCCAAACCACTGCTGCCCACACAGTGTTTTGCAGCAGGTGGCAGTGTGATGTGTGCTATCGCATCACACCACTCCCCCCCCCTTTTTTTTTAAACAAGCTTTATTTGAAGTGTAAAGACACTTTATTTATGCCACTGCATAGAAGCGCGGTGCACTGCAGTTCTGTACAGTGACATGCAGAACTAAACAGTTGTGCTAACAACTACTGTGTGTAACTGTAGTTACCTGTATTCTCCATGCAGGAAAACACAGGTAACTGCTCCTAGTGTGAATGGGCCCTTAAGTTGTCTGCATCCTGAGGTGTGCAACCATAAAATAATCAGCTGTCGGTCAGAAATTCGTATACATGTTGTAGTTAGAAATGCTTTGCTTTTCTAGCATGGTGTGATCCTGAGGATATCCAGATATTGTGGGAAAGAAAAGCGATTGCTAAACGTAAAAGTCATGCAAGTCCTCTGAGACTGCATTGCATTTGATAACCTTTGCACGAAGCAACATCAACGTACAAATGCAAAAATAGCGACTGCTACACCACAATGCATAGCACCAAAAATAAACTAGCAAGGGGTTCCTGTATGACGAGGTTATTAGGAAATTCATTGCCAGGCGTGCAGGGGTCTGGTCCTTGCGGAAAGAAGGACGGTTGTGATAAAGGCCAGCGGCAGTTTTCAAAATATTACACTATCCGGTCTTTGTAATAAAGCCGCACACAGGGCAATAACCCACAGTAACAAGTTTGTTTACTGCAGCCTGGTTGGCTGGGGTGTTTTCCAGGTGGCTGGCATGGATTACTGCACTTTGCACATAGCTAATAAAGTTAAATGTGATTTTCCATATCAGACAAAACAAAGAAAGCTGGATTCTGCTTGGATTCAATGTGTTACTTCAATTTACATATTGTGCTTTCGCTTATCAAACACATAAATATTTAACTAACAATACTAATATTGTCCTACAACTGCTACATTCCCTGCATATAAGTGGGGAGGTAACAAATTACCAAATCATTCAACAAAAGAGCAAAAAAAAAAAAAAAAAAGTTACTCTTCTTTGTAGCTATAACAAACTGTGTATTTCATTATTTTTCCTAAGGGCCCTTTCACACTGGGGCGGTTTGCAGGCGCTATTGCGCTAATAATAGCGCCTGCAAACTGACCCGAAACAGCCACTCCTGTTTCTCCAATGTGAAAGCCCCGAGGGCTTTCACACTAGAGCGGTGCGCTAGCAGGACGGGGAAAAAAGTCCTGCCAGCAGCATCTTCGGAGCGGTGAAGGAGCAGAGTGTATACCGCTCTTTCACCACTCCTGCCCATTGAAATCAATGGGACAGCGCGGCTATACCGCCAGCAAAGTGCCTCTGCAGAGGAGCTTTGCGGTGGTTTTTAACCCTTTCTCGGCCGCTAGCGGGGCGGTTTTACCCCCGACGGCGAAGCTCCGCTTACAGTAGCGGCGTTTTAGCGCCGATGCCGCCCCAGTGTGAAAGGGCCCTAAACAGCAACTTTACAAAAGAAACAAAGAATACAAGCGGTCCCCTAGTTACAAACGACTCCTACTTACAAATGGAGGGAGACAACAGGAAATAAAATGAAAGGAAAAATTCACTCCTGCAAGGCTTCATGTACACGGGACATGTCTCAACCTCTCCTGAACGCTGGAACATCACAGCTAGTAATCCAGGTTTAAAAACATGTGTTTAGCAGCATTTACAAGAAAAGCAGGCTGTGTGTTCAGAAGATAACCTCAGGAGACCCTCCCAAATGATTAGAAAGCACTAAAAACAAGTATTTATTAACTATTTCAGCCATTCTGTGAAAGAACAGTGTGAGTAGCAGCTGAGAAAGCAGTGTGCTTGTAGCTAGCTGTTATTTTTTGCTTGGTTTGTTAATATGGATCCCATAATGAGCATGTAAACCACCTTCATGATGAGCATGTGTGAGGAAATGCTCCTGATGTTGCTTTTGCTGAGGCTTCAAAGACAATTGCGTGAGAGGACCAGAGTTCGTCACTACTGGACACATCCATTGATGGCTCAACGCATGTCCACAGGATACTTTCTAATATCTATGTTCAGCTGCGTAATTACCCAGAGAATTTTTTTTTAAATTTTACACGCATGTCAATTGCCACCTTTGACGTTCTCTTGGAAAAGGTTAGACCCTGTCTAGTTCGCATGGACACCAACATGAGGAAAAGCGTGCCACCAGAGGAACGTCTGTTGGTGACTCTCAACTTCAGCCTCAAGTAATTCAAGTCGTGTATTGTACAGAATAACTGGCTGATGAGGGGAATATCACATGGTATATCAAGCTTGCAGGCAGTGATAATTGAGTTTTTGGGTGTGTTTTTAGCATTTTCCAGGCTCAAAAGTAATAAATAAAATGTTTCCCTTTAAAAACGATTCTAAACGAAAACGCGCCTAAACGCAGGTAGCCGTGTTTAGCGCTTGAGATGCCTCTAAACACAGCTTTTGAACGCATTTTTTTGGGGTTCCAAAAAAAAAAGCCTCTAAACACAACTGCCTAGAAACAAACGACTATAAAATGACCCTGTGTACATGTACTGATAAGATAACAGAGGAGAGTTCAGGAGCAGTTGAAAAAAATGCCCAACTGCTCCTAAACATTTATCAGCAGCAGTGTACATGAGGCCTAAGAGTTATTATGGGAAAAAGGTACCTCTACTGAAGCTTGATCACCAAGGCTTATTTCCACAACAACCCAAAATGTTCAAAATCCAATTGTCATTGGGACAGAAAGTGAGGTGAAATCTTCTGAACAGGGCACAGACAGCAGAACAAAGTTACAGGGGTGTTAACCCTTCCCTATGCTATCCAAAAAGCTTAAAAATAGTTTTTTTTTGCTGGGATGACACTTAAAAATGTACCCGTTCCGGCTTACAAACAGATTCAACTTAAAGTGGGGTTCCACCCAAAAAAAAAAAAAAAAATACATGAAAAATCCTTAAAAAAAAAATACAAAAAAAATTTGGATATTTTTTTTTTTTTAACTTACCTCTAAGGCCCCATTCACACTAATGCGTTTTTTGATGCATTTAGCATTTTGCAGAAATGCATGGGAATTTTTTAACATGGGTTCCTATGGAACATGTTCACATCAATGCCTTTTTGTACCTCTGCATTTTTGGAAAGGGTCAGGGACTTTTTTTCATGCAAAATGCAGCGTTTTGCATGTAATAGAATTTAATGGACCAGCATCAAAAACGCAAGTGCAGCATTTTTACAGCGTTTTTGATGCATTTTTGGCATTTTTTTTTTTTTTTTTAGACTGTATACAGTTAAAAAAAACTGTAAAAAAAAAAAAAAAAAAAACGCAAAACGCGGCAAAAACGCAGTAAAAACGCTACAAAAACGCTGCTCAAAAACGTGGCAAGCATCACAAAAAAAACTCCAAAAATGCTCAAAAGCAACATGCATAGATGTGAATCGAGCCTAAATGCCTGTTGCTAGGTGGTCCCTCATAATCTGCCTCTTCCAGTGCCTGGGCTGGTGACACACTTCCCCCTCGGCACAGGAAGGGCTCAGCTCTGCTCCCTCCCTCCTGTCAATCATCTGGGACCCATTACAGGTCCCAGGTGACTGAGCGGCCAATCACGGCGCGCAGCGCCGCTCGCCCATGCGCAGTGGGTGCCAGGCTGTGAAGCCACAGCCCGGCGCCCACAGTTGCAATACCGGCGCCGAGGGGGAGACGAGCGGGGCTTCAATCCCCCGCATCGCTGGACCCTGGGACAGGTAAGTGTCCAATTAAAAGTCAGCAGCTGCAGTATTTGTAGCTGCTGACTTTTAATTTTTTTTTTTAATAATCCTCGGGTGGAACTCCTCTTTAAGAACAAACCTACAGACTCAATCTTGTTTGTAACCCGAGGACTGCCTGTGCATATGATAAACTTAAAAAAAAAAAAAAACACACACACAAACATCAGCAGTTACAAATACTGTAGCTGTGGATTTTAAAAAATTAGGTACATAAAAGTGGAACTTCAGTCCACCTAGTAGGGTGGCCATGCCCCCTGCTCAGGCATCACCAGAATTGTGCATGATGCGTATATGTGCCACACGGGCTCTACCCGGCCCTGGCAAAACCCATCTGCACCTCTCCGCACATGGGAGGTGGTTTACAGCACATGAGCAAAGACAGAGAAGTCTTCTGACTTCCCTTGTCACAGTCTTTGCACATAAAACCTTACACATGCGCAGATGACTGATGGACTTGCCACATGCGCAGATGTGCCGCAGGGCTTTCTCGGTACCCGAGCCCTGCAGTACACCTACACACCTGCAGGAGGCAGGGAGAAATAATCACCTAGGCAAGAATTAATGCTTTGCAGCAAAAATAAAGCAGTTTAAAAAAAATGTTTAAATTTCTAAGTGATGGAGGGAGATTAATACCCAGATAGCAAGGATCACTTACCACAAATTTGTGGCAGTGTTGAATTGTAAGGGCTTGTTGCACTTTCATTTTTGAGTAAAGGTCTGCTTTACCTAAAAACAGCAAAAAGGGGGCGCACCGACCTAGTGCATTACCATAATAAAATGTATTGAAGGGTAAAAAAAAATTGCAAGTATTATGCTCACAAATACATGACACAAGTAAGCATGTCATAAAAAGCAAATGTGATCGCCTCCAGCTCCAGTGCAATCAACTGATGATATGGGAAGACCAGACAGCGTCCATAATGGCTGTGTTTTGAGGGAGAACCCTCTTCATCAGGCTCTAATGTGTGACCCAGAGTTTGGCTTCTATTTGTTAGTGTATATAAATCTGCTAGTACATCAAATACTAAAAAAAAAAAAAAAAAAACAAATGCAGCTACCCCATCTAATGATTGGTAAGCTGCAATATAATATATTTTTGGTTTTAAGCCTGCGTTCACGTTGACTGCGGGTCTGAAATCGCACAATTTCTAAGCCGCATGTCAGTGCGACTTTCAAGACATCTGTGCGGCTTTATGCACAGGTGCCTATGCAAGTCGCAACCAAAAATCGGCGAAAGTAGTGCAGGAACCACTTTTTCAAATTGATGCGGCACCGCAAAGTCGGCCTTGCACCGATTTAAACAGTGCAATTGCTGACAATAGGGTGCGACTTGCCATGCGATTTGACCTGTCAAAAAGCATGACAAGTCGCTCCAATATGAATGAGGGCTAATACCGCTTAACGTTACTATGCACAGCTGCTCCAGTTTAATAAATATCACTCCCCTTCCAAAAATTGTATGGATAACTAGATTATCCCCATACAAATTAATCCAAACCAAGGACCGGACAGGTGGAAGCAGACACATAAAGCTACTATTCATTTCAAGAAAAAAAGAAAAATACAGCTGTGCTGTGCTTTTACTACAGGTCCTCAGCTATTGAAAAAAAGCTTTGACTTTGGTCTGACTGGTCCCTGAATTCTAGATCTGCCCTGTACAAAATGTGAAATCCCATGAGAAGCCCATAGCGCGCGCACACACACACATTACTCTAGGGATGGATGTCTAGTCAGACTGCTGAACAAGTGACAGGTCAGAATATAGGATGGGTGGCGGCTGCCTGCCGGTGTAGGGGGTCTCTGTATGACTGTCCCACTGACAGGAACACCAGGCAGGTCAGGCTTGTGTGTGTACAGAGGAGACTGCATGGCATACACACATTATATACACATATACATACACTAATATATATACATACACTAATATATATATATATACACACATATACACACACACACACACACACATACATATATATATATACACACACACACACACACACACACACACACACATATATATATATATATATACACACACACACAATATATTATATATATATATATATATATATATATATATATATATATATATACATACATACACATATATATATATACACACACAGACACATTATATATATACACACACACACACATCTCCATGCACAGTGACAGCCATGCGCACATGCGCACACACACAACGGATCCCGTTATCAGAGTAACTTCATCACAATGCACAGTGTGCTCTGCACACATGAACACCGCACAGCCCCGGTCATCCCCGGCACACATCGGTCACCCCAGCCCCGGCCACCCAGCGGGGAACGCCGCACTGGTTCGGGCTGCAGGCACGGCTGGCAGAACAAAAGGCAGCAGCAGACATGGGCAGTGCCAGGTGCCCGCCTGATAGTGGGTAACCCCGCAGAGAGACATAGAGAGAGCGCCGGAGACAAAGCTGGCAGGCTGGGATGTACTCACCGGAGAGGGATAGCGGAATCTGGGTGAACGGGTGTATATGGAACCAGCAGAAGAAGAGCTTCGGGGAGGGAGGGGGGGGAGAAGGAGGGGAGAGCATCCAGGGAGAGGGGAGGAGAGAGCGGTGACATGTGTGGGGAGGAGGAGGAGACACATAACAAGGGGCACCAATGCCAGCCTCACACAGGAGGGCACAGAGACCGTACCTAGCACCAACCTACATCCGGAGAGGAAGCGTGTATGAGAACATCACAGGAGACCACCCTGTATACACAGACTGGGGGCGGCATCATAGATGTGGGGGGGGGGGGGGACTATGAGATCTATGGAATGGGGTGTAAGGATAGGATAATAGATGGGGCAGATATTGGGGTGTTGCTGGAGATAATGATTTATCGTGCAGAGAATGGGGTGTAAGGACAGGATGATAGATGGGGGCAGATATTAGGTGAAGATGAGATAACTATATATTAGGGGAATGAGGTGTAAGGACATGGGGTAAAAGACAGGGCCAGATATTGGAGTGTCAGTGGAAATAATTATATATGGGGTATAAGGGCAGAATAAAAGATTGGGGGGATATTGGGGTTCAGTGCAGTAAATAATTTAGTCAGAAGTGAGAGGTAATGTCACCAAAGCCTTAGCCACATGGGACGCCCCGGGGTAACCATCTTATGGTCAGAGTTATAAATCAATTGATAAACACTAGCTTTAGTAATAGTGTATAACGCTTGGCACATTACATTTCTCTATCAGACCACTGAACACCATAATTCATGCTGTACAGGTGTTGCGCTCCACACACCGCGCTGTACGTAGGGTTGCCACTTTTTCCTACAAGCCAAACCCGAACACTTTAGCGGCGTGCAGTTTTTTGTTTTAGTATACACTATAACAGGGGTCTCCAAACTTTCTAAACAAAGGGCCAGTTGATTTGTCCTTCAGACTTTAGGGGGGCCGGACTGTGGCCAGAGGGAGTGGAAACTTTCTTGGCATCAGTGTGAGTAAAAAAAAAAATTTTTTAAAATCACATTTCGTATTAGTTGGAGGAATAGTGCCCCATCATTGGTATCATTAGGAAGAATAGCACATCATTGTTGTTGAGAAATGGTGCCCCATTGTTAATGTCAGTTGAAAGAATCGTGCATCAGTGGGAGGAGTATTGCCCCAAGGGCCGGATAAAGGCTAGCAGTTGAGACCACTGCACTATAGGATTGTAACAGACCTGGGAACAGCATTTCGGCGCACATAGTGCCCCATCACTCTCTTGTCAAGCCCTGTTCTGAGCCACATTCCTGCCTAAACAATGAGTCCGGGTTTCAGGCAGACTGAAACCCAGACAGGATTCAAAACCTGGACTGTTCAGGTGAATTCCTGACAGGTGGCAACCATAGCTGTACGTGACACACTCCTGTCTGCTACGCTCCACACACCGTTCTGTACGTGACATGTTCCTGACCGCTATGCTCCACACACCGTGCTGTACGCGACACGCTCCTGTCCACTGCGCTCCACACATTGCTGTACGTGAAACGTTCCTGACCGCTGTGCTCCACACACCATGCTGTACGCTACACGCTCCTGTCCACTGCGCTCCACACACTGCTGTACGTGAAATGTTCCTGACTGCTGTGCTTCACACACTGTGCTGTATGTGACATGCTCCTGTCCTGTACACTCCACACACCGTGCTGTACGTGACATGTTCCTGACCGCTATGCTCCACACACCGTGCTGTACGTGACACGCTCCTGTCCACTGCGCTCCACACACTGCTGTATGTGAAATGTTCCTGACCGCTGTGCTCCACACACCATGCTGTACGTGACACGCTCCTGTCCACTGCGCTCCACACACTGCTGTACGTGAAACGTTCCTGACCGCTGTGCTCCACACATCGTGCTGTACGCAACATGTTCCTGACCGCTGTGCTCCACACACCATGCTGTACGTGACACGCTCCTGTCCACTGCGCTCCACACACTGCTGTACGTGAAACGTTCCTGACCGCTGTGCTCCACACATCGTGCTGTACGCAACATGTTCCTGACCGCTGTGCTCCACACACCATGCTGTACGTGACACGCTCCTGTCCACTGCGCTCCACACACTGCTGTACGTGAAACGTTCCTGACCGCTGTGCTCCACACACCATGCTGTACACTACACGCTCCTGTCCACTGCGCTCCACACACTGCTGTACGTGAAATGTTCCTGACTGCTGTGCTCCACACACCGTGCTGTACGTGACATGCTCCTGTCCTCTACACTCCACACACCGTGCTGTACGTGACATGTTCCTGACCGCTATGCTCCACACACCGTGCTGTATGTGACACGCTCCTGTCCACTGCGCTCCACACACTGCTGTACGTGAAATGTTCCGGACCGCTGTGCTCCACACACCATGCTGTACGTGACACGCTCCTGTCCACTGCGCTCCACACACTGCTGTACGTGAAACGTTCCTGACCGCTGTGCTCCACACATCGTGCTGTACGCAACATGTTCCTGACCGCTGTGCTCCACACACCATGCTGTACGTGGCACGCTCCTGTCCACTGCGCTCCACACACTGCTGTACGTGAAATGTTCCTGACCGCTGTGCTCCACACACCGTGCTGTACGTGACATGTTCCTGACCGCTACACTCCACACACCTTGCTGTACGCTACACGCTCCTGTCCACTGCGCTCCACACACTGCTGTACGTGAAATGTTCCTGACTGCTGTGCTCCACACACCGTGCTGTACGTGACATGCTCCTGTCCTTTACACTCCACACACCAGGCTGTACGTGAAATGTTCCTGACCGCTGTGCTCCACACACCGTGCTGTACGTGACATGTTTCTGACCACTGTGCTCCACACACTGTGCTGTACGTGACATGCTCCTGTCCGCTACGCTCCACCCAACGTGCTCTACATGACATTCTCCTGTCCTCTGCGCTCCACACACCGGGCTGTACGTGAAATGTTCCTGACCGCTGTGCTCCACACACCAGTCTGTACCTGACATGTTCCTGACCGTAGTGCTTCACACACCATGCTGTACGTGACATGCTCCTGTCCACTGCGCTCCACACTCCGGGCTGTATGCGACATACTCCAGAACATTGCACTCAATGCTTCATGCTCTGCAATATATACTGAGACTGCTACACTTCACTACTGCACTCCACACACTGTGCTGTACGATAGATACTCCAGACCACTGCACTCCATATTCTGTGCTGTGATATATGTTGGACCACAGACAGTCTATGCGCCGTGGCACTAATTCCAGGGATCCAGAGTTGCAGTCTATGCCTGCTGCCAACCAGTCCACTTGTGAAGTCAACACACATTCTGAAGCCTAAGATAACCTACCCCGCTGGGAAGTCCATGTGAAGTTTCTTTGTCATTCAGACAGCAATCTGAACACCCTAGGGACCCCCATTCTGCTGCGAGGAAGAGATAAGAATCAGTGCCGAAAGGTCACGTGACCACGAATTTAGGGAAACATCAAATTTAAAGTGATTCAAAAGATTGTTTTGTTTTTAAAAAACAAGCATGTTATACTTACCTGCTCTGTACAAAAGTTTTGCTCAGAGCAGCCCCAATCATCATCTTTTTTGATCCCCTCCGGCGGTCCTGGCTCCCCCTTCCCCCTGCCGAGTACCCCCACTAACAAGCCACTTGAGCAAGCTCACTCCCAAGCATGTAAAAGCACAGAAAAAAAACATTTTAAATGCTTATTTGCAGTGGTGTTTTTTTTCTTACCGGTATTTTTTTTTCAGTGGCAATGTGCTTTGAGCTTGCTAGAAAGTTTGACTTTTCCACAGTCAGCTCCCAAACATAGCTCACTACCTTTTTGCACAACATAGGCTTTCCTATTCAAAATACTGTCTGTGTTGGCCCAGCTGCTCCACCCCTCCTTACATACTACTCTTATGTAGCTCCCAGGGAAGGAGAATAGAGCGTCTCCTGAGTGACAGCTCTGAGTTTGCCGACATCACATCCAAGATAGTGGCACCAAACAGCTGTCTCAGGGCTTTTGAATGTCTACACAAAGGAGGCTTTTTCAGGTAAATGACATACCTAATCATATTAAATGCACATTTAGGCTTATAGGAAGGCTTTTGTTGAGATGGTCTGGCAACAGGGTCTCTTTAAAGATGGTGTTTTTACACAGCAGTAAAAGTGAAGAGAGATTTATTTATGTGCTGATTACTAGAAAGGAGCCCCACCCCAGAATGTGTTATCTACACAGCTGTGAAGTAGGATAAAGCCCACATTCACACTGAGGACAGGTTTGAAATCATTCAGCTGAACTCGCACGATTTCAAACCAGCATTTCAGTCCGACTTCGGGGGCGATTTGCAAGACACATATGTGTGGGTTCTTGCATAGATGTCTATTGAAATCGGCCCAAAGTCGCCAAACATAGTGCAGAAACTACTTTTGGGAACCAGTGCGGCGCCGCAGAGTCGGCATCCAACTGATTCCGACTGTGCCATTGCTGGCAATAAGCTCCGATTTAGCATGCGATTTGAGATGTCAAATTGCATGTCAAATCAGCCCAATGTGAACGTGGGCTAAGTGTACACAGACTCACAGTTGACTCAGCTGGTTTGTTAGGTTGAGGAATTATAATTATCTTTAAAGTTCAAGTTTAGGATTTTTTTTTTTTACCAGCATAAAATGTGACAAAATGAATAGGCTTTTCCCCAAGGTCCCCCATCCAGGAATAATTAGGGTTGTGTTAAAAGTCCACTCAATTTACCCTTTAAAATTGATGTATTCTCTTCAAGCCACAAGACTTCTCTGTGTTTCTGTGCAGGACTGCAGCCTCTCACTAGTACTAATAAGACTTACAGGGGTGGATTTGCAAAATCTAGTGCAGCTGTGCAGGATAGCCAATCAACTTCTAACTTCAGCTTGTTAAATTAAGCTTTGGCAAAAAATCCTGGAAGCTGATGGTTTCTATGCAGAGCTGCACCAGACTTTGCACTGACAAGTTTTAGTAAGACCCTTTTCACACTGAGGTTTTCAGGCGTTTTAGAGCTAGAAATAGTGCCTGAAAACCGCTATCCCATTCATTTCAGTATGACTTTTCACACTGGGGCGGTGCGCTTGCGAGACATTAGGAAAAGTCCTGCAAGCAGCATCTTTGAGGTGGTTTGGGAGCGCTGTATTTAGCGCTCCGAAAACGCCCCGCCCATTAAAATAATGGGCAGTACTTCCAAAGTGCCTGGAAAGCGATTCGAAAGCATCGCAACACGGGTTTAACCCCTCCTTTAGGGTTAAAAGTGCTCCGATAGCGGCTGAAATGCGCCGCTAAAACGAGCGATGCTTTAGCGCTAACGCGACCCCAGTTTAGGATTGTCACCTTATCCCTTTAATCCCGAAAACACATATGAAATTACACAGGTTCTGATGCTAATTTATTGCAGATAAGGCACAAAGTGAGTTTAATTACCACATTAATCAGCCACAGAACCTGTCTAAATAATGTGTTAGGGTTTAAAGGGATGAGGGGGGCAACCCTACCCCAGTGTGAAAGGGGTCTAAATCAACCCCACAAAGTATTAATCAGAATGACAGTCCTGGAACTTGCACCTTTGGTTTCCTTTGAAAGCATAGTCTACCTTTTGAAAAATTTTAATACTTTTCCCATCAGTGCTATTGCCGGCAACGGCACCGTCCTGATCAGTGCGGCGCCACACCGATTCCCAAAAGTAGTTCCTGCACAACTTTTGGCAATTTCGGGGACGATTTCAATAGACATCTGTGCATGAACCCACACAGATGTCTTTCAAATCGCCCCCAAACTCATACTGAAATGCGGGTTTTAATTCGTGCGAGTTCACATGAACTCGCACGATTTCAAACCCACCCTCAGTGTGAACGAGGGCTCAATGCTTAAAGTGAACCTTAACCCCCATTCACATCGGCGCGATGTGTCAAATCGCATACCAAACCGCAGCCTATTGTCGGCAACGGAACTGTCCCAAATTCCAAAAGTAGTTCCTGCACTACTTTTGGCAACTTCGGGGGCAATTTTATTAGACATCTGTGCAGGAACCCACACAGATGTCCTTCAAGTCTTTCTGGCCCCTCTTGCAGAAATAGCTATTGTGACGGGAGTCACTTTGGGCGGGGGGCTGGTGGAACCCAGAATCCCTTGGAGATGTTGGGAAACCCTTACTTCAGCTCCACATGCACCTCTTATGTCTAAGTTACCCTGTGTCTATTAGGGGCACAGGGCGACCAAGAAAATGTGGCTTGGATTACTTAAAATGAGACAGTAATATTTATCCACCATATCTCCCAGGAAATATACTAAGACTATTCCTGGTTTATTTGATTCTGAACTATACGTGTTAATTGAAAGAGCAGATAACATTGGCCTCTGTGCAATGTAGGAGACGGTCCGTCTGCTACTAGGGGCTCCTGCTATTATGTGAAGGTGTCCTGTGTTTATGTTTATTATACTGTGTGTTGTGTCTTCTGAGCTAAAAGACGGCAAGTCTGCCCTGAAAGGTTATACCTCTGAGTCACCTAGGCTGTTTAAATGATTAGTTATTTAGCCATGTTAATTCTGTTTCTGGTTACAGTTACAGCTAGGATAATATGATCAGAAGGGGGAGCAGAGAAATGTCCTCCTGGTGTATATATTAGTGTGAGTTTGTCCAATAAATGATTCCATGTTCCTACAAGCTAGTGTCGGCTAGTATTGTATGTCTGGCTGTAATATCTGATATCTATATTCAGACTGGAAGGAAGTGGTATATGACGAAAGTACTCAAGTAGAGTGTGGGACATTTTGTGACAGCTATGTAAAACATTAAAGCGGAGCTCCATCCAAAGTTCCGCTTGTCTGCTCCCCCCTCCGGTGCCATATTTGGCACCTTTCGGGGGGAGGGGGGAACAGGTACCTGGTTTTGACAGGTACCCATCCTCACTTCTGAGAGACCTGGCTGCGACTAGATGGTGCCCCCGGAAGTTCAGCCCCCCTCCTCCTTACCCTGCCGCTGGGCCATTCGCAAATGCAAGGCTTATAGACAATGGCGGCAGCAGCACCCGAAAGCCGAAGGGAACATTGGCTTGGTTGCCAACATCGCTGGATTCCAAGAAAGGTAAGTTTCCTAATATTAAAAGTCAGCAGCTACAGTATTTGTAGCTGCTGACTTTTTAGTTTTTCATGGGGGGGGGGGGACTGGACCTCCACTTTAACATTAAAGCGTAGTTCCACCCAAAAGTGGAACCTCTGCTTATTTGCTTCTCCCTCCCACCCCAAGGAGAAAATTCTAATGTGAAGGTAGATACCTTGGAAATTAACTTGTGGACTTTACTCCAGAACTTTTGGATGATGGGGCATGACCACCAAATGTGGAGGAGAGAGCCTGGTTCAGATTTGCATCTCCAGCATAAGTTGGATATGGATGGTGCGAATTTTTTGATAATGGTCGGTACCACTTAGTGAGTACTTTGTAGCCATTTTCCTGTGTTGACACATTTATTGAGCCCTTGAGGATGTTTTCAAATATTTGCTCCCACTTTGTGTCTGAGGAAGAGGGATAGTTCTTTCTCCCAGGATTGACATGTCTTGTTTTTCGTGGGGTGTTTGGCAAAGAGTAATGAGTAGATG
This sequence comes from Lithobates clamitans, assembly GCA_037952925.1. Taxonomy (NCBI): domain Eukaryota; kingdom Metazoa; phylum Chordata; class Amphibia; order Anura; family Ranidae; genus Lithobates; species Lithobates clamitans. Next base: position 868,725 of record JBBGZY010001799.1, on the reverse strand, counting down.
GTTGAAACCACATGTCTCTGTGGTGTGTTCTCTGAGCATAGTGTTTCTAGGGGAGTAAGTTGGCGGGTCCAGTGAGGTTTGTGGTTCGGGCCTAGAAGAAGATGTTGTATTTGAAGATATGTCCATAGTGGGAACTTGAGATCTTTCATTTGGGGGGCTAGTTCTTCGCGTCTTAGAAATGTGGCTCTGTGGAAGAATTGTTTGGCCAAAATGTATTTATGTGGCCATGAGATTGATAGGAATTGTTTGGACATTCCCAGGGGGAACTCGGTATTAAGGCGAAGTGATGTCATGGGGCATGGTGTGGATGAGAGGGAGTATTTAATGTTAGTTTCATGAAAGCAGCGTAGGGTAGGACCTATGAGTAGGTGATAGTGGATGGAATGTGTTTGGTCAATAGCCATGGAGTGGTGGCTAGGGGTAGCGAGGATATGGATTCTTCTAATGTAATCCATTGTTTTGTAGATGCATGGATGTTCCAGTCCACTATTCTGATGAGAAGGCATGCTCTATAGTAGCTACATATATCTGGGGGGCCTATGCCTCCTTTGATTCTGGGAAGCATGAGGTGTTCGTATTTAATGCGTGGACGTTTATTGTGCCATAGAAATTTTGTACAGATGGCTTTGTAAGTGGAGTAAAAGATAGGAGGTAGGTGAATGGGAATGGCTTGCATTATATATAAGAGTCTAGGTAGAACATTCATTTTGAGTATAGCAGCCCTTCCGAACCATGAAAAGGAGGGGGTATCCCATTTTTGTAGGTCATCTTTAATCAAAGTCAATAGTGGAATAAAATTCAGGGAGTATAGATCATCCAAGCGGGTTGGGAGTTGGATGCCTAAGTATGTGATCGCCTTGGTTTTCCAGGTGAAAGGGAAATTATTTAGGCAGAGAGATACTGTATCTTTTGGCAGGGAAACATTTAGGGCGTATGACTTGTCTAAATTAATTTTGAGGTTGGAGATATGTTGGAAGTGGGCAAAGTCTTTTAATAAGTTTGGGAAGGTGATGTGTGGCTCAGAGAGGGAGCGTTATCATCTCTCCCTCTCTGCAAAGCTGCAATTTTAAATTTGTGTCCAGAGACCGAGATTTCCCGGACATTTGGGTTGGCTCTGAGGAGGTTGAGAAATGGTTCTAGTGTAAGTATGTAGAGAAGCAGGGACAGGGGGCAGCCCTGACGAGTTTCCGTTTTGAACAGAGAAGGCATTCGACAGTCGGCCATTGACTTTCACCTGTGCTGTAGGACATGCATAGAGGGCTAGGATCATATTAAGCATATTACAAGTTCAAGGGATCGTAGGGTTGTAGCCATGTAGTCCCAGGCCACCCTGTCGAATGCCTTCTCTGCATCTAATGAGACGAAGAAGCCGCTTCGCTTGGAGGAGGTTAACCAGGAATGAAGATTAACAGCTTTGATGGTGTTGTCCCTGGCCTCACGGCCAGGAACAAAACCCACTTGGTCTATGGACACCAATGATGGGATGAGTGGGAGGAGGCGATTAGACAGGATTTTGGCAAAGAGCTTGGTGTCCACATTGAGGAGGGAAATGGGGCGGTAATTAGAGACTCTAGTGTGATCTTTCCCTTGTTTAGGTAATACAGTTATGTGAGCTTCTAAAAGGCGGTGTGGTGGATGTGTTGGTGATGTAGGAGAATTGAATGTAGAAAGAAAGGGAGTGGTGAGTATATCCCTGAATGTTTTGTAATATGCAGCCGTATAGCCATCCGGGCCAGGACTCTTCCCTGATTTCATTTGTTTGATTGCTAGGGCTAGTTCCTCCTCGGAGATAGGGTTTTATAGAGATTGAGCTATATTCTGAGGTATCGGGTTGGGTGTGTGTTGTCTCAGAAAGTCATGTATGAGCGTCGGTCTGGGTGTGGTGGGTTCTTGGAGTGAATTTGTGTGGGCCAGGTTGTAAAGGTCGGTTTAATAGCATTCAAAACATGCGGTTATATCTTCATTGTTTGTGGCGAAAGTGCCATCAGGTTTTTGGATTCGTCTTATCACATTAAGTGCTCTCTTGGCCCGTAAGGCTCTGGCCAGAAGCGCTCCGCTTTTATTGCCATGTTCGTAAAATAGTTTGCGCGTCAGGGCAAATTTGCGGTTTGTTATTTCATGTAGCTCATCCAATAGTAGGGATCTTACCCGTGTGAGTTCTTGTAGGGTTTGGGCAGCTTGGGTCTTTTTGTGTGATGCTTCCAGTTTTTTAATTTGGTTGGTCAGGTCATTGATGTATGCTTGTTTCTGTAGTTTTCGCTTGGAAGCGAGCGTTAGGAGTTCCCCTCTTATAGTGCATTTGTGCGCTTGCCATTGGGTCAGGGAATGTACATCAGGCGTGTTGCTTGTTTGGAAGAATGATTTGATGCATGAGCGTATGTGGTCTAGGTTGGCTTCGTCTGTCAGTAGTGAAGCATCTAGGTGCCACACTTTCAATCTTTTGACTGTCTCTGGGAAGGTCAGTGAAATGGAGATGGGATAATGGTCAGATAAAAACATGGGTTCAATCGTAGCTTTGGTTAGAAGAGATAAGTCCTGTTGGGTTAGGAAAATATATAATCGATTCTAGAGTATCGATTGTGTGGGACTGAGAAATAAGTGTAATCTTTGTCTCCTGGATGAAGGGTGCGCCATGTGTCGTGTAGTAGGAAGTCATGTAATTGACAATGTATCTGACGTAATGCTCGGAAAGTAAGAGAAGATGCACTTGTGGAGGAATCTAATATGGGGTTGAGGGGGAGATTGAAGTCACCTCCTAGGATCAGTATCCCTGACTGGAAAGAGGAAAGAAAAGAGGTGATTTTGCAAAAGAAAGGGACTTGTTTCACATTCGGGGCGTAAATGTTGGCCAGGGTGATTGGTCTGTTCCATAGACGGCCTTTAAGAAGTAAATAACGACCATCAGGGTCCGCTATCGAATCGGTTATTTCTATGGGGCAATGTTTCGCTATTAGGATGGAAACTCCTTTTGATTTTGAGGTGGGGTTTGAAGCGTGAAAAGCTGTAGTATAGTGCGCATTGCTTAATTTAGGTTGGCAGATTGTTTTGAAATGCGTTTCCTGTGAATAGACAATGTCTGCTTTATGACTTTTCATTGAAGCAAGTACCTGCGAGCGTTTTTCAGGTACATTTAGGTCCTTGGTATTTAAGAAGAGAAGTTTTAGCGTGAGAGGGGTCGTTGAAGTCTTGTGAGGCATTTTCGAAGTAGATTGGGGTGGTACTATCTAGTAGATAGAGAGTTCGTTGGTAGAGCACAGGCTTTGTGTGAAGGTGAAGGTGGAGGAAGAGAGGGGGGAGGGAAGGGGGGGTGGAAGAGAGGGAACACGGAGGGGGGGGGGGATGGCGAGGGTAAGGCGGATTGAGTAGTGATGTGGGTAAGGGTATATTGGGTGAGAGTGTGGAAGTGAAACCGGAGGTGAAGGTAAACCAGCTACCTTAGCTAAAAAGACAAGTGGAGTCCGGTTGTCGTTAGCAGAGATTCTAGGAATCTGCTGGTTGGGGAGATAGGAGGACTGGTTGAGACTAGCGTGATCCCGCTGTGGAGGACTAATATATTGCGTCAAGGGGGAAAGGACAAGTCACCATGAGGTAGGTGGGGAGACAGGATGGTTCGTATTCAGTACAATCGGTACAGGAAGGCAGTTCAGGGCTGATAGTTTTAGGAGATATTAATGGATGCACTAAAACTAAGAAAACTCCAGTGAAAACAGGTGTATGGTCATCACATCTTAAAAGTACTATTCTGAGCCAGTGAGAATAAGAAGTGTTGAAAGATGGAGACCCTTTGTAAAGAACAGTGAGGTGTGAGGTACGGGTAAGATAGGCGTTTAGTGACTCCATAATGGGAGGGGGCTGGTTGGGTAGGTGTGAGTAGAGTTGTGCCGTTTGCTTGGGAGTGTGTAGGGTTAAGTATCAAAAGCGTATTGAGCATAGGTGCTGGTGGGGTGTTGTAGAGTACTTTCTGATAGGAAGTTTTATGAGGCTGGATATGTTAGGAGAAATATGATAAATAGGATAAGATAAGGTAAGATAACATAAAATAAGATAAGACAAACAGGATACGAGGGTGTTATGTCAGGGCCTGCGGTTCTAGAAAAGTTGTGGGAGTTTGTAGCCCTGGGCGTTGATTGTTGAGTCAGACATAATGATAGGGATGGATACAGCCCCCCATCAGGTTATTATATGGTTGTGTGTGAATGTAATTTCTGAGTCAGAGGTATGGAGCTATGTTTGTTGAGTTCTTTTGCTCATTCGGGTATTAATCTGAAAATCCTCCCTTCATATTCTGTTTGGGCAAACAAGCAATGATAACACGTCTTCATCATATTTAAGATATTTAAAAACAAAAGTTGGTACATCTCTTCAACCCTATTGGCTATAATATTAGTTAAGCTGTTGTCAATTAAGTCCACCTTGAACTAGATTCGCTCCTGTTGACAGCAGTGGGACTAAATGCTGCGGCAAAAGAGCACCTTATTGCTATATATGGTGAGGTATGCCCTCTAGCAGGAACTAGAATGGGTGAACAGTGGGGCACACAGTTATAGGGTTTTAGGGAGAAACGGATGACTGGTCCAGGTGGGCAGCCGTGAAGCACAGAGAGGCGTTGGTGTCCTTCATATGGCTGGAGGAGGTAGTGTTGCGTGGGGCTTGGGGTAGGCAGTTTGTGAGGCCTGTAGCAGTTGCGGATGGTTAAGCGCAGTATGTCGGTCGGGTGGAAACCCATCTGGATCTGGTTTAGGTGTGGGGGGGAGATTTTAGGCCCTAGTTCATAGGGCCCCGGTTGGGGCCGGGTTATTGCCATGATATCCATCATGGCAATGGCATCATCCATTTAGCATCTATACCAGATGGTTGGTGGTGTGGGTGAGGATGAGGATAGTTTCTGGCAGAATGGTGTGGTATGGTATTCTGGTGGACTGCTGGTAGAGCTGCTTTTGCCTCCTCACTGCCTTTGAGTAGCTCCTGCTGCTCTTTGGGTACACCACAGTTGTAAGCTGGGAGTGTAGAGGACACTGTGAGGGAGCTGTTGTAAGGATAGAGGACATAAGGTAAAGGACGTACCTGGCATATGTTTTTACGATAACCATTCCAGGATTGATAGGTGGTGAGTTTTCAAATAGGACGGTGAGAGGGTGATATGTTGCCAGAGGGGTCACTGTAAGTAATGCTAAGGCGTGATATGGAGAGGGAATTTTAGGGCTCCACTTAAAATCTCTGCCAGAGATTGATAGAGGTGAGCATCCTCTTGGCAGAACAGCTTAGTCAGACATGGTATAGCAACAATATCTATAAAGACAGAGAATTTGAGAACTGTGTATAACGCGTAATGAACTCACATAACCTTGGTAGAAACAGGAGGAAGAGGACCCCTGTGGGGTGCTGGTCTGGAGTGTAAGAAGCAGCTTAAGCATCCTGACGAGGTCTCCTGTGAGAGCCGGTGAGGCCAAGGGGTTCCCGCCTGGTGGTTGGCGGCAAGCCTGGGGTAGAGGGGTTGCTGGAGCATATCTTTGTCGTCTGGGTCTTTGTGCATTCCATTCCATGGGGCCTTCTCGGTGGTCTGGGTTCCGTGGCGCCGAGATGCGTTGGTCACTGTACCAGTCAGGCAATGATGGTAGTGTGATATCCATGGCAGCACAGAAATGTGGCAGTTCTTCTGGGACTCGAAGCATAGCAGAGTGCCCCATTGCTGAGGCTGAGAGACCGAAAGGGAAATTTCCACCTGTCGGAGATGTTGCGTGAGCGAACAAGATCCAGGAGGGGGTGAAGATCCCTTCTGTGTTGTAGTGTGATGGGGGATAAATCTTGGAAAAGTTTGATTTAGGCTCCCTCGTGCAGAACCTGACGTCTCGCTCTCTGGCATGCTTGAGAATATCTTCTTTCAGGGGAAAGTTTACTAGACAGCAGATGACGTCGCGTGGGGGGATCAGAATCTCTTCACCTGGGGCGTAAAGCTCTGTGTATACATTCCATGTCTTTAAGGGAGTCATGGGGTCTGTTAAGCAGGCTATTGAATACAGACTGGACGCATTTGTGGAGGTTACCCAGGTTCCACAGCTTCAGTGAGCCCTCTCACTCTTATATTATGTCTGCGTCCCCTATTGTCCAGGTCTTCCAGGTGCCTGTGCATTTCTCTCGGTTGGAGAGAGTGTGGGCCAGAGACCTGCTGGATTTGTGTATTGGCGGATTCTTGCCTGCTTGTAGCAGATTCTACTCCCTCCAGCCGGGTAGCTACTGACTGGATGTCAAAGTGGAGGTCGGCCATAGCAGCTGATAATGTGTTTTTGACGTCCAGTGCTATGGATTGCATGTCCCCTAGGCAAAGAGGTTGTGCCTGGCTGGTTGCTGGAGCGTGTGCAGGAAGATTGTACCTGTTAAGGTCGCGATCGGGGCTGTAGCTAGCCGAGCTCATGGTGCGGGCAGAGACCTATGAGGAGAGCTGTGTGTCCCGCTGTTGGGTTCTAAAGATCGCGGGGATGTTGCGGCTCAGCTGGTCTTGTGAGCGGGACCTGGTTGCGGAGTTGTTCCTGTCTCCCTTACCCATCGTGACTGACTCTATCTCCGCTTATCAAGAATGCTGTGTCCTCGGTTAGCGGGAGCTGAGAAGTCAGGCAGCCATTCTCTTCCAGCGGCAAGCCACGCCCCCCCCCACCCGAAAAAAGTTTTCAAAGAGATAAAGAGATTGAGCGTGCCGATTTTATAACAAAAAAATGTCAACTTCACACTCTCAATCACAAAAACTATACTAATACTGCAACTCCAGTCTTCATATCAGCCTCAATTCGCGCACCTTCAAACCTCAGATCACTGTTCCCCCTGCACATCTACCCCACCACTGTACCCACCTGCACATCTTCCCCCTGCACATCTGCCCCACCACTGTACCACCGTGCACTTCTGTCCTACCACTGTAACCCCCTGCTTACCTGCCCCATCACTGTACCCCCTTCTCATCTTTTCTACCCCTGCACCCCTCTACACATCTTCCCTACTGCTGTACCCTCCTGCTCTTCTGTCCCACCACTAAACCCCTCCTGCTTATCTGCCCCACCACTGTAGCCTCCTGCTCATCTGCTCCACCCACTTCTCATCTATGATATGTGTGATGTGCAGAGTGGTGAAAGGAAGCAGAGATGAGAAACATCTACCAGTCCTGGCATACGCATCCTGCTGATCCACCTCTCGCATCCAGCCCACGTGCTTGTATGTGATGTATATGATGTCACATACAAGTATCTGTAATAGATGCACAATGATGAGCTCAGGTCAGGGGCATTTTCTGAAAGCAGCGGGCCTGTGTACAAGATCATAAGTTGAGCCCCCGCAGCTGAGAAAAGGTGCGGCGCTGTGCGCTGCAGCAAAAGTTGGGTGTGATTTTCATTGCGCTGAATACTGGCTGTGGCTTAAAGGGGTTGTAAGCTTTCGTGTTTTTTCGCCTTAATGCAGCCTATGCATTAAAGTAAAAAAACACCTGGCAGTGACCGGCCCCCCAGCCCCCCCCCGTTTTACCTACCTAAGCCCTGGAACTTGACCCGCCGGGGACACGCTGTCTCTCTGCCCAGGGTTCTCGCCTCTTGATTGGATAGATTCATAGCAGCGCAGCCATTGGCTCCCGCTGCTGTCAATCAAATCCAATGACGCGGGTGCCGAGGCCGAGTCATACATTCAACGGCTATGGGCACCAAATGCTGGAATCCAGGAGCGCTTCCGCAAGGTAACCCCCTCAGGGAGTGCTTCTACTAGGGGATTATCTGATGTGGGGAGGAGCCGCGAGAGCCTCTGGGGGACCCCAGAAGAGCAGGTTTGGGGCCACTCTGTGCAAATCGAGCTGCACAGTGGAGGTAAGTATGATATGTTTGTTATTTAAAAAAAAAAAAAAAAATGAACCCCCTTACAATCACTTTAAAAGGACACAGAGTGCAGGAGTTCAGTAGTAAGTGACACAAAGGTTCAGGAATAATTTCATCAAAGTTCCCAAAAGCTCAACAGTAATTCCACAAACTGTCACCTGATTAGGGTTTTCTCAATCACAGTAAAATCCCTTCATTCTGGGATTGATAGTGGCAACCAAGCGAGTTATCTTCCTCCAGATGGTGGGTGGGGCTAGCAGGACTGTGATTGGCTTTAGCAGTGGCCAATGACAGTCCTCCTCCTCCTGGAAACAGGAACCGCCCCCCCTAGCAGAACTGCACCCAACCATTTCCCCATCACAAAACCTGACGATCGCAGCTACAGCAAAGTTAGAGAACCAAACAATGTTTCCCATCTTTTACAATGTGCGGGAGCACAGTGCTTCCCCCTCAATGCAGGAGCGGCGTAGGGAATTCTGAAATTGGAATGCATTAGTGTCTCACTGACACTTCCCTGCGCTGCTCTGCTGATGTGGAGGAAGTCTAGTGCCATTGGCTCCTCCTGTCAGTCAAATCCAGTATGGAAGGAGCAAGGGCAGGGCTAAGCTGCACTGTGTGTCAATAGACACACGCAGCCTGGCTCAGGATCAAGCGCCCCCCATAGGAAGTGACTTAATATGGTAGTACTCAAAAAAGAGGAGGAGCCAGGAGCGCCAGCAGGGGAACCAAGAACAGGAGGTTCAGGGCTGCTCTGTGCAAAACTGTTGCACAGAGCAGGTAACTATGATATGTTTATTATAAAAAATGTAAGATATTTAAAAAAAAGCCCATTTACTTTAAAGAATATGTAAACCCAACATTTCATATTTCTGATATGTGCCTGCTGTACCATGTACTTGTACGAGAAAGTCTCCTGTTCACTTTGTATTTCTTCCCTTGTGTGAAATCCCTGGTGAAAAGGAGCAGAGAGCCTTGAGTCAAGTGAGTGATCGCTTGGAGATGCTGTTAAGACAGTTAGAAATCTGATATATATATATATATATATATATATATATATATATATATATATATATATATATATATATATATATATATATAAAGCACAGGCAGTAGGATATAGCTTTTTATCTGACAGATAACTGCAGATGACGGAGGCACGTACTCTGACCACGGTGTAAGGGCTCAGCAGCCCTGACATATCGTGGTCAGTGTACAGAGGGTAGGGTAGGATCAGCCAGGTATTCCAGGTGTTACAGGGGGCCAAATGACACAGCACAAGCACTGTGATGTATAAAATGCTTTAAAGGTGCAAAATCCATTTTTTTTTTCTTTTTTGGGTTAAACGCTTTAACCACTTAAAGTGGATGTAAACCCGAAAATTTTTATTTTTTTGATGTCATAATGTAAAGTATAAGATTTCCTATCATTTGAGCCCAGTCTTGCCACAAAGAGTTAATCCAGCTCTGAGCAATCCTCTTATTGTTCAGTGAGATAAAACTTGACAAACAGAGAAAAACTTTGTCAAATCCTCCCCCTTGCTGTGAGTGACAGGTGATTTACATATTTTGTGCACTAGCCTAAGACATGCATTATTTGTTAATTCCCACCCCCACTCCTTTCTTCAGCAGCTCTGCAAGGATTGGCTGTTCCACACCTCAGCATGATTGGGCATGCTGAAGTCATGTGGTTACTTTCCTGTCTTTTCACTGGATGTTAGAGATCATAGCAGAAGTTCAGTGTAAGAAATACAAAGGAGCAAAATGCATATTGACAAGGGGAGTGTAGAGGTGGGCGGGGAGTCTACCGACATCACGACTGCACCCACTGAGCTTCAGACAACAGACCCACCCACAGAATCTTCAGTTTTTCGGTTCTCATGACAGACAGAGGGGAGACATTTGACAGGTAAAGATACATGCAGGAGGCATGTATATCCTTATAGATAACCCCTATGGCAATAGTTTAGAAAGGATTACATTGGGTTTACATCCACTTTAAGGACCGAGCCTCTTTCTAATATTTGTTGTTAAAGACAGGTTTTTTTGCTAGAAAATTACTTAGAACCCCCAAACATTATACGTTTTTTTTCTAACACCCTAGAGAATAAATTGGCGGTCGTTGCAATACTTACAATTGGTAAATTGATACCCAACATGTCACGCTTCAAAATTACGCCTGCTCGTGGAATGGCGACAAACTTTTAGCCTTAAAAATCTACATAGGCGATGTTTAAAAAATTCTACAGGTTGCATGTTTTGAAAGACGGCTGCAGCGCGAACGCTAATTGCCGGGAGGCCGTCCCTGAACGGCTTCTGTTTACTTCCGCATTGCGTGCTCCTGCGGGCACGCATCGGGGAAGTTTTGTGCTGCCCGTGTCCCACAGGCAGTCACAGATCGCTGAAAACGGCCAATCATAGCGGTGCCAATGAGAGACGATCTTATATGTAAACATATGAAATCATCTCTCATCGCCGGCTCTTCCTCCTCACACAGAGTGTGAGGAGGGACAGCGAACCACTGCGGCGGTAAGTGAAAAGAAAAAAAAAAAACGAAAAAAAGTGTCCCCACTGCCATCTGTCCCTACTGTCATGTCCCTGGCATCTGTCCCTGCTGTCATGTCCCTGCCATCTGTCCCTGCTGTCATGTCCCTGCCATCTGTCCCTACTGTCATGTCGTTGTCATCTGTCCCCATTGTCATGTCCCTGCCATCTGTCTCCAGTGCCACGTATAAGTGCCACATAGTGCCATCTGTCATCAGTGCCACCTGTCAGTGTCACGTGCCACCTGTCAGTGTCACGTGCAATCTGTCATCAGTGTCACATGTCATCAGTACGACGTATCAGTGCCATCTGTCATCAGTGCCACGTATCAGTGCCATCTGTCATCAGTGTCATCAGTGCCACGTATTAGTGCCATCTGTCATCAGTGCCACATATTAGTGCCATCTGTCATCAGTGCCACATATTAGTGCCATCTGTCATCAGTGCCATGTATTAGTGCCATCTGTCATCAGTGCCACGTATTAGTGCCACCTGTCATCAGTGCCATCTGTCATCAGCACCACGTGTCATCAGTGCCACATATTAGTGCCATCTGTCATCAGTGTCACGTGTTATCAGTGCCACGTATTAGTGCCATCTGTCATCAGTGCCACATCAGTGTCAGTGCCAAGTATCGGTGCCATCTGTCATCAGTGCCACGTATCAGTGCCATTTGTCATCAGTGCCACATCAGTGTCACATGTCATTGTCCTGGTGCTCCAGGGCCTTCAAAAGTGTAATAGGTAGTCAACAAATTAGATGTGTAATTTATGCTCCTAGAACATCTGATGGTGCTCCCTGCATGTTGGGCCTCCCTATGTGGCCAGGCTGTGAAAAAGTCCCACACATGTGGTATTGTAATACTCAGGAGGAGTAGCAGAATGTATTTTGGGGCGTTATTTGTGGTATACACATGCCATGTGAGAGAAATAACCTATTACAATGACAATTTTGTGGGGGGGGGGGGAATTAAAAAAATCTTCATTTTGCAAAGAATTGTGGGAAAAAATGACAACATTAAAAAGCTCACCATGCATCTTACTAAATACCTTGGAATGTCTACTTTCAAAAAAGGGGTCATTTGGGGGGTATTTGTACTTTCCTGGGTTGTTCGGGTCGCAAGAAATGAGATAGGCCACCAGTACATCAAGTGTGATCAATTTTTTTATGATTGCACCATAGTTTGTAGACTCTAACTTTCACAAAGACCAAATAATATCCACTAATTTGGGTTATTTTTACCAAAGATATGTAGCAGTATAAATTGTGGCCAAAATTTATGAAGAAAAATTACTAATTTGCAAAATTCTATCACAGAAACTAAGAAAAATGCATTTTTTTTCAAGATTTTCGGTCTTTTTTCATTAATAGCGCAAAAAATAAAAAACCCAGAGGTGATCAAATACCACCAAAAGAAAGCTCTATTTGTATGAAAAAAAGGACAAAAAATTAATTTGGGTACAGTATTACATGACTGAGTAATTGTCATTCAAAGTGTGAGAGCACCGAAAGCTGAAAATTGGTCTGGGCAGGAAGGGGGTTTAAGTGCCCAGTTGTCAAGTGGTTAAATATGAGATCTGGGGTCAAAAAGACCTCAGATCTCATATTTACACTAAAACGCAATAAATAAAAAAAATTTAAATAAATTGTCAAAAAAAATGGCCTTAAGAGCTATGAGCGGAAGTGACGTTTTGACGTAGTTTCCGCCCAGCAATGGTATGGAGACGGGTGGGGGCCGTCTTCCCCTTACTCGTCTCCATGCCTAGCAGGAAGAAGGATCCGATCACCTCCGCCGCTGCCAACGGCTCCAGTAAGCAGGGGAGGGCACCGGAACACGGTGGGGGGGCCCTCTCCTGCCGCTGATAAATGTGATCTTGCAGCGAATCCGCCGCATACACCACTATTACCGGGAACCGGACCGCCCGCCGAATAAGAGGATACCGGGGTTATGGCAGCTAGCTTCTGCCATAACAAAGGTATCCCACTTCAAAGTTAGAACATATATCAGCGTGCGGCGGTCCGGAAGTGGTTAAGATCAACAGTTAAAAACACTTACAAGATTCCTTTAACCACTTGACATCCGGAGGCCGTCTTATGACGGCCTCCACTTTCAGGGCTTATATCTGAATGATGTCTGAGGCTACAGACATCATTCAGATACCGGCATTTTCAGCCGGCGATTCCGTACACCATAAGAACGATCATAGCGGCTGTTCCGCCGCTTGATCGTTCTTACGGGCGGCGGGAGGGGACACCCCCCCCTCCCGCCGCCCTCCGGTGCTACTACCGACTCACCTCAGCGATCGGTGAGTCGGATAGCGGATCCGCCGGCGCCGGATGTTCACCATAGAGATTTCCGGCGGACCAGATGGTCGCCGGAGTCTCTATGATCGTTCGGAGGCCGGGCGCGATGTTATGACGTCACGCCCGGCCTCTGCATTCAAAAAAACGGCGCCGCTTCGGTTGTGAAGCGGCGATCGTTTTTTTTTTTTTTTTTATTTTAGGCTTCCCAGCCTAGAGGTGAGATGTGGGGTCTTATTGACCCCATATCTCACTGTAAAGAGGACTGATCGTGTCATATTCCTATTACAAGGGATGTTTACATTCCTTGTAATAGAAATAAAAGTGATCAAAAAAAAAATATTTTTTTAAAGTGTCAAAATAAAAAATTTTAAGTAAAATTAACAATAAAAAAAAAAAAAAAAAAATTTTTAAAGCGCCCCTGTCCCCGTGAGCTCGCACGCAGAAGCGAACGCATACGTAAGTCCCGCCCACATATGAAAACAGTGTTCAAACCACACATGTGAGGTATCGCCGCGAACGTTAGAGCGAGAGCAATAATTTTGGCCCTAGACCTCCTCTGTAACTCAAAACATGTAACCAGTAAAAAATTTTAAAGCGTCGCCTATGGGCATTTTTAAGTACCAAAGTTTGGCGCCATTCCACGAGCGTGTGCAATTTTGAAGCGTGACATGTTAGGTATCTATTTACTCGGCGTAACTTCATCTTTCACACAATGCAAAAAAATTTGGCTAACTTTGCTGTTTTGTTTTTTTTTTAAGCATGAAACTGTTTTTTTTCCAAAAAAAACGCGTTTGAAAAATTGCTGCGCAAATACCGTGCAAGATAAAAAGTTGCAATGACCGCCATTGTATTCTGTAGGGTCTCTGCTAAAAAAACATATATAATGTTTGGGGGTTCTATGTAATTTTATAGCAAAAAAATGATGATTTTTGACATGTAGGAGCGAAGTGTCAGAAATGGCCCGGATATGAAGTGGTTAAAAAAAAAAGCATGGTAATGGCCCACCGTCTGATGTTACTTCTGGTCCCGTGCGTTCCAGCGTGGTTCTGGAAGCGGGGCGGCCATCTTGCCTCCCCCTCAGTGGTTACAGCTGCTGGCTGGCTTTTCTCCCCCTAGCAGCGCAGGACTCTGCAAGGAACACTATGCTGACATGCTCGTTTTAACATGAATCTTGTAAGTGTTTTTAACCTTGCCTCCACCTCACTGGTTACAGCTGCTGGCTGGCTTTTCTCCCCCTAGCAGTGCAGGACTCTGCAAGGAACACTATGCTGACATGCTCGTTTTAACATGAAACCTGTAAGTGTTTTTAACCGTTGATATTATATAAATTTGTGAAATGCTGCACTTAGAAATGCCTTCTGTGTTCTTCCTGATTTCTCGAGAGTTGCTTCTCCCCATTGAAGTGCTGCTATAAAAGTGACATTTCCACCACCTATCCTACAATTGATGCTGGTACTGGAGTGAAATTCTTTCAGAAGCACCCTTATTTCTCCGCTGCAGTTCAATGCCTAATAGGGGTGCGCATCTTCACTGGTCTCAAGATTTGATTCGATTACGATTATCTGGTCAACGATTCGATTCGATTCCACGATGCATCACGATTACCGATGAGCTCCCACTTCCGCTTGGGCCGCCTAGGCGGCCCTTCCACCCTGCAATCTTCTGGGACACATCACAGTTCCCAAAAGATTGCCTTGCTATGCAGGAAAGCGCAGTGAGACATGCGCACCCGGCTGTGAATCGGCAAGCTGTCACAGCCGGATGCCCACAGTAGTATTGCCAGCGCTGTGGACAGGCGGAGGAGAGAAGGGAGGGTTTGGGTGGCCACGTCGCTGGATTGTGGGACAGGTGAATGTCTATTTATTAAAAGTCAGAAGATGCACTTTTTTTGTAGCTGCTGACTTCTAATAAACAAAAAATTGACTGGAACTCCGCTTTGAATTAAAAATAACCTCACTCCCTTAAAAAGTGCAGTAATCCGGTGCACTACAGGGTACAGAGATTCACACACACACGACTGCTTGGAGGTCAGGAGGGAATACAATCCACAGCTGACAAACAGCCCTGTGAAGTTCCCTATACTGTCTCTGTGCTGACCAGTGGCAGCTGGTGCTCAAAATTTTTGGGGGGGCGCAAACAAACTGAAAAATACTGAACCACCCCCGTCGAATGCAGCCTCACTGTGTTCATCAAACGCAGCCACTGTGCCCTAACGCAGCCACTGTGCCCATCAATCACAGCCACCTGTGCCCTTCAAACACAGCCACTTGTGCCCATTAAATGCAGCCATCTCTAACCCCCCCCCCACACACACACACACACACACACACACAATGCACGGGCCACCACTGGTGCTGACAGTTCCTTGGCATTCCTGTTTTCACCTTCCAGCACACTAGGAGTTAACAGTGGAATGTGCACAGGATAGCCGGGGACCTGTCAGCACGGAGCCAGAGGTGTAAGGTTACTGTTAAAATTACTTTCTTTTAATAAATTCTGTGTTACAATGGATGATGTGCCCCGCTGTACTGTGTATGTGCTTTTTAAATAACGATGTCACTTCATACCAAATTTCACTGTAGTACGATATATCCCGGTCATGTGACTCCCGGCCCGTCCCGTCCCGCCCCTCTCCTCTCTCTGCTCTCCTCTCACGTCTCCTGAGTCCTGACGTCAGCGGGGAATTCTCAGCCCCGCCCGCTGACTATAGCTATCATATCAGAAGAAAGGGGGGCGGGACTGAGAATTCCCCGCTGACGTCAGGACTCATGAGAGTGGAGAGGGGCGGGACGGGCCAGGAGTCACATGACCGGGATATATCGTACTAAGGGGAAAGTCACATTGTTTTTTAAAAAACACACACATCGGGGGCACATCATCCATTGTAACACAGAATTTATTAAAAGAAAGTAAAAATACGGTCCGAGTGCTTTCCCGGGAGGGGCGGGGCTAGTCGCCATGACGTCACCCGCAATCGATTTTCCGGTCCCTATGCATCGATGCCGCATCGGGGACACGCGAATCGCGATGCATCGATGCAACGATTAATTTCAGCACCCCTAATGCCTAAAGGTCAAAAAGATGCATGTACTACTTTTGAAGTAGAAGGGTGCATGTTTCACCCCAAAGACTTTAATAGGAGTGCCTGAATATGAGAGTTTTTCAAACCTAAACATTCTCCTTTTATTAGTAACCAGTTTTTCATTGGCTAAAACAAAATGCTCAAGTCTAAATGAATGGTGAAAAAAAAAAGCTCCAAAAACACCTTGTAAACTGTCACGCTCAGGTGGGAAAGCAGCCTTAGGCTACTTTCACACTGGGGCGGGCGGGCGCCGGCGGTAAAGTTGCGCTATTTTTAGTGTCGCTATACCGTCGTTTTAGCGGCGCTATTCGGCCGCTAGCGAGGCAGTTTTAACCCCCGCTAGCGGCCGAAAAGGGTTAACCACTTGACGACCGCTCACTGTATATATACGTCATTTTTTTGAAGATGGATATCTCGGTAACGGCAGCAGCTGCTGCCACAACCAAGGTATCCATCTTTACAGCGAGCGGTTCTGTACACGATAACGGTGGTCTCTGCGGCGGGTTCGCCGCGAGATCACCGTTATCGGCGGCGGGAGAGGTGCCACCCCCCCTCCCGCCACTCTCCCGCGCCCTCCGCCGCTACCGACGGCTCCGGTACCGGAGCCGTCGGTAGCGGCGGAGGAGATCGGGACCTGTCACTGCTGAGGTACTGAGACGAGTGAGGCCAAGATGGCGCCCACCCGTCTCTATACCATGTGACGGCTGGAGCGACGTCATTACGACGGCTCCGCCCACTTCTCTTAAAGGCACAATTTTTTTTGTGTCATTTTTTTAAACGACTTTTTTTTTTTTTTTGCATTTTAGTGTAAATATGAGATCTGAGGACTTTTTGACCCCAGATCTCATATTTAAGAGGGCCTGTCATGTTTTTTTCTATTACAAGGGATGTTTACATTCCTTGTAATAGGAATAAAAGTGATCCAAATTTTTTTTTTTTTTAAAACGGTGAAAAAATAAATAGAATAAAGTAAAATAAATAATAATAAAAAAAAAAAAAATGTTTTAAAGTGCCCTGTCCCGACGAGCTCGCGCGCAGAAGCGAACGCATACGTGAGTAGCGCCCGCATATGAAAACGGTGGTCAAACCACACATGTGAGGTATCGCCGCGACCGGTAGAGCGAGAGCAATAATTCTAGCCCTAGACCTCCTCTGTAATGCAAAACATGCAACCTGTAGAATTTTTTAAACGCCGCCTATGCAGATTTTTAAGGGTAAAAGTTTGACGCTATTCCATGAGCGGGCGCAATTTTGAAGCGTGACATGTTGGGTATCAATTTACTTGGCGTAACATTATATTTCACAATATAAAAAAAAATTGGGCTAACTTTACTGTTGTTTTATTTTTTTATTCAAAAAAGTGAATTTTTTCCAAAAAAAAGTGCGCTTATAAGACCGCTGCGCAAATACGGTGCAAAAAAAAGTATTGCAATGACCGCCATTTTATTCTCTAGGGTGTTAGAAAAAAAAACATATATAATGTTTGGGGGTTCTAAGTAATTTTCTAGCAAAAAAACCTGTTTTAAACATGTAAACACCTAAAATCCAAAACGAGGCTTGTCCTTAAGTGGTTAAAACCACCCGCAAAGCACCGCTCCTACAGCGCTGCAAAGATGCAGCTTGCAGGACTTTTTTGACCGTCCTGCAAGCGCACTGCTCCAGTGTGAAAGCCAAGACACAGGAGAGGCTCTTTACAAGCGCTATTTTTAGCGATGTAGCGCCTGTAAAGCGCCTCAGTGTAAAAGTAGTCTTACCAAACAATCTGTCTGGCATTATGAATCTATTTTGCTATTTCTGGGGTTCACTGAACAGTATTGTACTTGTTTATGTTCACATTTTAAAAATCACAGCATGGTATTGGGCTTTGTTTACTGCAGAACAAGGTTTTTAAAACTAAAAAAAAAAGTACTGTATGAACTTCAGATGAAAATGCTGTGAGAGAAACTAATGTAATACCCGGGAAACGTTTAGAAAAGGAGCAATGATTACCACAGGAAAGCCTCAGGGTCCACTCATAATGATGATTATGTTGGTTATAAAAGGACATAAAAAAGACCATTTTCCTTTTAACTAATATTATTAAAAATGACAGCAGGCAGAACATGAAAATCTGAGCTACCCAGACATGGCAAGATAAATGATCATACCTTACAGTGCAAAATAATTATACATAAATAAGGTAGTACATCATTTTTTTCTACGAGTTGCCAACTCAGAATGGTTATTAGACATGACATAAAAGAAAAAAAAAAGTATGTGTGGAGCAGACAGACTGTTCTGGGTATTAATGCAAAGTTTTTTAATGTAGTTGTGTATATGGGAGATACTGAAACAGATTTGTAGATTTATCCAATTTCCTCTTGATAAATATACAGCTGTTTTGTCATGAATCAGAACTTACCTTATCCTCTAAGGCTGCATTCACACCTGAGCGTAACGTTTTCAGGCAGAAAGTCACGTGTTTTTACCGTGATTTAAAAACACTCAGGTGTGAACACAGCCTAAAGCAGGCCATAGACAGTGCAGAAATTCACACGATTCCCCCATCAACACAGACAGTGCTAACAGAGGAATTCCTTCTGCTGAGACATTGTTGGGGTGGCTAAGAGAGGAAGGCTGTCCCCGCCAGGTGAAGGCATATATATGAGCGCTCTATATGAGCGTTTTTTACTCCCAAGAGAACAGATGTTTAACATTCAGCCTACCCATACATGGTTCGAACAGTCTATGGCTGGCCTAACTCAGCCTTTCTCAACCTTTTCAACACTGAGGAACCTTTGAAATATAACCGCGGTCTCTGGTTTTAGGAATCACTGCTAAAAATTACTTTATCTACAACTCTTGATACAGTACGTTAGTGTGTTAGTCAGTGGTAAAGTTTCTTACAGTTGTGGTCATTGGGAGGAATTACACTCTTATAGATAGATAAAAAGATCAACGGTGTCAGAGGGAACCTTTTTGAGAGGCAGAAATTGGTCATTGCTCAAGGAACCCCTAGCCACTTCTGGAGCAGGGGTAATGAATTAAAATTAACAAAAAGGTCCAAATCGGTAAAATCTTCTTCCAGCAGAGGTCCGAATTACATGTTTGATTATTAGCCCTTGTTCACATTAAATGCGGCTTTGAAATCGTGTGACTTCATCTGAAGTGGCTCAATTTCAAAGCTGCAGGTCAGTGCAACTTTGAAAACATCTGTGAGGCTTCATGCACAGGTGTGTATGCAAGTCACACCCGAAATCCCTAAAAGTAGTGCAGGAACTGCTTTTTCAAATCGAGGTGGCGTCGCAAAGTCTACATCGCACCGATTTGAACAGTGCCATTGCCGACAATAGGGTGCAACTTGTCATGCGATTTGACCCCGTCAAATCGCATGAAAAGTCACTCCAATGTAAACGAGGGCTTAATGGCACCTCTGCGCATTGCCAAACGCGTGTTTTTGCGAGTGTCAAACCGCATAGTGCTCCCCTCCTGCTTTGGTGTGAGCATCAGAAGTCAAATGAAAAATGTGGTGCTTTCAGGTATAGAAATGCATGTGACTCAAACCTTGTGACAGAGCTAAGTTTATCAGTGTTGTCACATGGGGAGTCCATAACCCTGTGTGAGCTACAACTACAGCGATTCTGAACTTAGTAGGGTTTTTGACAAGTCCTTTAAAAAAAAAAAAAAAATGTCCCCAATATAAATCCATTGTCAAATCAGGATTAACGTTGGCCGTCGACCCACACGCCAAAAGAACTCTGCCTCATCTGGTGACCATGCTCCTTTTCTTTTACTTACTGGTGGCAGTACAGATAGGAAGGCCTTGAGGGGGGGAAAAAAATATGTGTTTTTTTCAAAGCCGTTTTTTGTTTTTTTCTGGAAAAAAAAAAAAAAAGTGTGGAATATGTTCTTTACAATGATCGAAAACAACAGAAAGGATCAGGCGCCTGCTGAGAAAATTTTAATGGAGGGTAAATGGCAGTCTTGAGAGTGCTAGCTGCCTCTCCTCTAGTGCTAGAGGAGAGAGATAAAGATGTTGCAATGCTGTCCATCAAGCGTTTGGATATCCGTATGTGCCTCCGTGACAGTAAGCTCAGTCTAATGCCGCATACACACGATCGCACATTGATCAGACATTCCGACAACAAAATCCATGGATTTTTTCTGACGGATGTTGGCTCAAACTTGTCTTGCATACACACGGTCATACAAAGCTTGACGGAAATTCTGAATGTCAAGAACGTAGTGACGTACAACACATATGACAAGCCGAGAAAATTAAGTTCAATAGCCAGTGCGGCTTTTCTGCTTGATTCCGAGCATGCGTTGAACTTTGTGTGTCGGAATTGTGTACACACGATCGGAATTTCCGACAATGGATTTTGTTGTCGGAAAATTTGAGATCAAAATCTCAAATTTTGTGTGACGGAAATTCCGATGGAAAATGTCCGATGGAGCCTACACACGGTCGGAATTTCCGACAAAAAGCTTCAATCGAACATTTTCCTTCGGAAAATATGACCGTGTGTATGGGGCATAACAGTTTTAAACAGTGTGAAACAGCCTGGTAGAGCCAGGTGGAGAGAGCGCAGGGAGGCAGGTAATGTTCAGAGTCCCATCACTAGGAAGACAAAGCGATTGACGCGAAACATGTTGTCATGGTGATGGGACTCTGGACATTACCTGCCTCTTTTCACCTTCTCCATCGGCATCGCTGTGTCCTCCGGCACGTGTGACGTCATCGCTAGATGCCGCGACCACACAGTACACCAGCAAGGACATTCATGGAGCCGCCAGCTATGCATATACCATCTCTAGCACCGAAAAGAGGCTCCCTGCTGTCCATCCACCTTGCCGCTGGGATAACCCACCACCATCACCCGCGACATTGGCGGCTTAGTGACACATCCAGATCCTTTCCATCCAAGGACAAGCATGGTCCTATGTACAGTTTACATCTGTGGATAGAATAGAAAGGGGGACAATCAGAAGAGTACAAACGAAAGGGCTGTGCACCCCACAAGATGCATAAAGAAAACGAAAAAACCCCTAACGGGGCTTTAATGCAGCCAGTAATGTAATATAATACAAAATGAGTTGACGATCAAAGATAATTTTTATTGGTACAAAAAATATATAAATAGTAAATTCTGACATTAAAAAGTCAGGACATGAACTGGAGTACAAAATTGATAAAAAACAATACCCATGACAGGGGACAGCGTATAGTTTATTTATTTTATTTTATTTCAGGTACTTATATAGCGCCGTCAATTTACGCATCGCTTTACATATACATTGTACATTCACATCAGTCCCTACTCTCAAGGAGCTTACAGTCTAAGGTCCCTAACTCACATTCATACATACTAGGGACAATTTAGACAGGATCGAATTAACCTACCAGCATGTCTTTGGAGTGTGGGAGGAAACCAGAGTACCCGGAGGAAACCCACGCAGGCACAGGGAGAACATGCAAACTCCAGGCAGGTAGTGTCGTGGTTGGGATTCAAACCAGCGACCCTTCTTACTGCTAGGCGAGAGTGCTACCACCACACCACTGTGCCACCACTGTGTGTAGTAGAATAAACCCTAGGCAACAAGATCTAAATAGTAGAAAAATCTGACGCATTTCGACCCCAGTGGGTCTTCTTCAGAGGATAGATATATGACAGCTATAGGGAATGTAAACATGCATCAAAAAATCTTTCAAAACAACACAAAACAAGAAAATATGTTTATCTATATGCATGAACAGATCCATATGTTACATGATTACCAGTCACGTTGCTCTTAATAGTTATAGATGACCGTAATGTAAAGGAGTTGCCCTCTTGTATATCCTTAATTTCCCAGACGGTGGGCCGGTCCCCTGGGGAGCAGGTATCGAGCCCGCATTCCTTACGAGGGATCACACATTAAATAACCCCCGAGGATTGGAAGAAGGGAGGGGCATGCACTGCACCTACAATGGAGTAACAAAATTGCTAAATTAAAGGTTAGAGCAAGGAGGTTATTTTCCCCCCCAGGGCAATAGGGGGGAATAACAAGTTACAATGGCTTTTGAAATATTGACCAGTATGGGTTGAGAGTGGGTCCATAAACAATACATGCAAAGAACAAGGTAAAAATAAACTGAGGAATGGTACATGAGGAAGAAGGGGGAAAAAGGGGGGGGGGGGGGAGAAGAGAGAGGGGAAGGGGGGGATTGGAAGAAGAAGGGAGGGAGGAGGGGGAGAAAAGGAGAAACGTGGAAAAAGAGAGAAAAAGGAAGGAAACGGTGAGAAATCATATGTGACTGGGGAAAAAATGTGAACGAGAGAGGAGACTCAAAAGAAACAGCGGGTGGGACATAACCAAGGGCATAGGCGACAAACAATTACATGCATACATATATGTATATGGACTGACTAGCAACATGAATATGAAAATCCTAAAAGTTAATGGCGATCGTTGTGTGTGTGTGATGGTGAAGTGCCAAAAAATCATAGAATGTGGGGGAGATCCAGCCATGGGCTGGGGGGGAGGGAAAGGGGAAGAAAGGAAGACAGGGAGGGTGGTGAAAAGCATAGGTGTTATCATACTAGGGTGAAAAAGCGAAAGAGAGAAGCAAAACAAGCAAACAAGCCAAAACATGATGAGTGAAATGTGGGTGATGCATGGTGAAGGCAGTACAAATTACCTTAGATGGGAACACAATCAATCAAATCAGCATAGACGAAGCTCTAAAATGTTATAAGTGTATGAAAGTCAAAAATTAGATTGATAAAGGTGAGGGGGGTGAGATAAGCATGATGTGAACCACACATCAAAGGAGGCAATTGAAAAGTGCATGAAGTTCTTACCAGTCAGTCTGTGAGGCTGCAGCACAGGAGTGTCCGGCGGGACCAAAGGTACCACTGGACCTCCCATGCCGCCAGGGTAATTTATAAGGGTACTGATTGCCCCAGGGTTCTATCAGGTGCAGGCGTTTATCCCCTCCCATGTCTATTCCTCCAATTGGGGGGAGAGAGCGGCGCATAGCGGCGCTCACTGGGTGCCCCCCCCCCCCCCGGCGTTCCGGAGGAGTAATCCTCCCGGATCCACCATCACTTCCGCCGCAAGTGCGTTGCATCGCACACGTGAGCACAGCGTCCGGAAGAGATCCGGAATGCCGCTGGCAGGGTAGAAACTAGCGTCCAATCCAGGTGCCGCCACCTGGTGGGCGCATTAGGGAGACGCAGGGCCCTTGCGTCTCCCCTCTTACCCTGCCAGGAAGGCATGCGTGACACGATCCCGCCCAGACAAATGACACGGCCAACCTAGAGTGGTATCTCTACCTGGAAAAAAGATAAAAGGCAATGGGAGGGTTTGGGACTTTAAATGAGGCACATATAGAATGTGCCTCCATCCCTATTTCAAGGAAAATAAAAAAGTTTGGGACTTTAATTGAGGCCATAGACGTGGTGGAGATAGGTTCAATAGGTACACATTTATTGTCATAAAATCATAATACAAAATCAATAACAAAAACCACATAGGTAAAACACATTATAATAAATGTAATTTCATGTTTGTTCATACACACTATTGAAAGTGTGCATGCAATACAGGCAACTGGGGTACATCCGAGTATAGTAGCCAAGTGCCCCACAGTGGTCTAATTGATCAGTAATACATTCTAATGAGTTCATAATGGTACAAAAATATGTTGACAATACTTGCAAATGAGACAGTGAGACCAAACATTGCATAATCAGAGTAGGAAGAGAAATTGTGAAGAAATTCATCGGGGTAAGGAGAGGCATCCCAAGACAACCTAAATTGCCCAAAACAGATGGTAACAAGGGGGGCTTTTATCTGCATCCCAAATAGTAATGCCCGACGCGTTTCGTGTATTTCACACTCATCAGGGGCGGGTGCTGATAATATATAAGGACTCACTGTAAATGAGGTATAGTACGTATGACACCGGGGTCAACCAATCTATGCCGGGAGCTGAGGTGATCAAAAAGCGCGCTGGTAGGGCATACATCCAGAACTCCCCAGAAAGCACAGGACACAGCAAGGGATTATGCGTGGTAAGTCAGAATGTTGGAACCAAAGTGGCCACCAAAACCATCAGGGTCACTGCTGGGAGAGAGTGGTAAGGTGACCTGCAGCGTCAGATGTTGGGAAGGCATTGCCAAAATAGAGTATAAATAGAGTATGGAAGATCATCTGTTGACTAAGGCGTATATACAGTTTACACAAAGCCACTGCCAAGGTACAGTTGATTAAATTACTAATGAAACATAACACAATGAATTATATTAAAAAGGAAAAGAACTATGAACTGGCTTTCCTATAAAGTGATATCCCTATGAGGTCTGAATGATTTCTACTAAAGGGAGATGCAGGTTCCTATACATTGTGCTATTGAAGCTAAAAAGTAACAAATCACATAGTTGGAAATATTGTATGTAGTCAAATAGAATTGCTAACAAATGGTGTAAAACAAGGCAGGAATAATATGTGGAATAGCAGGATAGAGGGCATGATTAAAATTAGTTTATCAAACTGTCACCAAGCCTAGATAAAGCCTGGTGAACAGTATCAAATTTATTGGTGGTAAAGAGGAAGCATTAAGGTCAATTTGTATAGCACCCCGGAAAGGGGTGAAACGTTGTATACCCACTCTGATGTAAAAGCTATTGAGTGGTATACATCCTATATAGGGATGAATTTCAAAGTATGTTCAGGATGAATTCAAGAAATTTCATCGCTATCTAGTTCGCTCACTGTGTCTTGCCAGAGGAAAACCCTCGCAAGAAGGGAGCGAATGAGATGGATTCATTAAGGCCTGGGGGAGAGGTGGCCTGTAATTGGAATATCCATCTCTGCTCTTTTTGTAGCAGAGCCTTATTCCAATCGCCACCTCTATTAGGGATATGCATCCTACAAAGAGCCGTAAAGGTGACTTTGGGGACTCTGTAATTGTGTGTTGAAACCACATGTCTCCCAACAGGGAGGTATGGGTTCCCCATCTGCATACTGTATATGTGTTGGGAAATGCGTTTCCAAAATTCCTGCCTGGTTTTTCCCACATAATAGGCACCACATTCACATTCCATGAAGTATACCTCTCCACACGTATGACAGTTTACAAAATGTGTGGGTATGAATGTGTTTCCGTTGGGGAGAAGAAAAGTTTTTTCTTTTCTAATTAGCGGGCAATAGGAGCAATGTCCGCATGGAAAAGAGCCGACTACGGAACAGTGTTTGAATCTCCTAATCTCGTTTTTGTATTCACTCTGGACAAGTTTGTCCCTTAGTGAAGTAGCTCTTTTATACGTTATAGCTGGTTGTTTGGGGACAAAGTTTCTCAATTTGGGGTCATCCGTGAGGATGTTCCAATATCGCTTTATTATGTTCTTGATAGCTGTATGTTGTCACGAATAACGCATAATGATGCGAGTGAGACTACATTCGGAACTTTTAGGGGATTTTGATTGAAAAAGCAGCTGGGATCTAGATTGTCCTATAGCTTGATTGTAGGCTTTTTTAAGACAGGATCGACTATATCCCCTAGCTAAAAGGCGGCTTTGAAGACCTTCGGCTTCTTTTTTGAATAGAAAATCATTGGAACAATTGCGGCGGAGGCGCAAATATTGTCCGTAGGGAATCGAGTTTTTGAGTGGTATAGGGTGGAAGCTATCTGCATGGAAAACCGTGTTACCGGCAGTTGTCTTCCGAAAAAGGGTGCTGGATAGCTTCCTTTCGGAAGTAACAAAAATGGAGACATCTAAAAATGTGACACTGTTGCGATTGTGGGTCATCGTAAATTTTAGATTACGATTGTTGATGTTGATCCGATTGAAAAATTCAATTAGTTTGGCTTTGGGTCCCTCCCAGACGACGAAGACGTCGTCAATATACCTCAGCCACTTGGATATGTGGCTGGTGTATATGGCGAGGTCCTCGTCATCCAGGAGGGACTGCTCCCACTCCCCCACGTACAGGTTGGCGTAAGAGGGGGCACAACATGTGCCCATGGCCATACCCTGCACCTGGAGGTAGTGGGAGTTGTCGAAGCAAAAATGGTTGTGATGCAATATGTATTGTAAACCACTTAGGATGAAAGCATTCAATGCCGGGTCATATTGAGAATGTTGTTGGAGAGCCCTCTGCACAGCAGACAAGCCAAGAGAATGGGGGATGCTGCTGTATAGAGCCTCAACATCGATCGTAACAAGGATGGAACCATCTGATATTTTTAAATCGTTGATGAGTTGTAAAAACTGTATTGTATCCCTGACAAATGATGGTAATGACAGAACAAGGGGTTGGAGATGGGCATCTATAACACGGCTTAGATTTTCAGATATGGCCCCATTGCCGGAGACAGTGGGACGACCAGTAAGTTTAATAGAATTTTTATGAATCTTAGGTAAACTATAGAAGGTAGCTACCTTGGGATGTGGAGTCCTAATAAATTCATAAATATTCTTGGGGATTGCGCCTGTGTGAAATGCGCGATGTACCATATTGTAAAAGATGGAATTGTATTGGTTAATATTGAGAGCCGAAATTTGTTTGTACCACTCCTTATTCTCTAGGATGTTCAAACACATTGAAGAATAGTCATCATTGTTCATGATGACCACATTGCCACCCTTATCAGAGGGTTTTATTACGATTTGGGGATTTTTTGTGAGGCGATGGAGAGCTTGATTTTCAACATGTGAAAGATTGAGAGGCTTGAATTTGGTTTGAGATCATTTGCATATATCTCGAATGCTCTGCTTCAAAAAGACCGCTACATTGGGATTAATACTAGAAGAAGGAAATGTTGTAAAGGCCTTTTTGAACATCTGTAGAGGATTTGGGGTTGATTTGTCAACCTCCTGCAGTAAGGCATCCAAATCTATTTGATTGATTAGATCTACCGTGTTATTCTCTTGATAGAGAAGAGTTAGATCACGTAAGGCCTTACATTCCTTCATACTATATGTAAACCACTCAACAGTGTCAACATCAGAGTCATCCATAGCATGCAAGTACTTTAATAGTAACTTGCGTGCAAAAAGTTGTAAATCTGTAATGATTTCAAAAACATCAAAATTCTGTTCAGGGCAAAAGGTTAGTCCGCGGGATAGGAGTTGTATTTCAGCTGGTGATAGCTTTAAGGAGGATAGGTTGATCACACTTAGGTGGTTTGTTGAATCCGAACTACAAAGGGGTCCAGGCCCTTGCCTGTTCTTTTGGTTTGCGGGGACCCAGGTCCCCAAACAGGGTTTAAAGCTTTTTGTGGGGCTGCTTTAGTGGAGCTTGAGAATGGATTGGAATGTTTAGAAATCTCTTGTGGTGAAAAGGTATTAGCGTTGGTTTCAAGGGTAGGTGTTTGGCCCGTATCAGCGGAAAGTTTCCTGATCGCTGAAGGGTCAGATTGGGCATCATGGAAAACCGATTGTATATTTGAAGAATCAGTATCCATTGTCCATTTCTTAGGATCTTGTTCAGGTGAATTCCTGTGACTGTGATCTCTTTTTTGTTGTTTATTGCGTCCTTGACCGCGTTGGGAGGGTTTTTTCTTTTCAGGATCAAAGGTAGAGGAGATCCTGGACTTCAAGGTTTTTGATTGAGTATTTTTAGGTTCCCGACGCGGATAGTTATTGGGTTGGGCCACATAGCTATTCCATCGATAAGCTCGTCCCTCCGAAAAGGCGTGTTTATCTCTCCAAAATTGAATTTCTTTATTCTGTAAAATGTTTTTTTTGAAAGCTGATAAGATTCTCGTTAAGGAGAGTCTGTGATTCAGAAAATAGGGTATGTTGGGCATATGGAGTCAAAGCTTGTTCTAAATTGTTGATTACTGTATCTAGGAGTGCAATCTGCTTGTTGTACTCCCTGGATAGAATAGCCATCATCTCACGGGAGCACAGCTTGAGATTGGCCTCCCATTCTGCTTTACACTCATCGCTTATTAGGTCAGCATTAGGGAAAATTTGGATACGTAGTCCAAAAGGGTTAATCTGCTCCTCGATATATCTGCCAAAAGTTTTGACATGCCAAAAGAGGGCAGACTTTCTCTCAAGTACCTTAGTTAGCTTCTGAAATAGTGATGAAATACCGTATTTATCGGCGTATAACACGCACTTTTTCCCCCTTAAAATCAGGGGAAAATCGCGGGTGCGTGTTATACGCCGATCCCCTGCGACCCTGACCTGTCAGATGTGAAAAATCGCCGACCGCGATTTGAAAATGGCGCCGCCGGCGCCGAAATACACAGTGCCGGTCCTCGGCTCATCTCGGCCACCTTCGGCTTCACTCGAGCGCCGCCCGAACCTAGCCGAGTGTACTCGGCTAGGTTCGGATAGCTCCACTCACAGTCACGCCCATCCCGAGTGGAGCCGAAAGTGAACGAGAGCCGCCGAGAAGAGCCGAGGACCGGCTCTGTGTATTTTGGCGCCGGAGGCGCCATTTTCAAATCGCGGTCGGCGATTTTGAAGCTCAGCGAGCTGCAAGGCTGCACTGGGGCAAGGCTGCACTGGGGCAGGCTGCACTGGCA
This sequence comes from Lithobates clamitans, assembly GCA_037952925.1. Taxonomy (NCBI): domain Eukaryota; kingdom Metazoa; phylum Chordata; class Amphibia; order Anura; family Ranidae; genus Lithobates; species Lithobates clamitans. Next base: position 840,441 of record JBBGZY010001799.1, on the reverse strand, counting down.
AGGCTGCACTGGGGCAAGGCTGCAATGGACACTGGGGAAGGCTGCACTGACAAGGCTGCACTGACATGGCTGCACTGACATGGCTGCACTGGGGCAAGGCTGCACTGAGAAGGCTGCAATGATGGACATTTAAATGTAAGTTTTTTTCCCTTCAACTTCCCTCCTAAAAGTTTTTTTCTCCTTAAAAATCCCTCCTAAATTGGGGTGCGTGTTATACGCTGGTGCGTGTTATACGCCGATAAATACGGTAGATAGTTTTTTGATCTCCCTGTTCGAAAGAGTTTTCGTATTGGGACATCAAACTGGCCCAGTCTGCACCTATAAATTTACTCATCCTGAATGGAAAATCACAGCCTCAATATAATAGAGGTAAATTCAGCAAAGGAAAAAATGCCAGAGTTATATACAGAGCATAGGGAAAAGTTCACAGTTCATGTCTTAACTCGAGTGTCAAAAACAGCGGGGGAGGCGTGTTTAACCACCCATTATTCACAATAGAAAGGGGGACACTCAGAGGAGTACAAACGAAAGGACTGCGCACCCCACAAGATGCATAAAAAAAACGAAAAAAAACCCTAATGGGGCTTTAATGCAGCCAGTAATGTAATATAATACAAAATGAGTAGATGACCCAAGATAATTTGTATTGGTACAAAAAAATATATAAATAGTAAATTCTGACATTAAAAAGTCAGGACATGAACTGGAGTACAAAATTGATAAAAAACAATACCCATGACAGGGGACATTGTATAGTAAAATAAACCCTAGGCAACCAGATCTAAATTGTTGAAGCCTGATGCATTTCGACCCCAGTGGGTCTTCTTTAGAGGATAGATATATGACAGCTGTAGGGATGTAAACATGCATCAAAAAATCTTTCAAAACACAAAACAAGAAAATATGTTTATATGCATGAACAGATCCATATGTTACATGATTACGTCACATTGCTCTTAATAGTTATAGATGACCATAATGTAAAGGAATTGCCCTCTCGTATATCCTTAATTTCCCAGACGGTGGGCCGGTCCCCTGGGGAGCAGGTATCAAGCCCGCATGCTTTACGAGGGATCACACATTAAATAACCCCCGAGGATTGGAGGAAGGGAGGGGCATGCATTGCACCTACAATGGAGTAACAACAATGCTAAATTAAAGGTTAGAGCAAGGAGGTTATTTTTTCCCCCCCAGGGTAATAGGGGGGAATAACAAGTTACAATGGCTTTTGAAATATTGAGCAGTATGGGTTGAGAGTGGGTCCATAAACAATACATGCAAAGAACAAGGTAAAAATAAACTGAGGAATAGTACGTGAGGAAAGAAGGGGGGGGGAAGGGAGAGGGGAAGGGGGGATTGGAAGAAGAAGGGAGGAAGGCGGGGGAGAAAAGGAGAAAAACGTGGAAAAAGAGAGAGAAAAAGGAAGAAAATGGTGAGAAATCATATGTGACTGGGGAAAAAATGTGAACGAGAGAGAAGACTCAAAAGAAACAGCGGGAGGGACATAACCAAGGGCATAGGCGACAAACAATTGCATGCATATATATATGGACCGACTAGCAACATGAATATGAAAATCCTAAAAGGTAATGGCGATCGTTGTGTGTGTGTGTGTGATGGTGAAGTGCCAAAAAATCATAGAATGTGGGGGAGATCCAGCCATGGGCTGGGGGGGAGGGAAAGGGGAGGAAAGGAAGGCAGGGGGGTGGTGAAAAGCATAGGTGATATCATACTAGGGTGAAAAAGTGAAAGAGAGAAGCAAAACAAGCAAACAAGCCAAAACGTAATGAATGGAATGTGGGTGATGCATGGTGAAGGCAGTACAAATTACCTTAGATGGGAACACAATCAACCAAATCAGAATAGACGAAGCTCTAAAATGTTATAAGTGTATGAAAGTCAAAAATTAGATTGATAAAGGTGAGGGGGGTGAGATAAGCATGATGTGAACCACACATCAAAGGAGGCAATTGAAAAGTGCATGAAGTTCTTACCAGTCAGTCTGTGAGGCTGCAGCACAGGAGCGTCCGGGGGGACCAAAGGTACCACTGGACCTCCCATGCCGCCAGGGTAATTTATAAGGGTACTGATTGCCCCAGGGTTCTATCAGGTGCAGGCGTTTATCCCCTCCCATGTCTATTCCTCCAATTGGGGGAGAGAGCGGCGCATAGCGGCGCTCACTGGGTGACCCCCCCCCCGGCGTTCCGGGGGAGTAATCCTCCCGGATCCACCGTCACTTCCGCCACACGTGCGCAGGCGCCGTGCGCGTGATACTGTTCACCAGGCTTTATCTAGGCTTGGCGACAGTTTGATAAACTAATTTTAATCATGCCCTCTATCCTGCTATTCCACATATTATTCCTGCCTTGTTTTACCCCATTTGTTAGCAATTCTATTTGACTACATACAATATTTCCAACTATGTGATTTGTTACTTTTTAGCTTCAATAGCACAATGTATAGGAACTTGCATCTCCCTTTAGTAGAAATCATTCAGACCTCCATAGGGATATCGCTTTATAGGAAAGCCAGTTCATAGTTCTTTTCCTTTTTTAATATAATTCATTGTGTTATGTCTCATTAGTAATTTAATCAACTGTACCTTGGCAGTGGCTTTGTGTAAACTGTATATACGCCTTAGTCAACAGATAATCTTCCATACTTAGTCACGGTCTGATAATTACATGTATGCGTCTCCCCTCTTACCCTGCCAGGAAGGCATGTGTGACACTAACCCGCCCCCCAGACAAATGACACGGCCAACCTAGAGTGGTATCTCTACCTGGAAAAAAGATAAAAAGGAGAGAAGAGAGGGGAAGTCCATACATGTAATTATCAGACCGTGACTAAATAATAAAACTTCTAAATAAATAGAGTATGGAAGATCATCTGTTGACTAAGGCGTATATACAGTGGTATGAGGTCTGAATGATTTCTACTAAAGGGAGATGCAAGTTCCTATACATTGTGCTATTGAAGCTAAAAAGTAACAAATCACATAGTTGGAAATATTGTATGTAGTCAAATAGAATTGCTAACAAATGGGGTAAAACAAGGCAGGAATAATATGTGGAATAGCAGGATAGAGGGCATGATTAAAATTAGTTTATCAAACTGTCGCCAAGCCTAGATAAAGCCTGGTGAGCTTGATAAATACTATGTCTATGAAATGGAGTTTAAACTATATAACATGAAGAACTTGATGAAAGATTTCAGAGTCTTTATGTAAAGTCTTAAATTATTGCAAGTTCTCTTAGCTGAAAACAAGCAAATTCTGGAATACAATTCAAGTAACACTGTACTTCTCAATGTAGCTCTCAAACAAAATGAGAAATATGCATTTCTGCCACTAGGGGAAAAAGGGGGAAAGCTCCAGTTTACTTTGCTTGTGGGCCCCATCTTGTACCTCCTACCGTTGGGCGACTGTTGGAATACATCCATGTACGTCCTTGTGGAAACACGCTCCCCGCAGTTGCACATCGGGGGAAAGTCTGCAATTACCACGAGAACGCCTCGTCCAATGAGAGATGATCTCAAAATTAAACATATGAGATCATTTCTCATTGATGGCTCTCCTTCCTTACACAGAGACCGTGTGTGAGGAGGGAGAGCAATAGGACGGTTTCACACAGCTGTGCTGCGGTTTGGGTGCAGCGCAGTTCCCTGTGGGGTTTGTGCGGGTTGCCCACACTTTCTTATAGACTTCTATTAGAGTTTACATTTTTGGTGAGTTTTCTGAAAGCACACCAGAAGTCTTGCTGCATCTTTGTATGCTTTCAGAAAGCACACCAAAAATGCCCGCACTAATAGAAGTCTATAAGAAAGCAGGGATAACCCACATGAGAACTGTGGATATACTATGCTGCACCCGCACTGAGGCCAAATCACAGCATGGCAGTGTGAAACTGCCCTAAATATGCATGCAGAATGCACAGATTAACCTTAGCCCTGTCAGCTCTCTGTGTATTTCAGTGAGCAGGGAAGATGCTGGCAATAAAAATATTTTAACAAGGGGTGGGGACTAAGGTCTAAGGGCACAGCATTCAATCAATTTGAAAGCCAACGCAGGTTCTTACTTTATCACTATTGATATATAAGTATTTAGGCTACTTCGTAACCTCTCAAACAAAAACAATAAAATCATTCAGGAGGCTCTGGTGCCTTGTATTGTGTCATATAATGTTTTCCAGTGGTAAGCATAAGGAGAACAATATACCGTAATATTCATTACACATTTTTTATTGTATACGCATATATGCTTTGAAAAAAGGCATGGCATTAGCCGTAATTCTCCTTTAACCCTGAATATACTACCATCTGTTCAGGTGCTATGTAGAAAGTTGTTTATCTGCCCTGCAGACAAGTCTATTGTAGTGGATACACTTTGAGGTGACTGTAAATTAGCCTTATCAATAATGCATTTCTTCCACTTTCCACTGAAGATTTACCACCTGCTATCAGTACACATGAACTAGTTTAACCAGCTGGTGCAACTGAAGATGAGCAGTAAGGGGTTCTGGGCAATAAGAACTCATACAGGCTTATTCATGAAGACTATACAAAAGTCAGACAAGATGTGCAAAATGCAGTAACCCATACTAACCAATTTGATTTCACTTTATTAACTGAGATCAGTGCAATGCCGATCGGTTCTTATAGTTAGTCCCGGTTCACACTGCCGCGACTTGAGATTTCAAAGTCACATGACAAGTTGTGCCCTATTAACGGTAATGGAACTGTTCTAATCGGTGCGACTCAAGATGTTACGACTTAGAAAAAGGTTCCTGCACTACTTTGGTGCCATTTCAACATGACTTGCATTGACTTCTGTTAAAAAAGTTGTATGCAAGCCCGGATGTAGTCACACAGGGATGTCGGATTTAACCACTTGCCAACCGGCTCACGCCGATATACGGTGGCAAAGTGGTTCGCTCCCGCGAATCGCCGTATGGGTACGTCGGTACCTTTAAGGGTGAAAGCAGGCGCGCGATCACCGCCGGCCACACATGTGCACGAGAGCAGGAACAGGGATTTGTGTGTGTAAACACACAAATCCTTATTCTGTCAGGAGAGAAGAGACATATCATTTGTTCCTACCAAGTATGAACAATGATATGTCTCCTCCCCCAGTCAGTCCTATCTCCTCACAGTTAGAACACACCTAGGGAACACACATTTAACCCCTTGCTCGCCCCCTAGTGTTAACCCTTTCCCTGCCAGTGACATTTACACAGTAATCAGTGTATTTTTATAGCAGTGATCGCTGAATAAATGTCAGTGGTCCCAAAAATGTGTCAAAAGTGTCCGATCTGTCCGCCACAATGTCGCGGTATCGATAAAAATCGCAGATCACCGCCACTACTAGCAAAAAAATAAAATAAAAAAAATAATAATAAAAATGCCATAAATCTTTCCCACAGTTTGTAGACGCTATAACTTTTGCGGAAACCAATCAATATATGCTTATTGCGATTTTTTTTTTTTTTTACCAAAAATGTGTAGAATTGTTTATAGGGCAAAAAATAAAAACCGCAGGAGGTGAGTAAATACCACCAAAAGAAAGCTTTATTTTTGGGGAAAAAAGGACGTCAATTTTGTTTGGGTACAGCGTCGCATGACCATGCAATTGTCAGTTAAAGCGACGCAGCGCTGTATCGCAAACAATGGTCTGGTCATTAACCACTTCCTCCCCGGAAAGATTTGCCCCCTTCCCGACCAGGCCATTTTTTACGATACGGTATGAGGGCCTGATGTTAGGGTCCTGGAGCAAGGTGGTCTGGCAAGCAACAGGTAGAGCTTCAAGACTGATGGAGCAGATGCTGAGCAGGAGCTAATCAGGCTGGTCACACACAGGCAGAGGTCGGCAACGGGCTGCAAGCAACGGTACAAGGGAGTAGGCAGAAACAAGGTCAAACAAGCCGGGGTCGGGTTCAGGCAGCAATCAAGGGAGGTCCAAAGGCAAGCCGGGTCACAACGGGTCAAACTACGGAGATACAGGAACACAGGAAGATCACGGAACAAGACACAGAGCTGTTTGATCAGGCAGCACCGAATCAGGGTAGAGGCAGGCTTAAATAGGCTAACTGGCGGCAAATGCCGCGCTCGTGCACGCGCCGATTCACCAAGGCGCCCCCGCACGCGCCCCCGACACCGGCGCGCACGCCCACACTACCGGGCACGCCAGCGGTAACGCCCATAGGCGGACGCGCGTTAGCGCGTACGCACGCACGCCCGGACGCCACGGCCGGTCAGCCCAGACACGCCGGTGCCCCCAGGAACACGCGCCCCAGCACGCACAGAGACACGAGAGCCAACGCGCCCCGGTGCCCAATCAGGTAACCTCTCTGACAGCTCTAGTGCTGGTTTTCATCAAGAAAGTCTCATTACTGCATTCATCTTTCCCTCGATCCTGACTAGTCTTCCAGTTCCTGGTGCTGAAAAACATCCCCACAGCATGATGCCGCCGCCACCACCATGCTTCACTGTAGGGATGATATTGGCCAGGTGATGAGCAGTGCCTGGATTCCTCCAGACATGACGCTTGCCCTTTAGGCCAAAGAGTTCCATCTATGTTTTATCAGACCAGAAAATTTTGTTTCTCATTGTTTGAGAGTCCTTCAGGTGCCTTTTGGCAAAATCCAGACGGGCTCTCATGTGCCTTTTACTGAGTGGTTTCCGTCTGGCCATTCTACCATACAGGCCTGATTGGTGGAGGCCACTGTGCTCATTGGGGCCTTCAATGCAGCAGAAATTTTCTTGTACCCTGCCCCAGATCTGTGCCTTGATACAATCCTGTCTTGGAGGTCTACAGACAATTCCTTGGACTTCATGGCTTGGTTTGTGCTCTGACATGCACTGTTAACTGTGGGACCTTATATGCTTGTTGATTTATTAATAAACCTGTTAGCTGAGCAGGGTGAGAAAGGATGGGTGAAGGGGGAAATAAAGGCGGATAATACTTCCATTTCTGTTTTGGTTTTCCTCAGACTTTCCTGCAACATATCATCCATTGTCAGCCTTTAAAGGCAAACTATGGGGGTTATTTACGAAAGGCAAATCCACTTTGCACTGCAAGTGCACTTAACCACTTCACTACTGGCCTATTGTCAATTGACGTCCACAGATGGGATCTCCCATCCTGGGTGGACGTCATATGACGGCCTCGGGTTCCCGGCCGCCTAGGGTGTGCGCGCGCCACGTTGCTCGGGACCCGGTGCGTGTGCCCGGCGGCCGCGATGTCCACCGGGCACCTGCGATTGCCCGTTGACCGGGCCGGACCGTGGATCTGTGTGTGTAAACACACAGATCCACGTCCTGTCAGCTCAGAGGAGACCGATCTGTGTTCCCAGGACGGAGGAACACTGATCGATCTCCTCCCCTTGTGCGTCCCCTCCAGCTACAGTTAGAAGCATTCCCTAGGAAACACATTTAACCCCTCCCCGCCCCCTAGTGGTTAACCCCTTCACTGCCTGTCACATTTACACAGTAATCAGTGCAATTTTATAGCATTGATCGCTGTATAAATGTGAATGGTCCCAAAAATGTGTCAAAAGTGTCCGATGTGTCCGCCATAATGTCGCAGTCACGAAAAAAAATCCCGGTCGCCGCTATTACTAGTAAAAAAAATAATATTTTTTTTTTTTAAATGCCATAAATCTATCCCGTATTTTATAGACGCTATAACTTTTGCGCAAACCAATCAATATACGCTTATTGCGATTTTTTTTACCAAAAATATGTAGAAGAATGCGTATCGGCCAAAACTGAGGAAAAAATTTGTTTTTTTTTAAAAAAATTGGGATATTTATTATAGAAAAAAGTAAAAAATATTGTGTTTTTTTAAAAATTGTCGCTCTTCTTTTGTTTATAGCGCAAAAAATAAAAACCGCAGAGGTGATCAAATACCACCAAAAGAAAGCTCTATTTGTGGGGGAAAAAGGACGTCAATTTTGTTAGGGTACAACGTCGCACGACCGCGCAATTGTCGTTTAAAGTGCGACAGCGCTGAAAACTAAAAATTGGTCTGGGAAGGAAGGGGGTGAAAATGCCCGGTATTGAACCGGTTAAAGTGCACTTGGAAGTGCAGTCCCTCTAAATCTAAGGGGTAGATCTGAAATGAGTGGAAGCTCTGCTGATTTTATCATCCAGTCATGTGCAAGCTAAAATGCTGTTTTTTATTTCCTTGCATGTCCCCCTCGGATCTACAGCGACTTTACTTCCAAGTGCACTTTCAAGTGCACTTGCAGTGCAAAGTGGATTTTCCTTTAGTAAATAACCCCCTATGTCTTTTCCTTGAGTAAAGATTTTAAGTTATGATTGCCAAGTTTGCCTAAGTAACTTTTGATAAGCCTTTCACATTTTTACATCCTTGCTGTTCCATATTTTGAGGATTCTGTTTCATTTTCAGATTTGTAGATTCTCCCTCTGTTGTCTCTCTGTATCAGAGACTTTCAATAAGCAGTTCTGCTAAAATGAAGATAAACTATTTTTTTTTTCATTTAATTTGAGGGGAGCAGTAAAGCGTAATCACTGTGCTACACTACTAGGAAGAAGGCACAGTGTAATGACCAGAAAATTTACCACAGGTGGATTCCAATCAAGTTGTAGAAACAGCTCAAGGATGATCAGTGGAAACAGGATGCACCTGAGCTCAATTTTGAGCATCATGGCAAAGGCTGTGAATACTTATGTTCATGTGATTTTTTTCGTTTTGTATTTTTAATAAATTTGCAAAGATTTCGAACTTCTTCCGCATTGTTATTATGGAGTATTGTTTGTAGAATTTTGAGGAAAATAAAGAATTGAATCCATTTAGGAATAAGGATGTAACATAAAAAATTTTGGAAAAAGTGCTGTGAATACTTTCCTGATGCACTATGTATCAGAAAAGTTCTTCAAAGCACATTGCACTGAATATTTGGTGCATCATATCTCCTGTTTTCACTACCTTTTACAATAAAATTGTTGTACCCGTTATTGTAAGAATTTCAATAAAAATTAGAAAAGCTACAATTTCTGGGGAAATTGTGTGAAGTGTTCTTGCCTGCACCAGTAGTCTACAACTGGAGTGGGCGGAGTAAATGGGAGGAGTGGATTGAGTAACTGTTGTGTGGTTGGAGTGGCTGGAGTAACTGTGGAAAGGTTGGACTGGGCAGAGTAACTTTATGGAGTGGGCAGAGTAACTGTGTGGAGAGTTTAGAGTAAGTAAAGATAGTAAACATTACACTAACCAATTGATTGGTCAAATTTATAAAGGGCACATGACAAGCTTGATAGAGAAATGCATTTCATCTTTTATTTATTTATATAGCACATTTAATTGCAACGTTGTTGCCCAAAGTGCTTCACAGTTACATTAAAACATACATTTATAAAAACATTAGCAGCATTATCAAGCCTAGCAGATGAAGGTATGACCACATGCATTTGGGGGGTCTCAGCATCTTGACGTAGAATGGAGGTGAAGGTATCCGTTTGATGATAATCAGTGTTTACAAACACTGTTTCCTGGCAACGCTCATACCCTGTTCATGCTTCACAACTAGGGATGAGCTGAACACCCCCCTGTTCGGTTCGCACCAAAACTTGCGAACAGGCAAAACATTTGTTCGAACAAGCGAACACCGTTAAAGTCTATGGGACACGAACATGAATAATCAAAAAGTGCTAATTTTAAAGGCTTATATGCAAGTTATTGTCAAAAAAAGTGTTTGGGGACCTGGGTCCTGCCCCAGGGGACATGGATCAATGCAAAAAAAAGTTTTAAAAACGGCCGTTTTTTCGGGAGCAGTGATTTTAATAATGCTTGTTTCAAGTGAAACAATAAAAGTGTAATATCCCTTTAAATTTCGTGCCTGGTTGGTGTCTATAGTATGCCTGTAAAGGGGTGCATGTTTCCCGTGTTTGGAACTGTCTGACAGCAAAATGACATTTCAAAGAAAAAAAAGTCATTTAAACTACTCGCGGCTATTAATGAACTGTACCAGGCCACATGCCCTCAACATTGGGAGGGTGCTTTGGGGTAGCCCCCCAAAACACCTTCTCCCCATGACAAAAAGAGAGGGGGGATAGTAGCCGGACTTTACTTGAGACATGTCAATGGATACAAAAACTGGTTCAAAGGGGGTTGACCTGAAACAAGTGTTATATCTGTAATTGGTAAAATATTGTAATAACCATAAATGTACATATAGCCTGGGATACCATAATCTCAAAAGATATTCGAAGTATAAAATGGTACAAAATATTTTAATAAGGTTTGCGTAAAACATACTTCATGGAATACATTATACAATATGGTTTGACACAGTACAGGCAGTAGGGCAATGGACATAATTCATGTAATCGAGGCAGTTACAGAAAAAAGAGATATTGTTATTCTTATATAAAAAACAATATGTGCATCCATAAGTTGGTAACTCTATGCGTTTCTTGGCTTTCTACCAATCATCAGGAGTCAGATGCAAATTAACTAAGAAATTAAAACAAGAGAAACATCTATTAATATATAATCAGTTATGGATAGATAGTAAGTATAGAAGAAACATATGTTTCAATAATACTTACATACAATTCATTGGTCAATGGCAACCAATGGGCCGGGATATGTAAGTGGTCTGGGTCAACAAAGTCTCACCCGGGGCTGAGGCCGAGCACATACCTCCCGACCCGTGGACCACAGCCACTGAGGGAGCACAGCACCCCAATAAAAACACCACCAGGCAGGAAAGGTGCAACCAAGCCGCTGAGCACAGGATGGGCTGTAAAGAGGAGGAAAATTGTATGAGAGTGAGAGGAAGAGGGGATAGGGGTGGATGTATGTGTGTATGTAGAGGATGGATATATCAGTGAAGACTGCATGGTGAATTGATAGATGGGTGTTGTGTGTGAGTTGATAGGAAACAAGTGGAAATGTGGTGGGTAATGAGTGGTGTTGAGGAGAAAAGGGTGTGAAGGGCAGGGAGTGTGTGTGCTTAAAGAGTCAATCAAAATAATAACGTGATGAAAAGGGTGTGTGAGGGAAGAATGTGATTACCTGGATGGTGCCGGTGCAAAGCTTAAGGTCCTTCCCCAGCCATGGCAATGCCTGGAGTGAGATAGTCCAAACCAGTTTTTGTATCCATTGACATGTCTCAAGTAAAGTCCCGCTACTATCCCCCCTCTCTTTTTGTCATAAATTACTGGGATGGAGACATGTCAATGCAATTATTGGTGTGGACAGGTCACAATTTTATTTTTGTTATACCTAAGTATTGGGTGGAAGACACCGCCTCCCGTGACCTGTTTAACTCACCTCCACCTATTTATATTTTATATCCCATTCCTTTTTTCACATCCTCTTTCTTATATTAGTTATATACTTATTATAATCTATATGCATATTGATTAAATTCATTGCATTAAATCCCTAACCCTGTTGCATGTTGCATATTGATTTAAATAACGGGGGGGGGGGGGGGGGGCGACGCACGGTTACTTGACGGGACTTCCCTGTGACGTCACGGGGAATGCCACAGGGAAGTCCCGTCAAGTCCCCGCCCCCCGTTATTTGAGAACCGTTAGAAGAGGAGAAGCGTCACACAGCGGGAGCCTCCCTCCATGTCATCATGGATGCAGAGCGGCCCAAAAAGAAGATGAAGACAAGAAGATGAAGAGAAGATGAAGGGAAGAAGATGAAGAGAAGAAGATGAAGTGGAGAGCGGGAGCCTCCCTCCATGCCATCATGCATGCGGAGCGGCCCGAGGAGAAGAAGGGAAGAAGACGCCGCGGAGAAAGATGCCGGACGAGAACACCGGAGGAAGAACCAGAAGAAGAAGATGGAGGAAGAAACCGAAGGAAGATAGAAGAAAGAAGAAGCATTTAAATAAAGGAATTGTCAAAAACTGTCTCTTGTCATTTTTAACATTTGACAGTTTTTTTAGTGAAATGGTAGGGGTACTTTTGTACCCCCTTACCATTTCACACAGGGGGGAGGGCCGGGATCTGGGGGTCCCCTTGTTAAAGGGGGCTTCTAGATTCCGATAAGCCCCCCACCCGCAGACCACCACAACCACCGGCCAGGGTTGTGGGGATGAGGCCCTTGTCCTCATCAACATGGGGATAAGGTGTTTTGGGGGGCTACCCCAAAGCACCCTCCCAATGTTGAGGGCATGTGGCCTGGTACAGTTCTCGTCCCCCCCTCTTTTCCTGCGGCCTGCCAGGTTGCTTACTTGGATAAGGGTCTGGTATGGATTTTTGGGGGAACCTCACGTCGTTTTTTATTTTATTTTGGCGCGGGGTTCCCCTTAAAATCCATACCAGACCTGAAGGGCCTGGTATGGAATTTAGGGGGATCCCCAGGTCACTTTTTTTTAATTTTGGTTCGGGGTTCCCCTGTGGGGGATTCCCATGTCGTTTTTATCAATTAACTTTTATGCGTATTGTCGGACCGGCAATTCATTAATAGCCGCGAGTAGTTTAAATTACTTTTTTTCCTTTGAAATGTCATTTTGCTGTCAGACTGTTCTAAACACGGGAAACATGCGCCCCTTTACAGGCATACTATAGACACCCCCCAGGCACGAAATTTAAAGGGATATTACACGTTTATTGTTTCACTTTAAGCATTATTAAAATTACTGCTCCCGAAAAAACGTCCGTTTTTAAAACTTTTTTTTGCATTGATCCATGTCCCCTGGGGCAGGACCCAAGTCCCCAAACACTTTTTATGACAATACCATGAATATAACCCTTTAAAATTAGCACCTTTGATTTCTCCCATAGACTTTTAAAGGGTGTTCCGCGGCATTCAAATTTGCCACAAACACCCCAAATCGTTCGCTGTTTGGCGAACTTGCGAACAGCCGATGTTCGAGTCAAACATGAGTTCGACTCGAACTCGAAGCTCATCCCTATTCACAACCACTGCTCAAAACACAATACACATGATTATGATAGCTGTAATAACTGTGCAGTACTTCAAACAGTTGTTTTTTAAAAACTATAAATCCTACAGCGAAGAGCTTTATATTGTTAGAATCACAAGACCCAGACCTAGATTTTGATGCATAGTATGCCTCTGAAATATTAAAAATGAAGGCACAGTCGCAGTTTAGATATTGCCCTTAAATTTGAAGTGGCTAGAGTGGAGTTTCAATGAATGTCAATGGGCAGCGTGAGTTGCAAACAAATGGTCATATTGTGAAAACTATCAGGACTATGGCTTAGCCGTGGACATGTTTAGTGGCAGCAGGGATAGCTGAACGTTTTTGATATAAGAGTTGTGTAGTTGGGCTTGAAAATAAGGGAGTGGTAGCAGTTTAGAAATCATGTCCTGATTTTTCAGCTTTTGTCACCTCTAGTTTTGAAAATTTCGCCATTCATTCCTATGGGACCAATTTCGCCACAAAAACAATGATATTTCGTGAACCATTCGGCGAAACGTTCCACATAGTGATAGCACACCAATCGGGAAAAATCTGCACGTTTCAGTATATTACTGTATATGTAGTGTAAAAGCTGTGGGAGGAGTTAGGGTGGTAAATTTGGCTATGTGAAATGTGAAATAACAGCATGTGGTCTTGCTATGCAAGAATACTTAATTATATTTAAAAAGGCCAATTATCCTTAAAAAAAAAAGAAATAAAAAAAAGCCACACTTGTTCTCCAGTCAGTCACTTTGTTTAGGCTGAGATGATATCATCAGTCTGCTGCAGGCAAGAGGTACCATTTCATCAGTCTCTCCCCTACCCTGGTGATCAGACTGCAACACTGTAGTAAGTCACAAGGTGAGATCCTGCTTTAGAGCGGCCTTGTCACTATCCTAAAAGTACTAAATGGTAGCCACCCTGAGGAATAGAAAATACCCTTGTCTAATGCAGCCTTTTCAACCAGGGTGCCTTGAGGTTTATTCGGGGGTGCCTTGGCAAAATGCCTAAAATCTGATCAAAAATTTTATACAAGCCAGCAGGTGGATCAAGCCTGTCTTTTAGTTACATAAAGCCAAGGGTTTTCATTATGCACCATTATGACTTTCTAGACACTGGCATCCTAACAACCAATGACATCATCAGTTGATAAGAAGGATGTCTGTTGCCTCCACACCATCCTTGTTTGATCCTCCTCTGCCCCTCACACCCTCAGCACTGGGGCAACATTAGCTGATTGATGGATAGATATTGAGGGAGAAGAGAAACATAGGCATACTATGTGCAAAAGTGTATTTGCTTTGGAAGAATAAATCACCTCTAACAGTGGGTGTCCTACGTGTGGATGTTGCTGCATTGTGTAAAACTATTAGAATATTTTTTTTACATTTTAGAATGGGGGGCCTCGAGACTGTCTATAATTTTAAAGGGTGTCTTAACTACTTCCCACCCGGCCATTGTACATAAACGGGCGGGTGGGCTCTCTCTCCTTCTGAGTGGACGTTCGGGAACGTCCCTCAGAAGGAGCGCGTGCCCGCGCAGCGGCGCGATCCTGATGCGCTCGTGTCACTCAGACACGGCGCATGTCCGATCAGCAGGAGGGCTCTGTGATTGGCCCTCCTGATCACATGATGGCCGTGTCCAATCACAGCCGCAATGTGATGTAAATACAAAACCGGTTGCTAGGCAATCGGCTCTCCTCACACAGAAGTTGTCAGTGAGGAGAGGAGAGTGGATAGCTGCAGCCGGCTGGTGATCAGCGAGTATGAGCTGTTTTCTACAGCTTTTTACTCACTGATCACCAGTCTAGTGTCCCCACAGTGTAAAAACACAAAGTTAACACACATGTCCCCAAAACGCATGTCCCCACATAGTAAAAACACCCGTCCCTCACATATGTAACAGTAAAATCACATGTCCCAATGATTATCTGCACAAATATGTCCGTGATCACCTGCGCACATCTGTACATGATTATTTGCGTACATCTGTCTGTGATCAGGCGAACCAATTATTATACACTTAAAGGGATTTTTTTTTTACCAAAAACATGTAGAATACATTTTGGCTTAAATCTATGACAAAATTCGATTTTATTGTATTTCTTTTAAAATAGAAAGAAGAAAACATTGGTGTTTTTCCAAATTTCTGCTTTTTTTTCGCTTATATCGCAAAAAATAAAAAACGAAGTCGTGAATAAATACCACCAAAAGAAAGCTCTATTTGTGTGAACAAAATAATAAAAATTTCATTTGGGTACAGCATTGCATGACCGCGCAATTGTCATTGAAAGTGCGAGAGCGCTGAAAGCAGAAAATTGGTGTGGGAAGGAAGGGGGTGAAAGTGCCCTGTATTGATGTGGTTAACTGAAAAAAGGTTGATAAACACTGGTCTAATGTATAGGAAAGGAAATTGTCGCCCTGCTACGTGCTGTGACTCTTCCTACCACACCCTATGTCACCACAGAACACTGTAGTGTTGTAAGAGTGGGCAGAAGAGAGCACGGCACCTTGCGAGGGACACACTATTCTTCAAACCCAAAGGTGCCAGATAGCAGCGCACGTGCTGCTTTTGACATTAGTGAAGACTTCCCTCTTCACCTGCTGGGCAGATACGTATTCAGCTTATTTTTTTTCAAGGTGGTGGTCATGGAGTGATTTTAGGATTATGACAGGGTTGCTTTACTATTAGGACTTGTTTTTTATGGAGTCCTATACATCAGACCAAAAAAGGGACTCTGTCCACATAAAATAAAAGCTATGGTATGTCTGATTAATATATTATTCTAATATTAAAGTGGTTCTAAAGTCAACAAATATGTTTACCTTAATGCATTTACTGCATTAAGATAAAAAATGTCCCACCACTTGCTCCTTCCCTTCATCTCCCTATATACTTACCTGAGTCCGATCTCAAGTCAGCACTGTGCTCGAGTGCAGCAGCGTCGCTCTCTCTTCCTCTGCTCACAGGACTCCGTGAAAGCAGCAGAAATCATTGGCTCCTGCTGCTGTCAATCAAATCCTTTGAGGAGGGAGTGGGGCCAAGCCGTGCTGTGTATGCATAGAGCCCAGCTTGCTACGGCGGCACACACAGAAAAGAGGAGCACAGAGAGCACCAAAAGGGGACCCCAGAAGAGGAAATTTGGGCCTGTTCTGTGCAATAACATTATAATCTACTTTATAGGCATAATTAGTTTAAGAAAATAAAAGAGAGCCCATACAACCACTTTAATGGCTTCACGCCCATGCTATAGCACGGGCTTAGATTGCCGGAAGGGCATCCATGTATGTACTCCTGTGCTCGTTCTGCCCGCACACCCCCGACGGGGACTTGGCTGATCACAGATTGGAATAAAGGGCCGATCCTGGCCCTTTACCACATGATCAGCTATCAGCCAATGACAGCTGATCACGTGATGTAAACAGAAGCCGGTAATCTGCTTTTTTTTCGTGACACTGACAGCATCAGGAGAAAAAAAATAAGCCGATTACCGGCTTGTGTAAATGGGCATCGGTCCCACACAGTGACAGTCACTGCTGCTAAGCAGTGCCACCCACTAGTGCCCATCGGTATTGCTAACCAGTGCCACCTATCAGTGCTGCCCATCAGTGCCCAATCATCAGTGCCATTTATCAGTGCCATTTATCAGTGCCTCCTGATCAATGCCCATCAGTGCCTCCTGATCAATGCCCATCAGTGCAGCCCCTCAGTGCCCATCAGTGCAGCCTCTCAGTGCCCATCAGTGCAGCCTCTCAGTGCCCATCAATGAAGGAGAAAAATTACCTGTTTGCAAAATTTTACAACAAACTATGACAACTGTTTTTGTTTAGCAAAAAATAAAAACTCCAGTGGCGATTAAATACCACCAAAAGAAAGCGCTATTTGTGTGAAAAAAAATGGATTTTCAACCAATAGACAGGAAGTTCCTCTCTATATAACCCCTCCTTCACATTAAGCACATCAGTTTTGTAGCAAAGCAACGTATATCTCAGTAAGAGGGGAGGGACCTCTGTGTCCCGTGATGTACTCCAAGAAAAGGATTTTACAGGTAAGCTGAAGGAAAAATCTATTTTTCCTTTATCGTTCATCACAGGACACAGAGCAACCATAATAATGACTATCTGGGATGTCCTAAAGCAGTGGTCATCAACCCTGTCCTCAGGGCTCACCAACAGGCCAGGTTTTATGTATTACCTTGGGGAGATGCAGACTAGAATACTGCAATCACTGAGCAGCAAATTATATCACCGGTGATGTATTTCAGTTATCTTGCAAACCTGGCCTGTTAGTGGGCCCTGAGGACAGGGTTGATGACCAGTGTCCCAAAGCAATGCCCGTGCGGGGAGGGAGACACCATTATAGCAACTGCCACCAAGGAGGACCTACTCTGCTATTTGTAATATGCTGAGGCAAAAGGCAGTATTTTTTACTTGATTGACAGCAACCTGGTAAAAACCCTGTAGATGTATAATTAAAAGACCAAAAAGACCTGGGCCACTGACATCCGATGATGGATGGCCCAAGATACTCCCACACATGGTAGAGAATCTCTCACCAGAAAAAGAGTTTTTTTTCCCATTTAAACCATAGGCATCATTGATAAATTGGCAGATCCACTGCTAAATATTCGACCTGGATGCCGCCTGCCCTTCCTGGGCCCTTCCAGCAGCACAAATCAGGATTCCTGTCTTGTGACGACAACTCAAGTAGACTCTGAGTGTCTGAACTACCTCTAGAGTAGGTAGCGATCTTTCTCCTGCCAACTGTGGATTAGGAGAAAAATAAAAGGCAAGACACTGTCCCGATTCAAGTAAAAAAACTAGAAACCACTTTAACCACTTGACCACTGAGCACTTAAACCCCCTTCCTAACCAGACCAATTTTCAGCTTTCGGTGCCCTCACATATTGAATGACAATTACTCAGTCATACAACACTGTACCCATATGTAATTTTTGTCCTTTTTTCACACAAAAAGTGCTTTCATTTGGTGGTATTTCATCACCGCTGGGTTTATTTTTTGCACTATAAAAGAAAAAAGACTGAAAATTCTGTAAAAAAAATGCATTTTTCTTTGTTTCTGTTACAAAATTTAGCAAATTTAGCATTTAGCATTTTGGCCACAATTTATACTGCTACATATCTTTGGCAAAAATAAGTACAAATTGGTGTATATTATCTGGTCTTTGTGAAAGTTAGAGTCCACAAGCTATGGTGCCAATATCTGAAAATTGATCACACCTGAAGTACTGACTAATTTCTTGAGACCCTAACATGCCAGAAAAGTATAAATACCCCCCAAGTGACCCCTTTTTTTAACCACTTGAGCCCCGGACCATTATGCTGCCTAAGGACCAGAGGTCTTTTTCCAATTTGGCACTGCGTCGCTTTAACTGCTAATTGCGCGGTCATGCAATGCTGTACCCAAACGAAATTTGCGTCCTTTTCTTCCCACAAATAGAGCTTTCTTTTGATGGTATTTGATCACCTCTGCGGTTTTTATTTTTTGCGCTATAAACGGAAAAAGACCGAAAATTTTGAAAAAAAATGATATTTTCTACTTTTTGTTATAAAAAAAATCCAATAAACTAAATTTTAGTCATACATTTAGGCCAAAATGTATTCGGCCACATGTCTTTGGTAAAAAAAATGTCAATAAGCGTATATTTATTGGTTTGCGCAAAAGTTATAGCGTCTACAAACTAGGGTACATTTTCTGGAATTTACACAGCTTTTAGTTTATGACTGCCTATGTCATTTCTTGAGGTGCTAAAATGGCAGGGCAGTACAAAACCCCCCCAAATGACCCCATTTTGGAAAGTAGACACCCCAAGGAAATTGCTGAGAGGCATGTTGAACCCATTGAATATTTATTTTTTTTGTCCCAAGTGATTGAAAAATGACAAAAAAAAAAAAAAAAAAAAATATTTACAAAAAGTCGTCACTAAATGATATATTGCTCACACAGGCCATGGGCCTATGTGGAATTGCACCCCAAAATACATTCTGCTGCTTCTCCTGAGTATGGGGATACCACATGTGTGGGACTTTTTGGGAGCCTAGCCGCGTACGGGGCCCCGAAAACCAATCACCGCCTTCAGGATTTCTAAGGGTGTAAATTTTTGCTTTCACTCTTCACTGCCTATCACAGTTTCGGAGGCCATGGAATGCCAAGATGGCACAAAACCCCCCAAAATGACCCCATTTTGGAAAGTAGACACCCCAAGCTATTTGCTGAGAGGCATATTGAGTCCATGGAATATTTTATATTTTGACACAAGTTGCGGGAAAGTGACACTTTTTTTTTTTTTTTTTTTTTTTTTTCATAAAGTTGTCACTAAATGATATATTGCTCACACAGGCCATGGGCATATGTGGAATTGCACCCCAAAATACATTTAGCTGCTTCTCCTGAGTATGGGGATACCACATGTGTGGGACTTTTTGGGAGCCTAGCCGCGTACTGGACCCCGAAAACCAATCACTGCCTTCAGGATTTCTAAGGGTAAAAATTTTTGATTTCACTCTTTACTGCCTATCACAGTTTCGGAGGCCATGGAATGCCCAGGTGGCACAAAACCCCCCCAAATGACCCCATTTTGGAAAGTAGACACCCCAAGCTATTTGCTGAGAGGCATGGTGAGTATTTTGCAGCTCTCATTTGTTTTTGAAAATGAAGAAAGACAAGAAAAAACTTTTTTTTTTTTTCTTTTTTCAATTTTCAAAACTTTGTGACAAAAAGTGAGGTCTGCAAAATACTCACTATACCTCTCAGCAAATAGCTTGGGGTGTCTACTTTCCAAAATGGGGTCATTTGGGGGGGTTTTGTGCCACCTGGGCATTCCATGGCCTCCGAAACTGTGATAGGCAGTGAAGAGTGAAATCAAAAATTCACGCCCTTAGAAAGCCTGAAGGCGGTGCTTGGTTTTCGGGGTCCCGTACGCGGCTAGGCTCCCAAAAAGTCTCACACATGTGGTATCCCCGTACTCAGGAGAAGCAGCAGAATGTATTTTGGGGTGTAATTTCACATATTTCCATGGCATGTTTGAGCAATATATCATTTAGTGACAACTTTGTGCAAAAAAAAAAAAAAAAAAAAAAAATTTGTCTCTTTCCCGCAACTTGTGTCGCAATATAAAATATTCCATGGACTCGACATGCCTCTCAGCAAATAGCTTGGGGTGTCTACTTTCCAAAATGGGGTCATTTGGGGGGGTTTTGAACTGTCCTGGCATTTTATGCACAACATTTAGAAGCTTATGTCACACATCACCCACTCTTCTAACCACTTGAAGACAAAGCCCTTTCTGACACTTATTGTTTACATGAAAAAGTTTTTTTTTTTTGCAAAAAAATTACTTTGAACCCCCAAACATTATATATTTTTTTAAAGCAAATGCCCTACAGATTAAAATGGTGGGTGTTTCATTTTTTTTTTTCACACAGTAATTGCGCAGCGATTTTTCAAACGCATTTTTTGGGGAAAAAACACACTTTTTTTAATTTTAATGCACTAAAACACACTATATTGCCCAAATGTTTGATGAAATAAAAAAGATGATCTTAGGCCGAGTACATGGATACCAAACATGACATGCTTTAAAATTGCGCACAAACGTGCAGTGGCAACAAAATAAATACATGTTTAAAAGCCTTCAAAAGCCTTTACAGGTTACCACTTTAGATTTACAGAGGAGGTCTACTGGAAAAATTACTGCACTCGATCTGGCCTTCGCGGTGATACCTCACATGCATGGTGCAATTGCTGTTTACGTTTGACGACAGACCGCCGCTTGCGTTTGCCTTAGCGCGAGAGCAGCGGGCGACAGGGGTGTTTTTTTTTTTTGTTTTTTTTTTCTTTATTATTTTTTTGCTTTTTTAATCTTACTTTTAAACTGTTCCTTTCATATTTTTTTTTTTAATCATTTTTATTGTTATCTCGGGGAATGTAAATATCCCCTATGATAGCAATAGGTAGTGACAGGTACTCTTTTTTGAAAAAATTGTGGTCTATTAGACCCTAGATCTCTCCTCTGCCCTCAAAGCATCTGACCACACCAAGATCGGTGTGATAAAATGCTTCCCCAATTTCCCAATGGCGCTATTTACATCCGGCGAAATCTAAGTCATGAAATACTCGTAGCTTCCGGTTTCTTAGGCCATAGAGATGTTTGGAGCCACTCTGGTCTCTGATCAGCTCTATGGTCAGCTGGCTGAATCACCGGCTGCATTCTCAGGTTCCCTGTTGAGACAGGAGAGCCAGAGAAAAACACGGAAGACGGTGGGGGGGGGGGGCATTCCCTCCCACGGCTTGTAAAAGCAGTCTAGAGGCTAATTAGCCGCTAGGATTGCTTTTACATGAAAGCCGACCGCTGGCTGAAAAGAATGATACCAAGATGATACCTAAACCTGCAGGCATCATTCTGGTATAACCACTCAAAGTCGTGAATGGCGTACCTGAAGACAAAAAAATGGTTAACAATGGTTAACAATAAAGCACAGTAAAGTGTAAATAATTACACACCTGAAAAACAAACATGATAAAACATAATAACAATAACAATAACAATCAATAACAATAACAATAACAATAACAATAAAACATTGCAGAATAGAATACAGTAAAAAAGAGCAGAACAATAGAGAGAGAGAAAAGAGAGAGAGAGAACAATAAAACAACAACTATTTTTTTTTATTTCATATTTTTTTTTTTTGTTTACACTTTTTTTGTAACTAACTTTTATAACGGTAACCGGTTCCAGGTTCGGGTCTCTCAAAATGCGATGGCATCTTGGGAGACCCTGTGAAAGTGCGCCTAGCCTGTGCAATGCTGTACCCTACGCTAATACTCAACTAGTGCATGGTAGCGTTCAAAACATTCACCAATGCAAAGACCAGGATTGTCAGGACAGGAGGGACAATAATAGCGGGCGTCACGCCTATATCCGCGCTTGCTGCAGACACGACATCTTTTTTGGGGGGTTCGTTGGGTAGGGGTACTTGGGAGGACATAAAAATGCCTCTCATGCAGCCGACTGCATTTGGTTGGGGATGTGAATGGGGGAAGTACGGGCGCTGCAGAAGCGGTGGGTTCCCAATTAGGATTGGCGAATGCAGCAGGAAGGGCACTATGGGCACGACGGGCCTGTGTTTGTCTTTTTGGTGGCAGCGGGACACTACTTGTGCTTGCCACCTCACCAGCTTCAACTGCACTTATGGGACTCGCCACGTCACCAAGTGTTACTGCAGTGCTGGTTTGACTACGACCGGGGTGTACTAGGCCGCTGGCGCTTGCCAGTTCACCAAAACGCTACCAAAAAACTGTTAGCGATCGCAGGGATCAGGCCTGACTCTGCGAACGCTGCAGTTATGCGTTTAGTGTTTTGTAAGTGACAGTGATCGATCGATACCGCACTTGGGTGGGCTGGGCCGGGCCGGGCGGAGGGGCAAAACGCAGGTGCTAGCAGGTATCTGGGCTGATCCCGCTAACACTGCGTTTTTGGGAACCCTAAACTGCTGGTGACGCTAGTATAGATCTGATCGGATCAGATATTGATCCGTTCAGATACTATACCACTAAGGGAGGTGTACGGTGTGTGCGTGGGTGTTAGCGGTACTGGCGCTAATCTGACGCTGCCTGGGGCTGGTGCTTGCCAGTTCACCAAAATACTACCAAAAAAACTGTTAGCGATCGCAGGGATCAGGCCTGACTCTGCGAACGCTGCAGTTATGCGTTTAGTGTTTTGTAAGTGTCAGTAATCGATCGATACTGCACTTGGGTGGGCTGGGCTGGGCCGGGCGGAGGGGCAAAACGCAGGTGCTAGCAGGTATCTGGGCTGATTCCGCTAACACTGCGTTTTTGGGAACCCTAAACTGCTGGGGACGCTAGTATAGATCTGATCGGATCAGATATTGATCCGTTCAGATACTATACCACTAAGAGAGGCGTATGCTGCGTGCGTGGGTGTTAGCGGTACTGGCGCTAACCTGACGCCTGGGGCTGGTGCTTGCCAGTTCACCAAAATGCTACCAAAAAAACTGTTAGCGATCGCAGGGATCAGGCCTGACTCTGCGAACGCTGCAGTTATGCGTTTAGTGTTTTGTAAGTGACAGTGATCGATCGATACTGCACTTGGGTGGGCTGGGCCGGGCCGGGCGGAGGGGCAAAACGCAGGTGCTAGCGGGTATCTGGGCTGATCCCGCTAACACTGCGTTTTCGGGAACCCTAAACTGCTGGGGACGCCAGTATAGATCTGATCGGATCAGATATTGATCCGATCAGATACTATACCACTAAGGGAGGTGTACGGTGCGTGCGTGGGTGTTCGCGATACTGGCGCTAATCTGACGCTGCCTGGGGCGACGCATATCACCGCCGGGCGATCGGGGGGCTAAACCTTTATTCGGTAATAAACGGCGGGTGCCCTGACACTATAAAAAAATAAACAAACTAACCAGCGTCAACCGTAACGGTTATACGGTGATCAGTGGTGAAAGGGTTAACTAGGGGGCAATCAAGGGGTTAAAACATTTATTAGGTAGTATATGGGGGTCCCTGACGCTATAAAACGCTGACGGCGAACCTAAATATTTACCTCACTAACTAGCGTCACCAGCGACACTAATACAGCGATCAGAAAAATGATCGCTTAGCGACACTGGTGACAGGGGGTGATCAAGGGGTTAAAACTTTATTAGGGGGGGTTAGGGGGGTACCCTAGACCTAAAGGGGGGTAATACTAACTGTCCCAACACTAACTGTCACAAACTGACACTATGCAGTAATCAGAAAAAAAAAAAAAAAAAAAAAAAAAAAACTGCTGGTGTCAGTTTGTGACAGGGGGGGGGGGGGGGTGATTGGGGGGGGATCGGGGGGCGATCGGGGGGGGGATCGGGGTGATTTGTGTGCCTGGCATGTTCTACTGTGTGTGTAGTGTTTGGTGCACTCACATACTTGTCGTCTCTCCTCGGGCCGGAACGGAAAATACCGACCCGAGGGGAGATGACATCACTTCCTTTGCTGCTGTTTAGCATACAGCAGCAAAGGAATGATTCGATTGGCCGGCGGCGATCGCGAGGGGGGGGCCACGAACGGATGGTCTCCCCCTCATCACCGATCGCCGCTGGACAAACGACGACCGCCTCGGGCACCGGGGGGGGGTCCGATCGGACCCCCCACCCGCGGAAGGCAAATCACGTACCCTGTACGTGATTTTGCCTGTCCGTGCCACTTTGCCGACGTACATCGGCGTGAGGCGGTCGTCAAGTGGTTAAAGAAGACATTCTAAGGTATTTAGAAAGATGCATGGTGAGTTTTTTGAAGTTGTCATTTTTTCCCACAATTCTTTGCAAAATCAAGATTTTTTTTCCTTCTTTTTCTTTTCACAAAATTGTCATATTAGCAGTTCATTTCTTTCACGCAGCATATGCATACCACAAATTACACCCCAAAACACATTCTGCTATTACTCCTGAGTATGGCGATACCACATGTGTGAGACTTTTACACAGCGTGGCCACATACAGAGCCCAACATGCAGGGGAGCACCTTCAGGTGTTCTGGAGCACCCAGGCCAATTCTGACATTTCTCTCCTACATGTAAAAATTATCATTTATTTGCTAGAAAATTACATAGAACCCCAAAACATTATATTTTTTTTAGTAAAGACCCTAGAGAATACAATGGCGGTCGTTGCAACTTTTTATCTTGCACGGTATTTGCGCAGCAATTTTTCGAACGCGTTTTATTTTTTGGAAAAAAAAACAGTTTTGTGCTTTAAAAAAAAAAAACACAACAGTAAAGTTAGCCACATGTTTTTATGTGATAATAATGTGAAAGATGAAGTTACACCGAGTAAATAGATACCTAACTTGTCACCCTTCAAAATTGCTCACGCTTGTGGAATGGCGCCAAACTTCGCTACTTAAAAATCCCCATAGGATACGCTATAACATTTTTTACTGATTACATGTCTTGAGTTACAGAGGAGGTCTGGGGCCAAAATTTATGCTCTCGCTCTAAAGTTTGAAGTGATACCTCAGGTGTGGTTTGAATACCGTTTTCATATGTGGGCGGGACTTATGTATGCGTTCGCTTCTGCATGTGAGCACATGGGGACAGGGGCACTTTAAATTTTTTCTTTTTTTATTGTTCAATTTACTTTATTTTAGTTTGACACTTTTTTCCAAAAAAATAATTTTTTGATCACTTTTATTCCTATTGCAAGGAATGTAAACATCCCTTGTAACAGGAATATGGCATGACAGGTCCTCTTTACAGTGAGATATAGGGTCAATAAGACCCCACATCTCACCTCTAGGCTAGGAAGCCTGAAATAGAAAAAAAAAAAACGATCCCGTAGCGGTGAGTCGGTAGAAGCACCAGAGGGTGGCGGGAGGGGGGGACGTCCCCTCTCGCCTCCCGTAGGAGCGATCAAGCAGCGAAATAGCTGATATGATCATTCTTATGGTGTAGGGAATCGCCGGCTGAAAAAGCTGATATCTGAATGATGCCTGTAGCTGCAAGCATCCTTCAGATATCCCCACACAAAGTCAAGGACATCATATGACGGCGGGCGGGAAGTGGTTAAAACACTTTTTTTTTTTTAACACAAAGTTGTCCATTTATACAATATTTCTAACACATAGCATGTACATACCAAAAATGACACCCTAAAATAGATTTTCCTACTCCTCCTGAGTATGGCGATACCACATGTGTGAGACTTCCACAGCCTGGCCACAAAAAGAGGCAGAGTACGGCCGAGTATGGCCGAGCATGGCTGGGTATCCCCGAGTATGACTGGGTATGGCAGAGTATGGCTGGGTATCACAGAGTATTGCAGAGTATGGCTGGGTATTGCAGAGTATGGCTGGGTATTGCAGAGTATGGCAGGGTATTGCAGAGTATGGCAGGGTATTGCGGGGTATTGCAGAGTATTGCGGGGTATTGCAGAGTATTGCGGGGTATTGCAAAGTATTGCGGGGTATTGCAAAGTATTGCGGGGTATTGCAAAGTATTGCAGAGTATTGCAAAGTATTGCAGAGTATTGCGGGATATTGCGGGATATTGCACAGTATTGCAGGGTATTGCTGAGTATGGAGGGATGGCTGAGCATGGATGGATGGCTGGAAGTGATTGCAATTGTCACAGAGCAGCGTTGTGGGCACTACAGATCCAGCCTACAGCGCTGCTGCCATCCGATCTCTCCCCCTCTCCTCTCACACTGTACTGATCGGTACACAGAGGGGAGAGAGGAACCGGCGTCATGAGATGACGCCGGTTTGTTTACAAGTGATCGCTCAGTCATTTGACGGAGCGATCACATGGTAAACGGCCGCTATTAGCAGCCGTTTACCGTGATCCGTGATGCGCCGGGTCCGGATGTTCTCGGGTGCGCACCCCAGGGAGCGCGCAAGAGTGGGATTCTGGGAGGATGTCACTGTACGCCCTCCCAGAGTTATGCAACCGCCCTGTAGCCGTCATTCGGCTATGGGCCATTTGTTAAGTGGTTAAGCAATAAAAATGGATGAGGACGCAACATCACCTTGTGATGCGAGACCAAGAATGACTCTTGCATGAAAGAGCCGCCAACACTGACACTCAACTTCGTGAAGTGATGGCAACCAAAGAAGCCACCTCCTGAGATAAAAGGTCCAACAGAATCCCTTGATTGGCCTCTGCAGGGACAGTCAAGACCAATTCAAGTCCCAAGGACACAAGAATGGCCTGACAAGCGGGACTGTCCAAGTTACATGCTGTATAAGGTATGAAACAAGGAGTGAGAAACAACGGCCCCTGGAAAAAAATGGATAGAGACGAACCCTGACCCTTAACGGTACTTAAGGCCAAACTCCTTTCCTCTACTGATTGGAGAAAAGAAAAAAAAAAATCTCCCACCCACATATTTCTGGGGATGCCACTTCCTGGCTTCACGCCGGGCAAAAAAATATTTAAGTCCTGTAATTGAAGTTCCCCGAAGCTGGCTTCCAGGGGCTCAACAGTGCTGAGATACAGGACTCAAGACCATCAGGTCCCATTGGACTGGGAGTGTTCAAAGGATTAACCCCCGCAAGACCTGCTATGTGTGTACACCAAGCCCCCCTGGGCTAATTCCGTCAACACTAATATCAGTGTTACCACCTTACGGATTTTTCGCAACAGATGTGGCAGAATCCGAAACAGGGAAAAAAATAAGGAAGAACCAGACCTTAAGGTGTTACCAGTACATGTACCACCATTGGCAGTGGAACTCGTCTAAGACACACCTGTCCCAACTGTTGCAGAACTTGGAATCTAGTAGATTCGCCTGCAGAGTTCCCCTTGCCACTATCCTATAACTGGAATATGTATTGGCGATGGAGACAGCACTTGTACTGTCCCAGACAGAATGTGGTACACCTCCCTGAGTCGCATGACCACTGGTGCCACCCTGGTGGTTGAGAGAATATATATATATATATATTACACACACACACACATATACATACATAGAGATATATATAGATATAGATGTCTAGATCTAGATCTAGATATATATAGATATCTATATATACATATATTTGCAACCATGATCATGTATCATTCATATATTTGCAGCCATAATCATGTATCTCTATGCAAACATATTTATGCAAAACATGACAAAAAACATGCATCTTTGTGCAAACTTGCATCCTTGTGCAACCGTACGTTTTAGCAACCATGCTTGGCAGAAACCGCTCATTTTAGCAACCGTGATGTTTTAGCAGGTTTGCAAGCAAGCACCTGCTTAACTGCAGCTGGGCCCATACTAGACCTGCAGGTTTTTAGTCAAGCACATATGCACTATACTGGAGATGCAAACTCCTTAAAAACTCCTAAAAAGCGTGGCTTTGCATGTGGCTTGGATGGCAGCTTAGCAGAGGAGCTCCGGTAATCACACAGCCTTATCGCCTAACAACCCATCTCCGAGACGCAAATGCCGAGCAAAAAGCTTTACAGCACCCCACAGATACGTTCCCGTCACGGGTAGACACCATCCGCCGTGAGGAACATTACAGATCTGTTTATTCAGAAATCTGCAGCAGGCCGCAGCGTGGCGGGACCTAAGATGGCACCGACACAATACCATGAGGAGGAGTGCAGCGGTGGTTCAGACTCTGCCGAGGAGGTTGCAGGTAGGGGGAAATCCAAATCAGACAAACCCCTGACTTATGCAGATATGTCCTGCTTTACAGCGGACATAAAGTCCACTTTCTCAGCCGCAATCACTGACCTAAAAACGAATCTGGTTGTTCTCACTGAGAAGCTAGCAGCAACAGAGCAAGCAGGAAGACAGAGAGACAAGGCTATACACAGGCTAGACAAGGTTTCTATCTCTCATGCCCAACATTTTATTGATATGAACAGGCACTTAGAGGACCTTGACAACAGGGGCAGGAGGTCCAATATAAGGGTGAGAGGGATTCCAGAGACTGTTGATACTGACCAAATTGTCCCAGCTCTCCAAAGAGTGTTCAATAGCCTGTTAGAGAGACAAGAAGACACAGTGATTGAATTTGTTCGGGCACATAGGGCGCTCAGACCTAGGGGCCCCGATATAGGCCCACCTCGAGATATAATTTGTTGTCTCCAGAACTTACAGCTAAAGGAGGAAATCATGCGTAAAGCAAGGAGGAATTAAAGAATCGTCTTTAACGGAGAAAGTATAATGCTCTTCCAGGACTTGTCACAGATTACTCTTAAAAACCGCAGGGCTCTGCGTCCCCTACTGGACAAGTTGAGAGACAGAGACATGAGATTTACTTGGCGCTTTCCCTTTGCACTCATTGTTTCTGCTGACGGTCACCAGCATATACTGCATACTCCGGCAGATCTCCCGGACTTTTGTGCTGGACTATGTGGAGTTGCCAGACTGTATGCGGATTTTGCGTTACCTCCTATCGACAGGATTCCCAAGAAAATGAAGTATGGTAAAGCAGGAGGATCTAAAGCAGGCACCCCAAACCCGAGACCCACACCACTACGGGATCCAGTTGAGGGATAGATGACTGCATGGGCTGTTTACCATGGCTCCTACTTACAAACTCGCATTGCACAAGACTTCCTTACCCATAGACCTACCTCCCATACCACAGTCTCTTGATCAGTGAATTGGACACTACTCCACAAAAGGTCTATCTAGATCTGTTTTAGTTTCAGGATCTTCCTCGTCAAGTTGACAGCAGTTATGAGACTGGGGCACTATATGAAGATGATGTCTTGATAGATAATAGAAGTAGTATATCCACGTTTGTTTTTTTGGTCTATGACATAGTAATTTCACTGAACCAGACCAGCTTGGTCTGCTAAGGTGGACAAACAGGAGATGGTTGGGTAGATAGTGAAGAAATCCACAAGGGAGGGTTCCCTGTCAGGAGCTAAGTTGGGGTAAGGAGGTCACTAAGCAGCGTCTTGCTCCCTATTGGGGGTTGACGGCTCGGTGGCCCACAAGTCAGTGAAATGCTGAGTCGCCGAACGGTTGGGTTGTTTATCATAGTTTTCACAATTGTGCACTTAAGGCTGTGTGTTGCCTAAAGGCTTGTTTCGCCTTATTTTGGTAGTTTTTTTTTTTATATTTACCACTCTTTGGTTCCGTATTTTTTTTTGTGTGCTCCTCAATTTGACGGTCTGACTCTCCGAGTGGCCGCCTCCCTCTTCCCCACTACGTGACCTGGCCTCACAGCAGTGTATCTCTATCTAGAAGTTTATCAAAACTCTTTTTACGGTTTTGTCTCTCTTCTTTTTCTTTTAGGGGTTTAAAAGCCACATTGCCCTTGTGATTGAAGAATTTAATTGACCTATTAGTGTTTCTTCCAGACACTCCGGTACAAAGCCACTCCTGAGTCTGCATCATGGCCTACGCCTCCTTGGGTCGTAACCCCACGGTGATCTCACACAACGTGAGGGGACTGAACTTCCCGGAAAAGCGCGCCACGTTGCTCAGGGAACTCAAAAAAGGTAAACAGCATTTTGTGCTATTACAAGAGACGCACTTTAAAACCCACCATGTACAAAGACTCGCCGACTCAAATTTTACCAAGGCATTTCATGCCACCAATGACCTTGCAAAATCTAAAGGAGTTTCAATACTGGTGAGCAAGGATGCACCTTTTGAGCTGACAGAACAACTGACAGACACGGAGGGTAGGTTCCTTTTTTTGAAAGGGAATTACGGAGGTGCACCCATTACGATAGCAAATGTATATTTTCCAAATAAGGCACAGGCGTCCTTCTGTAAACACGTAGTGCAACAGCTTCAGGGGTTTACTGCAGGGTGCCTGATACTGGGAGGGGACTTTAACATCCCATTGAATCCATTATCAGACACCTCCAATCATGGCACTTGTATCAGATATAAGACACTCAAATACATTAAATCACTCTTACACTCTCTTCAACTAGTTGACTCCTGGAGATTCCTCAATCCAGATGGCTGTGACTACACGTACTACTCGATCCCACACGAGAAATACACCCCCTTAGACTATCTTTTTATCACTCAGAATGACCTCCCTATCTTAAATGATACCCGCACAGGGATACAGTCCATATCAGACCATTCACCAATAGCTCTCTCACTGGACTTGACCAAAACTCCCACGAAACCTCAGACATGGAGACTTAATTCCTCCATCCTTACGGACCCGACTTTCCTACCCAATATAACGGCTTCTCTCAAAAACTACTTCAAACTCAACTTAACACCAGGGATGGACCCTCTAGTTGTATGGGAGGCACACAAATGTACCATTAGAGGGGAACTAATGAAAATAGGAGCCCACCGCAAACGACAGAGGGAGATTGAAATGAAAAGATTGACGGATCTAATCCATAAATTAGAAACCTTACACAAACAATCCCTATCAGTCAAATCGGCAACAAAGTTACTAGAAGCCAGAAAGGACTTACAGCACATTTTAGACACCAGGACCAAACGCTTTTTGTTCTTTAAAAAAAAGATTTACTATGAATCGGGCAATAAAGAGGGGAGGTCCTTGGCTAGGGCCCTCAGGGAACATACGTTTCGCAATACAATAACGGGCATCAGACGTACAAACGGCTCACTGGATGTTTCGACGGAGGCCATAGCGAGGCACTTCCATGCTTTTAACACTTCTCTCTATAACCTACCGCAGCAACAACGACAACCAGACATGAAGGGAGATAGGGTTCACATAGTCAGAGACTTCCTTAAAAACAGCGGACTCCCCTCACTGGATACCTTAGACGCCAATTCACTTGAAGACCCGATAGATTCAAATGAGATTAGGAATGCTGTCAAGCATCTGAAGCTGGGTAAGAGCCCAGGTCCGGATGGCTTCACAGCTATTTACTACAAAACTTTCATAGATCTCCTGGCGGATCCGTTGGTGGCAGCCTTGAACTCCTTATCACAGCCTAGGGAGGTGACTCCAGATTGGCCCTCAGCATTTATTACGGTTATAGCAAAACCAGGTAAGGACCCCTCTGAGTGTGCGAGCTATCGTCCTATATCCTTACTAAACTTGGATGTGAAAATCTTTGCAAAAATCCTCGCTGGCAGACTGGGGCCCCTCCTACATAAATTGATTGGCCCTGAGCAAGTGGGATTTATGCCAGGCCGTGAGGCTAAAGATAATGTAATCAAGTCGTTATTGATCCACTCGGCTAGATCGAGCGGCATCGGGGGCCTTCTCCTGTCCACAAATGCGAGAAGGCCTTCGATCGTGTGACTTGGGATTATATGCTGGCCACGTGTGGACATGTGGGTTTGGGTCCCAAGATGTTGGCGTGGATCTCAACTCTTTATCAAAACCCCACAGCGAGGCTAAAAATTAATGGCACACTTTCGGAGAGGGTCCACATCACAAACGGCACGCGACAAGGATGCCCTTTGTCGCCTCTTCTGTTCATCCTATCGCTGGAACCGTTCATAAGAACAATAAATGCTGATCCCTCTATAAGTGGTTTTGCGGTAGCGGGCAGGGAGTTCAAGGTGGCCGCCTACGCAGATGATTTGCTATTTTTCTTGACTAAACCTATCGTCAAATTGCCCAATTGGTTAAAGCTTTCACACATTATGGATATATATCAAATCTAAAGATAAATTACTCTAAGTCGGAAGCTATGAATGTGACTCTTAAAAGATGCATCCATGCTCACATTTTCCCAAATGTGTATATTTAAACATGCATTTAAGCAACAAGATTGCAAGCATGTATACTACGCTGCACCTGCTTATAAAGCAGTCAACACTTTAAAGTGAACTGCCAACCATCCAGGGGTGTTTGATCTTACAGCTGTACTGCCCCCCCAGATAAGCAGTAAATATGCAGCATAGAATCATGACTTGTCTTCACATAGTTCTCCCATAGTAAGTACTCACACTTTGTTAGTATCTTTAGGCTGCTACTATGTCTCTAGAGGCCTACTGAACCTGTTGCCACATGGCATGGCTACTCTTCCACTTCCTGCCTATATAAAAATAGGCCATACTGAGTGAGCCTGCGCCCTCTAGTGGCTAGTAGAGAAGCTGTGGCCACATGAGTAAGAGTACATAGCATGATTAAATGGCACACTGCTCCCAGTGGCCACAGGGAGAACAGTCAGATTTCTCTTTTCTTTTTTTTTTTTTAAAAAGAGAGGCTGCAAATAAATGCAGACTTACCATTCCTGCTGCAAGACTCTGAACATAACTTCACCCATCACAGCGAGCTTTGTCATAAAAGACCTTCAGAGCCTGGGTCCCCCTTATTGTGAGGTCCACTCCCCTGGACCTGTATAGTACCCTGCAGGAAAGCACCTTGGTCAGAACAAACACTGCACAGGTTTCCATTACACAGGGCCCAGCGCCGTACCTCTAGGAATCTTCTCTCCTTCCCATGAGGCTCGGGTACCATCATATTTTGGCTGATAGCTTTTTCGAATGGAGCAGATTGAAGTCCATGATGCCTAATATAACTGTCCAGACCTCCAAGCATGCTCCAAGAGCACATGTAATCCGTGACCATCACCTTGAAGACACTGGCGACAAACTGATGTGCTTCCTGTTAAGGAGGGGTTATATAGAGCAGTGGTCATCAACCCTGTCCTCAGGGCCCACTAACAGGCCTGGTTTTATGTATTACCTTGGGGAGATGTAGACTAGAATACTGCAATCACTGAGCAGCAAATAATATCACCTGTGATGTATTTCAGTTATCTTGCAAACCTGGCCTGTTAGTGGGCCCTGAGGACAGGGTTGATGACCACTGATATAGAGGGAAACTTCCTGTCTATTGCTGGCCAGTGTCCATTCACCTATAGGTGGCGTACAACCCAGATAGTCGTTATTATGGTTGCTCTGTGTCCCGTGATGTACGATAAAGAAATTGGGTACCGTGTAGCATGACCGCACAATTGTCAAAGAGTGGCAGCGCTGAAAATTGGCCTGGGCGGGAAGGAGGTATATGTGCCCAGTAAGGAAGTGGTTAATATGAAGAAAACATCCATATTGAAACTATTTGCAAAGCTGGTACCCAACATTTACCACTTTGCCCTAAGAAATATACCTCTTCGTACTTGTGTCTTTGATCAGGCAGAGGGCTGAAATATTTAACAGACATTTTTTTAAAAACATTCCTACATTAACAAGGTGTAGAACTTTCACAGAGGAGCAAGAAAGTCACATGGCAGCTGCCCAGTGATAGGTAACTCTGGCAGGTCAGTCACAGAGGATAATGCTGCGCTGGCAGTGTATACAGCATGCTGGTGCCAGATGCTGGAAAGATGGAGTCATTGGAGGCCATAGTATGAGATCCAGGGACTGGATATTAATTAGTGAGACTCAGAAAAAAGGACGAGTTGGTGTATTCCCCTTAGACGTTCTAGAGAAGGGGGGGTGGGGTGGGGGGGTGGAAACCGCTCCATAACAAGACAAAGAGTTTGTTGTGAGAACCCAGTGCAGATGGGGCCCGGGAACAGGTGCTGCCAAAATAATGGCTGAGAAATTGAACTCCCAGCAGACAGGTTTCAGGGTCTAGAAAGTCAAAACCCTGAATTACATTCAGCTCTATCCATGTGGAGGACATAGGAAGGCGAGGGGAGGCAGAGTTCTTTTAAGTTCACAGCAGAAGATGCAAATAATGAGATGGAAGAAAGGCTCACAAGTGTGTTTATTACAGTCAGTCAGAATTAGGGCTTATTCATACTATGTGCAGTGACTGGCTTTTATGCACTGGATAAAATGCCAGTCACAAGGGCACATAGAAATTTGACTTGTTTACACCACAATGCTGTTGTGATGTCTGGTGCAGTGCAGGAAAATACAGGCAAGCTGCATTTTTCTACAGAACGCTGGATGGCACCACACTGTGCTGTTGTGCCGGACCAGACAGAAGTCACATGAATGAAGTAAGTTTCACGCTAACATTTACGTTGTTGGAAATTTTTTCTAGATCACCAGTCCCTATACAGTGTATTCTGACAGTGGTGAGTCCCTACTGTCATATAAAATGGCACAGCGGGGAGGATAACTCTATCCTCCTTACTTGTATTGATCCCAGTCTTAGTCAGTAGGGTTCAATATTGAGGTGGCCCACCCTTTGCAGCTATAACAGCTTTAACTCTTCTGGGAAGGCTGTCCACAATGTTTAGGAGTGTGTCTATGGGAATGTTTGACCTTACCTCCAGAAGCGCATTTGTGAGGTCAGGCACTGATGTTGGATGAGAAGGCCTGGCTCGCAGTCTCCGATCTAATTCATTGGGTTGAGGTCAGGACTCCGTGCAGGTCAGTCAAGTTCCTCCACCCCAAACTCGCTCATCCATTTCTTTATGGACCTTGCTTTGTGCACTGGTGTGCAGTCATGTTGAAACAGGAAGGGGCCATCCCCAAACTGTGCCCACAATGTTGGGAGCATGAAATTGTCCAAAATGTCTTGGTATGCTGACGTCTTAAGAGTTCCCTTTACTGGAAGTAAGGGACCAAGCCCATCTCCTGAAAAACAACCCCACACCATAATCCCCCCTCCACCAAATGATTTGGAATAGTGCACAAAGCAAGGTCCACAAAAGACATTGATGAGCGAGGTTGTGGTGAAGGAATTTGACTGGCCTGCAGAGTCCTGACCTCAACCCAATAGAAAACCGTCCGTTGGAATGAATTAGAGCAGAGACTGAGCCAGGCCTTCTCATCCAACATCAGTGCCTGATCTCACAAATGCAGTTCTGGAAGATTGGTCAAACATTCCTATAGACAGAATAATAACATCATTTTTTTCTACAACTCATGTACTTTTATGTTAGTTATCACAATTTATGTTTAAGCACTTGGGTACACATCACTGCTGTTAGCGCTGCTACCTACTGTTCCCATTCCTTTAGACACACTCCTAAACCTTGTGGACAGACTTCCTAGAAGAGTTGAAACTGTTATAGTTGCAAAGGTCGGTCCAAGTCAATATTAAACCCTACAGACTAAGACGGATGCCATTAAAGTTCATGTGCCTGTAAAGGCAGGCATCCCAATACTTTTGGCAATATAGTGTGTGTGTGTGTGTGTGTGTGTGTGTGTGTGTGTGTGTGTGTGTGTATATATACATATATAACCACACACACACAAACACACACACACAGCATATCAGACTAAAAAGGAGCAAATGAGAGACGTTAATTGTAAGGGTTTAAGCGTTAGCTTTCATCAAGCTCTACCAGGACTAATAAACAGATCATTCCACAAGCCCATTAATTATTTCGCACAAGGTGTCCATAAAGACTAGATGCCATCTTCTACCTGCTTCTACCGGCAACAACAGATAAGCTCATTTGGAATAAGGCACACTGGGTACTTGGTTCCGAGGATTTGTCTAGCCCTCCAGTGAGGGCTTAAAGTGCCATGTGATAGATGTTGTCCTTCACAATGATAGAGGAATGTTGGAAGAAGGTCAGCATTTTAGGTGCCAGCAGTTGGATGCAGGATGTGCTACCCGGAGACCAGAAAAGCTGCTCGTCTTATCTCTGTGAGAACCAGCAACATACAAACAAGCAGCTGCATCCTCACTGCCAAGTCCTCATTTTTAACGCCTTTTAGTCTAATTCCTTTAGCTTGGATCATCAAGCTGAGAATAAAAGGCCCTTTCTGACCGTGCACAGACTGGAGAAAACTGCGAACGCTCAGACGTGACAAACCAATTTCATGCCCTGTCCATGGACAACCTGTTCTATACATGTGTGATCCCAGGAAGTAAGGAAATCCTGAAGCATCCTGGCATATTTAGTATAGGACATTCACATAAGAAGATAATTTAAAGCTGAACTCCAGGCAGATATTAAACATATTTTTGCAGCTCTGCATTCATTATTACACCAATAAATGTATTTTATTACATGCCAACAGTGTATTCTAAGTACCTGAATTTTATCTGGTATCAGTGTTGCAATCCCTGTACAGCAGAGCGCAGACTGGGAGACGGAGATGCAGCAAAAGAAGCCAGGTGTGCTGCGGTGCTCTTGCACTAACAAAACAAGCTCATAAGTCTGCTAACCCCCTCTCAAAAAAAAAA
This sequence comes from Lithobates clamitans, assembly GCA_037952925.1. NCBI lineage: Eukaryota > Metazoa > Chordata > Amphibia > Anura > Ranidae > Lithobates > Lithobates clamitans. The sequence goes on along the minus strand of JBBGZY010001799.1, from coordinate 803,995 downwards.
AAAAAAAAAAAAAGGGAAAAAAAAAATACACAAATCATTGGTGGTGGCAGCATTTAAACCCTGTCCCCGCCCCCTCCCCCACCCTCTCCCTTCATCATTGGTGGTTGCTGGCACTTTAACCACTTGCAGACTGCCCGCCCGCAATATACCACGGATGGCCCACACAAGCAAAGCGACGTACTGGTACATCGCTGCCTGTTTCCAGGATTAGGGCACGCACACGCGTGCCCCTCTTGTTGACGCCCACTGTGATTGTACACAGCGTGAGTCTGTCATCAGGTCCCGGCCAATGATTCATGGCCGGGACCTGCTGATCTTTGTCCAATCACAGCCCAAAGCTCTGTGTTGACAATCAACACAGGGCTCTGTACAGAGGAAACAATCTGTTTACAAAGAAATCTTTACTAAAAATCCGCACACATTTCACATTGTTGGACACATTTAACCCCTTGATCACCCTAGACGTTAACCCCTTCCCAGCATCATTAGTACAGTATTCACACTGATCACTGTATTAGTGTCAGTGGTGATGTCAGCAGCAGTTTTTCAGTTCCCACTCCCCACAGTGTCAGTGTCAGATTGGCCGCCACATTATCACAGTCCCATTAAAAGTCACTGATCACCGCCATTAGTAGTATAAAAAAAAATTATAAAAATTCCAGTATACAGTGTGTAAAATAAGTCTTGAACACGTCACCATTTTTCTAGGCGAATATATTTCCAAAGGTGCTATTGACATGGTCCTCGGCTCTTCTCGGCGGCTCTCGTTCACTTTCGGCTCCACTCGTAGTCCCGAGCGGAGCTATCCGAACCTACTCGGCTAGGTTCGGATAGCTCCGCTCGGGACTACGAGTGGAGCCGAAAGTGAACGAGAGCCGCCGGAAAGAGCCGAGGACCGGCTCTGTGTGTTTCGGCTCCGGCGGCGCCATTTTCAAATCGCGGTCGGCGATTTTGAAGCCCAGGACAGAGGATCGAAGGCTGCACTGGGGTAGGCTGCACTTGGGAAGGCTGCACTGACAAGGCTGCATTGGGGAAGGCTGCACTGGGGAAGGCTGCACTGACATGGCTGCACTGACATGGCTGCACTGACATGGCTGCACTGGGGAAGGCTGCACTGACATGGCTGCACTGACATGGCTGCACTGACAAGGCTGCACTGGGGCAAGGCTGCACTGACAAGGCTGCAATGATGGGCATTTAAATGTAAGTTTTTTTCCCTTCAACTTGACTCCTAAAAGTTTTTTTTTCCTTAAATTTCCCTCCTAAATTGGGGTGCGTGTTATACGCCAGTGCCAAGAGGCAGGTGTGCAAAAAAAGCGTGTTCTATGGTGTAGTGACCATGGTGCCTCAAATCAAAGTGACTGCCACTCACAGTGATCTTATGGCACCCCTGGACTGCCACTCCAGGGGCACTACTCCATAGGCTTTCAAGACCAACCCTGGCCCACAGCCTAGACCACGGCAGCCCCCACCGCAGACAGAAAAGGCATGAAGTTCAGGGAGCTTGGTGAGAGTCCTTGCCCCTAAGGCTCCACCGTCGCCCCCATCACTCCTTCCAATTTCACATTCGGGTAGATCCTAACCAATCCCCCCTCCAGCACTCGGGGAGGGGGGGGGCGTTCTCTACCCAAATAACTGTCAGCAGCTAGAGCTACAACAATCCAGGCCAGAAGGCCATGGACGCGACCCTCCGGCCAGACCAAAATGCAGCACCCATCCTCACCAGGAGCACCCTTCCAGACGGCTCAGACTCAACCATAGGCCGGTCCCCAGTATACTGTCGGGCAACACGGCGTAGTCCCTGCTGAGTACCGCCCTTCCAGGCACTATAACACCATTGGATTTGCTGGCCCTCCCCAACGAGAGTGACACAGCGCCTCCTCTGGAAACTGATAAGAACAGATACTACACTTGATCTTAGCCAAAAGGCCGAGAAGCGGCCTATAAAAAAGGTGTCTTATTACCAAGGGGTCACACAAGAAATAGCTCATGATGGGTAACAGCAAAGAGCTCTCTCAAGACCTTTGCAACCTTATGGTTGCAAAACATACTGATGGCATGGATTACAGAAGGACATCTAAACTTCTGAATGTTCCAATGAGCACTGTTGGGGCCATAATCCGGAAATGGAAAGAACATCATTTCACTATAAACTGGTGACCAGGTGCTCCTCGCAAGATTTCTGACAGAGGAGTGAAAAGAACTATCAGAAGAGTTGTCCAAGAGCCAAGGACCACTTGTGGAGGACTTCAAAAAAGACCTGGAATTAGCAGGTACAATTGATTCAAAGAAAACAAATAATGCATTCAACCTCCATGGCCTATATGCACGCTCACCGCGCAAAACTCCATTGCTGAAAAACATCACCTGAAGCCAAGAATAATAAGTCTATTTTTATGGTTGCCAAACAATTTATTTGATGATCCTTGGACCAATAATAAAGACTGACTTTTCAAGGCAAAATACACAATGTCCGAAAAGTGTGTAAAGATAACCTCTGATCAATGCTTAAATGAAGGTGGAGTTAGATGGACATGTGTGGTTATATAGTGACCAGCCATTGTTTCAGCAATGAGAAAGAAACACAGAAGAAACCCCCTCACAGAAAGGAACTATTTTTACTCTAACAATTACACCAGCTAAATGACATTCATATAATATAAAGTCACTTCACAATTTATATGTTACAAATCATCAGGACCCTGTGTGATATATATATAAACCAATAGATTATAAATGATTCTAACTGACAAACATAATGGACATAGTCATATGATTGTAAATCAGAACACAGTACACATTTAAAGGGTTAAAAGGGTGGTGTTATGACTACAGTTGTTCATTTGTAATCTCTATTATTAGGGAAATGTGTGTGTGGCATAACTATATTCAATTAATGGTTTGTTTTAGTATTTTATTTTCTAAGTATTTTACGTATTCCAATTGCTATATATGAAATTCCACGTGTGTGTGTGTGTATATCATATGGCCATGCCTGCATCATGAGTGCACACTCCTACAAGAGATTATTTATAAGAATAATTTAGAACAAATATGCCTTGCCCTAGAATGACACTTGGTGGCCATGAGAGGCAATGCTTGATCAAACAATGAATTAATATTTAGCCACATGAACCGATGAAAAGAAGTTCCACCTTCTAGGCTAGGCTTATTAAAGTTTCTATGAGCTTATTGGTAGGAACAGTATTTAGGACAAGGATAGGAAGCCATAAGGATTACTCTTCTTCCATCACACTTCCAGACTCTTCATTCACATCTGACTGTCAGGTCACCTAGAGGCTGGGTGACAGATGCACACCGTTGGAATCAGGAGTGCACCACAAGGCAGTGGACCCTACGGCTGACTGCTACGAGTCCGGGTGGTAAGGAAGGCAGGGCCGCTGGGACACCAACACTGATCCCACCGGGGCTAGAGCGTAGGATTCCCTGGGGCACTGAGTTTAAGAGCCAGCAGGTGTTCACCAGAGCCTCTAGAGGTGAGGATGGACTGGGCTGAAACTGGCTCCAGGTCGCGGCCCCCATGGTCCCCCAGTTCACACCCACAGTAGGTAACAGGAGGATAGGGATAGTAAAGGAATAAGCCAAGGTTAGGGCCACAAGCAGACAAGGACAACAGAGTTCACGCCAAGGTTCAGGGTCACAGGCAAACAGGGATAGTCGGGGACACGCCAGAGGTTAGGGTCACGAGCAGACAGGAATAGTCGAGAACACGCCAAAGTCGGTAACAGAAACAAACGTAGAGCACACGGCAGGCAGGAACAGGAAGCCAAACACACAAAGGTTGATCAGCAGGGCTGACCTGCAGTGCATAGGTTAATATAGAGTTCTCTGATAGTAGCTGGTGTGGAGCCATGCTAGAGGAGAGTTAATAAAAGCAGTCAGGTGAGAGACAGCTGATCTTTGGAGATGAACACATGGAAACAGGTAAGCTGACAAACAACCGCTATTGCATAACCATGACACTGACTTCATCACACTTCAGAATCTCAGCCAGATCACTCTTCATCCACCAGACAGACACTTCACACACACAGATCCGGACACTTCATCCACACACACAGCCATCCACCATAGCGATACTCATCATCTGACCTCAGGGACTCCAAGACGCAGCTCTGCCCTAATGAGACGCCATTTTGGAAAGGTAGCCATTTTAGTGGGACTGGTAACGACCCTTGTAAGGCAGCAGCCATTTAGAAAGGGTAATTATAATACATTGATCTTTTCACAATTCATTGCTTATTTTAGATATATCTATTATTGATTTCTGGTAAAACTCCCCTGATAAAATAATCATTTAGATTTTTCTTTAATTTTATTTTTGTTTTTCCAATTTTAATCATTTCCTGTTTGGCGCTATAGTAGCGTACCATTTGTTTACGTGGTTTAACACTTAAAAGGGGCAAAAGGGGTTGTAAAGGTTCTTTTTTTTGTTTTGCACAGAGGGGCTGATCCTCCTCTTCTGGGGTCCCCCTGTGGTGCTCCGGGCTCCTCCTCTTCTCGAGTGTCCCCACGGAGACCCGCAATCCCTGGGGCCACTGGTGCAGGCGCACTCGAGCCCTGCTGCTGCGTCCATTGACAAAGACAGCCCCCCCAGCACCCGTGTCACTGGTTTAGATTGACAGCAGCTGGAGCTGCTCTGCTCGTCCCCGTCGCTGGAACAATCGGGTTCAGGTAAGTGAAAGGGGGGCTCTGGGGGGCTGCTGCACTAGAAAAGGTTTTTCACCTTAATGCATAGAATGCATTAAGATGAAAAACCTTGAGGGTTTACAACCCCTTTAATCCTTCTGCAGGGGAGTAACTGTTGGGCTTCGTAAGACGCAGACTATTGTCTGAAAATTAGTTATCAATATACATGGTTATTTTGTTCACGGGGAGAAGTTAATCTCTTTGTTTTATTCATATACGTAGCAATATACATTAGCAAGTGTTGCATACCATCTTGTTATTTTTATGTAAGATTGTTGTCTATGTCCAACCACAAATCTAACTATTTATTGTGACTACATGATTAAGTGAATAAATATTAAGTTAAGTCCATATTTAGTCTATTCTTATCAATCAATTTGTGTTTTTCAAAGATTTCAGCTTTGGTCAAAAAATGACTCAATATAATTAATCGTTCAGGCAATTCCTGATGCAAATGCATAACAGATGAGACCAAAATGTAACTCTTTGGATGCCATAATACACACCATGTTTGTAGGTAAAATGGCACTGCACATCATCCCAAAAACAAAATACCAACAGTGAAGTTTGGAGGTGGGAACATCATGGTGGGGCTGTTTTTCAGCATACGGTATTGGCAAACTTCATGGCGTTAAAGGAAGCATGAATGGAAATATGCACCTAGACATGCTTGATAAAAATCTGCTGCCATCTACCAGGATGATGAAGATGAAACAAGGGTGGACATTTCAGCAAGACAACGATCACAAACACAAAGCCAAGGATACTCTCAATTGGTTTCAAAGAAAGAAAATAAAGCTGCTAGAAGCCAATCACCTGACTTGAATCCGACAGAAAATCAATGGAAAGAACTAAAGATCAGAGTTCATAGAAGAGGTCCACAGAACCACCTTCAAGATTTGAAAACTGTGTGTGGAAGAATGGGCCAAAATCACACCTGAGCAATGCATATGACTAGTTTCTCTATACAGGAGGCGTCTTGAAGCTGTCATTACCAATAAAGTATTTTATTCAAAGTATTACCGTATATACTCGAGTATAAGTTGTTCCGAGTATAAGTCGAGGCCCTAATTTACCACAAAAAAAATGGGAAAAACTTATTGACCCGAGTATAAGACGAGGGTGAGAAATGCACAGCTACTGTAAGGGGAAAAGAGGGTCAACAATGCCAATTTGTAGCATCACTGTTCCCATTTGCATGCCTCACTGTGCCCATTTGCAGCCATAGGTCCCCTGAACTACAAACTCGGTAATTAAGGGTTCCTAGATGCCCCCTAGCTGCAGCCAAAATTTGGGGTCTCTGAACCCAAAGGGTCCCGAAATGACATTGCTGCAGATGGACACAGTTGACCGAATTTGGGGCCCCGTATCTCGGGGCCACTTAGTGCTAGGAGCCCCAAATTTGGTGTGCAAACCCAGTGGAACTAGTACCATAAAATTTCCAAAGCTGGGGTTTCTAGCACCAAGTGGCCCCGAGATACTGGGCCCCAAATATCAGTTCAGAAAATGTCAAGCAGTTTTCTGCAGCAGAGAATGACATTTTCCGAACCGGTTTTGAGGCCCCGTATCTCAGGGCCACTTGGTGCTAGGAACCCCAGCTTTGGATATGTTATGGTATCAGTTCCACTGGGTTTGCACACCAAATTTGGGGTTCCTAGCACTAAGTGGCCCTGAGATACGGGGCCCCAAAATCGGTTCGGAAAATGAAATTTTTTGCTTCAGAAAAGTGCTTGACTCGAGTATAAGTCGAGGGGGGCACTTTCAGCACAAAAAATGTGCTGAAAAATTCGACTTATACTCGAGTATATACGGTAAATACATTTCAGTTAGCCTGTTCAATACTTTTTCCCTGTATCATTCCATTTTAATAATATCTGAACTTATTTGTTTGGGTTTCTTTGTATGTATGGATTGTTACTGACATGTGGTGAAAATGTCATGTCAATACCATCTTTAGAAATACATTTACCTAAAAAAAATGGTGACATGTTCAATACTTATTTTACCCGCTGTATATACAGTATCCCACAAAAGTAAGTACACCCCTCATATTTTTGTAAATATTTTATTATATCTTTTCATGTGACAACACTGAAGAAATGACACTTTGCCACAATGTAAAGTAGTGAGTGTACAGCTTGTATAACAGGGTAAATTTGCTATCCCCTCAAAATAACTCAACGCGCAGCCATTAATGTCTAAACTGCTGGCAACAAAAGTGAGTACACCCCTAAGTGAAAATGTCCAAATTGGGCCCAATTAGCCATTTCCCTCCCCGTGTCATGTGACTCGTTAGTGTTACAAGGTCTCAAGAGTAAATGGGGAGCAGGTGTGTTAAATTTGGTGTTATCGCTCTCACTCTCTCATACTGGTCACTAGAAGTTCAACATGCCACCTCATGGAAAAGAACTCTCTGAGGATCTGAAAAAAAGAATGGTTGCTCTACATAAAGATGGCCTAAGCTATAAGAAGATTGCCAAGACCCTGAAGATGTGGTGCAGGGAGGTATATAAGATAATAAAGCAGGAAGGGTCCCAATAGTGTAATTCCATTTAGTAAAATATAAATTTTTATTAAAGAAATACAGGTACTCACATTAAAAATAAATGAACAGTGGTTTGATCCGACAAGCGGCGAGCTCGTAAGCCTCTATCAGTGTATGCAGCCTGTCCCGTCCCTACGCGTGACGTCACACCACACGTGACTTCACCTGATGACAACCTGCGGCATCCCGGAAGGCCACCATGGACCCAGATCTGCGCACCACAGTGACAGCTATCTTAAACCAGGTCCTGGGCAAACCTCCCACTTCGGAATTGGAGCTGGACAGGGTCCATAGACTGTTGGGCCTAAGGGCACCCTCCTCCTCCCCCCAGAACCGAGCTCCCCCAGACTTTCAAGATATGCTTTGTCGGGTACATTTTTTCACCATTAAAGAGGAGATCCTACACCTGGCATGGTCAAGGGGCCCTATTGACTTTGACGGAGCCATGATCCGGATATACCCTTATGTCTCGAGACAAACACAAGCTCTGCAGGGTCTTATGCGGCCTCTCCTGGAAGTGATCCGTGCAGCAGAAGCCACATACCACTGGGGACATCCCTTTCATTTGATCTTGAGGAAGCGGGGATCCAAGTTCTACCTTCGCTCACCAGACCAACTCCCTGACCTGTTCGGCTTCCTGGATCAACCGGCCATCAGTGTTCCTGATTGGCACGACTTTCTACTTACCCAGGAAGCTCTCGGTCCACCTTTGCCAAGACCGCAACGGCTACGAAGATCCCGCTCCCGTGCTCCTAGTCGTGAGGCCCCTAGGTCCCACCCGACCTCATCTGAAGCATGACATCACCTTTAAGACCAGGGTTGGTAGAACCATCAGCACTATTGTCCCTGCACTCTCATACGGAGTCCCTCGGTAACTTGCTGTAACCGCTGGGACCAGGTCTGTACCAACCCCACATTACTAGACTCTCTGGGTACCACGAGTTGCCTGCTGGCCCACTGTATAGTGCCTTAGTTAGTTAACCTTACAGCTATACCTCCTGGACGTTGGGTAAGGGTATGGGTATCCAGGGATCTGCCTTAGACAAGTCAGGCCATCTGGCTTCTACCAACCAGTCTCACCATATATTGTCTGGCCTGTAGTGCCTTTTCGCTCTCCCCAACCCTTCATTCTCTATATTGGGATGAGGGCGGGGAGACTGTTTGGCAGGCGGTAAGGGTCTTTGGACAGGCCTCGTACCTCGCAACCACCACATTACCTGAGTCAGAATAGGCTGGCTACTTGCTCTCCCCACTGGGCAATGCCTGGTGGAGACAAGCATCCTATCCGCCCACCACCCCTCTCCTCTCCCCCTCCCAAAAGGGACCTTACAGGTTTACATCTTCACCTTGCCAGGGGGAGAGGCGAGGACTGTCTGGTGAATATGTCTTTATTGTAGAGGTTGGCCCTGCTGATAGCTGGGCCCGCAACGGTACCCTCCGTCGTGGTGTCTCGGGAACAGGTGCTGTGGTGGCACATATTTCTGTCCTCGTTAACTGTACCCTGACTAGGTACTGTGCCGCTCTCACTGCCACTCCCGGAGCACCATCGCGGACCAGTCTCGGTCGATGGCCCTCTATTATTATTGTTACCGCTGTCTCCATGTTTTATTTTTATTTTACTGTTGTTGACTTGCCTACTTACTTACTCAGTTATAATTTGTTCCTTTTTGCTCTCATCCCGTGCACCTCCAAATGTATTGTTTTTTTGTTTAATCATAAAACCTAGCTGTCCACTTCGGACACCCTCCACCGCCTCTATCACCCCCAACTAGCGCGGACTCCCACTCGGACACCTGTGCGCTGAGTCGGAGTCCTCAGGTTACTAACACTTACGACAGATCTTCCCTCAAACTCCCCTCCTTACTCTTCTCTCATCTCCCCTTGCTATACATATATCTACCTTTTCTCTCCTGTTTTCTCCCCCTTCCCTCCCTCTACTTATCAATTCCATTCTCAACCTCTCGCCCAGGTGAGCTACCCCGGCAGGGGTAGGATCCCGCACTTTATCGTGTCCCCATACTGGTCTGACGGCACCATGGGTCTCCTTAAGGTCACCTCCCTCAATGTGCGGGGCCTAAACATGCCCGAAAAACGCTCCCAGCTTTTGGCCGGGTTGCAGAAGGGTAAGACGCAAATAGCTTTCCTACAGGAAACGCACTTCCGCAGTGATCGAATCCCTAAGCTGACAAACGGGGCATTCCCCACGGTATACCACATTGTCTCTCCCATCTCTAAATCCAAGGGGGTGAACATTCTGTTGGCCAAGTCGGCCCCCTGGATCTTTGAGGCACAGCAGTCAGATGAATAGGGTCACTTCCTCCTATTGAAGGGAAGAGCGTTTGACAGACAGGTCACTTTTGCCAACGTCTACTTTACAAAGGTAGACCACCCACAACTTCTGCGGTAGCTTCTCCCTGAAATCCTTGAGTTTGCAGAGGGGGGGCTCCTTATCTTTGGAGGCGATCTTAATTTCGCCATGGACCCCCTTCTTGATGTCTCACGGGGCTCTTCCCATCTCCCTTTTTCTCATCTCAAGTTCTCCCCGGTGCACCAAACCTACTCGTGGCTAGACGACCTTCTAGTTCCGCATAAGGACCTCTCCAGAGTGGTGTCAACTAGCACTGATGTTATCTCTCTCTCAGATCATGCCCAGATTCATATGACCCTCCAACTGGGCCCGGTAACCCAGACTCCACCATCATGGAGATTGTAAGAGTCTCTACTCCAATCAGCAGAGATCTCTGCTGAGATCCTGACCACCATGCATGAGTACTTTGCCATCAATGAGTCCTCGGTCACTAATCCTTTAGTGGTATGGGAGGCCCGCAAAACAGTGATCTGGGGTGCACCGATTAAAATAGGAGCCCGCCTTAAGGAGAGGTCTCGCCGCGCAGAGGAACTTTTCGCCCAGCTACATAGTCTAGAGTGCTCCCATAAGGCCAGCCTTGCGCGCTCCACTTACCAGGATCTCCTTCGGGTACGCGAGGAGCTCTGGGAGCTCCTATTCCAAAAAACGAAGCAAAATTTGGCCTGGGCTCACCGTACAATGTACAAATTCTCTAAGAATTCGGGCACGTTACTAGTTAGGGCACGGAGAGGCCCGCGCATGAAAAAGTACATCTCCCACATCATGAGCTCTTTAGAGGAGAAGCTCCATACTTCCTCAGACGTGGTGACGGAGTTCAGATCCTTCTACGAGGTCTTATACAATTTAGTCAGCTCCTCTACTCAGGACTCCCCTCTTGGTGACATGACCACCCAAGTCCTACCTCACCTCCTCAGGCATGCCATCTCTCCCTCTTGCAGTTCAGGAGGAAATGGAGGAGCCTATTATGGTTGCGGAACTTGGGGTGGCCCTGGCCCATTCAAAGCCTAAAAAGGCCATGGGTCCAGAAGGCCTCACCACAAGTTACTACAAAGTCTTTTTTGAAGACTCTCTCAACCACTGGAATCATTCCTGATTGACACATTGCAAGCCTACATTTCTTTTATCCCGAAGGAAGGGAAGGACCCATTGCACTGTGGGAATTATCACCCGATATCGCTTCTGAATTCGGATCTGAAATTATTTGCCAAAATTCTGGCAAATATTCTGCTTCCACATATCCCAAGTCTTGTCCACAGAGACCAAGCAGGCTTTGTGCCCCTTCGTGAAACACAAGACAATACCATCCGGGTGGTGAACTTGATCCATGCAGCCAGGTCCTCGAATTGGCCTCTTCCTCTGCTGTCCATGGACACAGAGAAAGCTTTCGACCAGGTAAACTGGTCTTTCATGCGAGCCACTCTAGAACACGTTGGTTTATGGTCCTCTATGCTGAGCTGGATACTATCCCTCTATTTGAACCCCACAACTGCAGTCAAGGTCAATGAAACGAGATTCGACTACTTCAACATACATAATCGCTACCCCCTGTCCCCCTTGATTTTTATCCTTACCCTAGAGCCTTTCTTTTGCAGTTAGTGCGGACTAGGCCATCGCCGGCTTTCAGAAAGCCTCTGGGATGCACAAGGTGGCCGCATTGCGGATGATTTGATCTTTTCTAACTGACCCCCTAGCCTCCCTTCTGAAACTCCTTCAGTCCCTACAGGAATATGGTTCCCTCCTCTTTCTTCCAAATGAATGTTTCCAAATCATCCGCTTTGGATATCACGGGGGGAAAAGACCTGATCACATTACTTCGCCCGGCGTTCCCCTTCCACTGGGCAACTGACTCGATCAGATACCTGGGTGTCAATATCACCCTCGACCCCTCCAGTCTCTACTCAGAGAACTTCATACCCTTACTTACTCGCCTCAAAGCAGATCTCCTCCATTGGTACTCACTTACTGTAACGTGGTTTGGTAGTTGCAATTCCCTGAAGATGACATTACTGCCCAGGGTGCTGTACTTGTTGCAGGCACTTCCCATTCGCCTCCCCCAGTGTTTTTCAAGAGGGTGAACTCAATGTTTAAATATTTAATCTGGTCCCACTGCAAAGCTGCAACTCATCCACCTTGCAAAACGTAGGGAAGGAGTTTCCCTCCCAGATGTGAAAGCTTATTATAGAGCTACACATCTCACCAGGCTGGTGGACTGGCACTGTCACACAGCAGCGAAACATTGTGTGGCCATGGAGATGGAGGACTCTGGCAGGACAGCAAAGAGCTGGCCATGGATTCCATCACCATTCCCAAAGACCCATTTTTGATCACTCTACACTGGGTAGCACTCTTCCGGTGGCCAGGGATACATTCAGACACTTTAGTGTCACCACTGCCCTCTCCTATGGTACCAGTATTGGGCAACCCGGAGTTTCCGCCAGGCCTTCAGAATCCCCATTTCCTGTGGTTAGTCACAAGTGGACGTCTCCGCTTATGCGACTTTGTGGGTTCCGATGGCCAACTCACCCCTTCGGCAGGGGCGTCTGCCACAGATCCCCTGCTGGACTTCTGTAGCGGCTTTCAGCTACGCAACTTTCTGCGTAAATGTCTTCTCGCCAACTCACGGAATTGCAACACCTGTGCTGCCGGGGGGAACCAGTCCGCTATGGCCTCTCAATAATATATGCATCTCTGATTTGACCAGCGGATGGGTATATCCCACCTTTTCTAACCAAATGGAAATCAGACTTGGCTGCCCAGTTTACTGACTCTCAGAAAGAGAAGATCCTTCATTTCTCACAGAAGTCCTCCATAGCCACAAGGATCCAGGAGACAGGTTACAAGATTCTGACCAGATGGTACAGACTGCATACCACTTTGCACCATTTCCTCCCGCATGTTCCCAGTGTTTGCTGGCGCTGCGGGAGTGCTGAAGGGAGGATGCTGCATGATTTCTGGGACTGCCCCAAACTTGCCCCCTTTTGGCATGAAGTGATCTGTACATTCAAGCACCTGACCAATGTTTACCTGGAAGGGAACCCAGCGGCCTGGCTGCTCTATCTTTCAGACAGACAGATCAGGAAATATAGGGCCTCTCTCACAATCCAGCTGCTAAACGCGGCCAGGGCATGCATCCCCCTTTGTTGGAGATCAGAAACCCCCCATCAAAATCTCTGTGGTTCTCTAAGATAAACAAATTGAGAGACATGCAGGATCTCACAGCTACTTTGCATAACTGGGAGGAGACTTTCCAAGAGACCTGGCGACCCTGGAACCACTTTGTATACACTGATGCGTATATACAGGAGGTGGCACAAACGAGCTAGCCTTCCGGGATCTGACTCTACTTCCTGGGCGCGAGACCCTCTACGCCCTCTCTTTCTCTTCCTCTATCCCCCTACACCCAGCTCCTCCTACTCTGGGGTCATCTACTCCCAACAACTACCCCCACTCGGGTTTTTCCCCTGGTCCTATTCCCCCCCATTATTCTTTAGTTATCCTTTGGAGACCCAGATGGGATACGCCCCGCAGATATGAAATATATCCTGGTTTATATCCTGCTTCCATATTGCCCCATCCCTGGGCTTCTTAGGTCCAAGGGGAGTACTATCTCCCGCTACGCTACCTGAAAATCCTAAGCTAAGTTACTCCATTCTATTGTATGTTATATACTTTATTTCAGTTCATCTCACTGTTTCATGCATTAAAGCACATAAGCCTTGATCCTATCTACAAATGTATGATAGGCACCCCAGTGTGGTGCACTGAGCACTATCTACACAAACGTTTTCACTATTATGATCACATATTTTGTGCAACACTGGGCCTGTTTTCTGACTCGGCCCTTGATTACCTATCTGTTATTGGTTTGAGATTCTGTAAACACTGTTTCTTTTGACTGGTACATGTAAGTTTCTTTGGCAAATAAAGGGATTACAAAAAAAAAAAAAAAATCTGTCCAAACAAGAGCCTAGTAGATATCCCAGGTATGATAAAGTTTGAAACAAATCAAATCGAAAAACACAGAAATTTGCTAAGTTGCGGAATTGTAGCTGTCATTACTTTCAGTGTTTGATGACTAATTTCCCCACAGATTACTATCGCTCAATTCTGCAAGTGATTCTAATTTATTATCACTCTTTTCTAGCTGGTCTAAAACCGCTTTTGACGTAAAGGTACACTTTTTGGTTGCTATGGACATTCTCAAGTTTCCAGGCAAAAAGAAAAGTATATACTATATAAAACTACATGCAGGGCACTGGACAAAGTATTAGGGACAAAAGGGATGTGAAATAATTTGATACAGTAATGTAATCTGTGAGATTACAGTGTACTTTATGTGCTGTGTTTTTCACTTTTTGAGTTTGCCGCCGGGCTCTGCCCCAGTGCGTCGCGACGCTCACAGGAATTGGAGCCCGGCACTGTGATAGATCGAGTGGAGGACACAGCCCGCAGGGAGACATCGCAGGATCCTGGGGACAAGGTAAGTTACTTTGCCTAGATCCTGCGATGCAATCCCGAGTGTGGGGCTCAGGGTTACTGCTTTTGGTAATGAAAATTCACCCCGAGCCACACTCGGGATTACCGCTAGGGAGGTTAAAAAGGGAAACCAGAAGAATAAAAACTGCTGTTAAAAGGGGTTGTAAACCCTCGAGGTTTTCCACCTTAATGCATTCTATGCATTAAGGTGAAAAACCTCCTGTGATGCAGCAGCCCCCCAGAGCCCCCGTTTTACTTACCTGAACACAGTCTTTCCAGCAATGCGGGCCAGCACACCAGCTCCAGCCGGTGTCTCGGGTTCTGATTGGATAGATAGCAGCACAGTCATTGGCTCCCGCTGCTGTCAATCAAATCCAATGATGCGGGAGATGGGGCGGGGCTAAGTCCTGCTGTCTGTGTCAATGGATGCAGTAGCAGAACACTGGAGTGCACCCACAGGAGTGTCCCGAGGGAGAGCGGCTCTCCAATGGGGCACTTGAGAAGAGAAGCCAGAATCGCCACAGAGGGACCCCAGAAGAGGAGGATCGTGGACACTCTGTGCAAAACCAACTGCACAGAGGAGGCAAGTATGACATGTTTGTTATTTTTGTTTTTTTTAAACGAACCTTCACATATCCTTTAATGCTACTGAAAGCATGTGTAATTTTTTACATTTTACCTGTAGTTCCACTTCATTTTTTTTTTGCCATCATAATGAACCTGTTTTGCCTTTTTTATATACAGTTCTTTTCTAACCAAGATTTGACCAAAACATAAGGGGTGATATGAAACTACTGGCATTATGTTACTGAACAGGCTGCTTAGTTGCGCCCTTATCCAACTGGTCCTCTTTTAAACCTACTTTCCACACTGCTTGTTAGTTATAGACACATTTCCTAATGTCAAATGATGAACCTGGCTGTGGAAGGAGCACAGTACAAGCTAGCACAGTAATCCTTTTATCAGTGTGCCCCTCCTTCGCCTGCTGATAAAACTGTAGTTGCGGAATTCACAGTATGGCAGACATCTCTGCTTCTCTCCACATGTTGCAACTCACTTCTAGAGAAAAAAAATTTAACTATGACTGCAAATATTGCTAATAAAGCACCATACAAAATATTCTGTCATGCCCATTTACTTCAACAGGCTGCCCTATCACCAGATTTTTAAGACGTATTTTGCTCAGACTTCAGCGCGATTTTGCCACATGGGCAAAAATCCACACCGCGTTTGGGGTGCCACATATTTCTAAATGGCACGCGCATGTTTTGCAGTGATTGCAACGTAATTTAGAAGTGCAGGCAAAAGCTAGGTGCTTCCTTCCTAGATTTCAAATCGTCAAGTGTGAATGAGGCCTAAGGCCTCTTTCACACGGACTGTCCGTTCAGGTCCGCCTGTCAGGTTTTTAGGCGGACCTGAACGGACACTCCACGTCGGATGTCAGCGGTGACATGTCTGCTGACATCCGACCTGCTCCGATCCGAAAAAGTGTAGCGGAGGAAAAACCTACTTTTCCATCCGTTTTCGGATTGGATCGGGTGACGACGGACTCTACGGTCCGTCATCGCCCGATCCCCCATAGGGGAGAGCAGCGCTCTGACAGGTCCGTCACTGCACAGTGTGCAGCGACGGACCTGTCATCTTCCTGCTCAGCGGGGATCGGCGGAGCGATCCCCGCTGAGCAAGCGGATGTTTACGGAGCGGATCATCACTGATCCGCCCCATGTGAAAAGCCCTAAACACTTTATTGTGTCCTGGTGATCCTGCCAATAATAAGACAGTAATCATGTCCTAGGAGGACATTTACTCACTCTACCGTATCAATGGTGGAACGGGCGTGGTCACCCTAGGGCAGGACTACACAACACCTCCTACTAACATCTCCATAACATAGGGGGAGGTATTCTGTAGTCCTTAGAGACTGCTGGAAACAATGTAATTGATAGGAGTGCAGCAGTGAAATTATTAACAAGATTTCTAGACGAATCAAAAGGAATATTTTGCAAATATTTCACATGTCAGTCCAGGCAAAATTGGGTTCCACTACACAATCAAGTCTCATGTACTGGCTCAGGTCATCTACATCAAAGCAATCAACTGAACCAGCAAAAGCAATGGTGCACACCAAGATGCAAAACAATCTTCTTCCTTTATTAAAATAGTAAGCAGAAACAGGTTACGTTCTGAAATATTTCATACTAGGCACAGCATTTTATCAAAAATTCTTTGAGAAATGTTTTGCGCTAGGCACAGGTCTATCAGAATATAACCTGTATAACCTACAAACATACAAGTTCCAGAACTAAAAAGATATCCAATTAACTCCACTGCATATGATTACGACATTACGAACACTCTACAGATATTCCAGTCCAAAATGAATAAAATTGATACCTGCCATTCCAAGTAGGGAAATTCTGCTTTTATAGGGTAGGCCGCATGTTTTTTGCCTGAAATAGAGCTAGAACTGGATATCAAGAACAGTGCTGGAACCGGAACCTGCTCTGGTGTAAGGCAGTGGTTCTCAACCTCAGTCCTCAAGAATCCCCAACGGGCCATGTTTTCAGGTTTTCCTTTACTTTGCACAGCGGCTTTAAATCAATATCAATGACATAGTATTGGCAAGAGCTATTTTATCTAAGGGAAGTTCCCAAAACACGGCCCATTGGAGGTACTTGAGGACTGAGTTTGAGAACCACTGGTGTACGGGACGCATTGTTGCTCTGAGATTGAGTGCTGTGCGGCAGAACTAATGTTCACATGCAGTTCTGAATTGCCTCCATTTAACCTGGTCTCTGCCATAGCTACAAGTGAGAGTATTCCAAATACAAAATAAAAATTTCCAGCTCACCTAACAGGCAGCCTGCAACAAAACTGAATTGAGCCAAACAGTTCACATTAAAAACAAGGAGTTAAACTGTGCACATTTGCAAATATTTGTGTTACCTGCAGTGGCCGTGTCAAAGCAATAGATAGATTAAAGAGGAAGTAAACTATGCCAAAGTTTTTTGTTTTTTTTAAACCCTGCAAAGTAAAGGCATAATGTGCTAGTGTGTAGTAAATACTTACCCTAGAACAAAGCCCTGCACTGCCACGCTGTGAGCTCTGACATCTTCTATCTTCACCCAGTCTTCTAGCCAGGTTCGCGTCCTCTGGCCGTCTGATTGGCCGCGCAGCGATGACATCACTCCCGTGCATGCGCACAGAAGTCATAGACCGCGGCACAGAGCTCTGAAGGAACGGCACGGATATACTGTCCCTTGAGAGCATATGCGCCGGTGACATCACTGGCTGCATGAAGTGTGAATATCTCCTAAACTGTGAGGCTCCATGCACACTGGACTTAAAAAATGTTGATTCTACAGGCGTTTGATGTTTTTTTTCTCCTGCCTCTAGAAGCACTTCTATTGTATTCTATGTGTCTTTGCACATTATGACTACTACAGGCGTTTTCTGTCAGGGACGTTCAGAGGCAGGAAAAAAAACCCTTTTCTATTGCGTTTTCTGGAGAAGTTTAGGAGCTGTAAAACGTCAGTCTCTCCTAAACTCCTCTTATCTCTTCTGAACGTCAAGTTTCAACGTTTTTTAGTAAAAATGCAATGCAGTGTGAAATGCATTCTGGTTATTTTGGGAGTAAAACTTTTGTAGTGGGGCGTGTAGTGCAAAAAACGCCTATAAACTAAAATTCTTAAACTCTCATAGACTCACCTAAACTTTGTACAATATGCTTTCTATTTGTGTCTTTTATGCCATGTTTTTTAAGCTAAAAATGTTGACGTTTTTTATGCTCCCAGTGTGCATGGAGCCTGAAGGTTTAGGAGGTATTCAAAAGTACCTACAGGTAAGCCTTATATGTAGGTACAGTACAAGGGTACAGAATGAGTTTAGATCCAATTTAAGGCTAGGTATTCCTTTTCTTTTTTTTTTTTTTTATATAATTCCATCATTTATGCATTGATTGTACACATATAGGGAAAATAGGTTACAAAAGTAGGCAGTTCACCAGAAGTCATCACAGTACAACTTTGTTCAAACAGTGTTACCAGGACTGCGATAATCAGTAGGGAACAGGTACAATAAAGTAAAACAAAACAAACTGTTTTCCATAACTGAATGGTCAGAGCAGTGTAAACAAAATTGCAGGGTGCAATAGAAAAGGTTATGCAATAGAATATGACACTGAGGCAATCGCTAAGGTAGGCTGTTACTTTTTAGACCACCGTGAACTGAAAAACAGCGCGAGAGACGTTGCCATTTACTTAAAGTGGTTGTAAACCCCCACATGTACTCAATGACTTGAACAGCCTCAGATGATACACAGAGATGAAACAAATCTCCCTACACAAGTTTAACTTGTTTATCTGCAGCCCCCTCTGCCCTACATCACTTGAAAAGGGCAGATCGTGTTAAAAATCTTTCTCTATCTGTCAGGAGCACAGAGGAGGGGACGGAGAGGCTGCAGTAAGTGAGTGAGAGCTAATTGGAGGAAAGGAACACACCCCCTTCACACAGCAGAACTAATGTGTTCTGAATAGACAAGCTCCGTTCTGAGCTCCAGTGTTAATATTGGCAGCAAATTTGATTTAGTTTTAGTCTTTTGACTAAAATGCCATTTTAATTTTAGTCCCATTTTGGTCATCTGCAATTGTTTTAGTTTGTCATATTTAGTCAACTAAATCTGCAGTATATTTTAGTCGACTAAAATATCCTACATTTTAGTCAACTAAAATCGAATAGATTTAGTTAAATTTTAATGCATTATATAAGCATTTCTCTAGAATTTCCAAACTTATTATATACTCCTGGAGTAAAAAATTTGAATGCGTTATTATTTATGGTATTACGGTTTGAACAAACATCACAGATACAGATTTGGCCACTCTGGATGATCTGAGGTAGCCTGTAATGCTGAACAGTGCTTTAATATACATTTTTGTTTTGAACTTGGAAAGATTTTGCACCAACGACTAATTAATTCTTTAACATGGTAGATGTTTATTGTCATTCATTGATATTTGACGTTTGGCACAATATTTGGGCAGCGCAATCACCTTTATATATATATTGGTTTATCATTGTGGGAAAACATATTTGTGATAGCAGCAGCCAACAGACAGTTCATTTTTTTTTTACACATAGTACCCAAATATCGTATTGTGTCGGTAGCACACCAAAAAGGGAAAAGGGAATGGAGATGGGGGATCAAGCTAGGGTCAGTAGTAATATTTAGGGCTGAGGATTTTGCCAAATTAATATTGAAGAACAATAGGTCACCATATTCTTGTAGCGCCCACAACAAATTGGGAAAAGAAGTAGTGGGGTCAGTAATGAAAAAAGATAAGGTCATTGGTGAATGCCCCTACCTTGTGTACACCGCATGGTTTGCCAGCAGTGTCAGGGGCAGCAGGGATTGTACAGAGAATGGGTTCCAAGGTTAAAGTGATACTAAAGTCTCATTTTTTTTTTCATTTAAAAATAACAGACATATTATACTTGCCTGATCTGTGCAATGATTTTACACAGAGCAGCCCAGATCCTCCTCTTTTCAGGTCCCTCGCCGGCACTCCTGGCCTCTCCTTCCTGCCGAGTGCCCTCACAGCAAGGAGCTTGCTATGAGGACACCCGAGCCTCTATGTGTCCAGTCTGACATGGAGCAGCGACTCAGCCCCGCCCCTTCTCTCTCCTCATTGGTTCCCTGCTGTGTCCCATTAGAGAAAGTCTAATTGCGGCTCATTGATCTTGTTTGAGGCCAATGGCTGGGAGTAAAGAGAGGCGATCCAGTGAAGCATGGATGTCCCAAGCCCAATATGAGCCCAAGGTTGCCCGCTCAAATTGCAAGTTTAGCAAGTCAAACGCCTTATCAGTGACGGGGGAAAGTAAGATGAGTGGGTGTTTAGAGGT
Organism: Lithobates clamitans; assembly: GCA_037952925.1. Lineage (NCBI taxonomy): Eukaryota > Metazoa > Chordata > Amphibia > Anura > Ranidae > Lithobates > Lithobates clamitans. The sequence goes on along the minus strand of JBBGZY010001799.1, from coordinate 783,995 downwards.
CCTGGTGGCGTGGATCAGGTTAAGGACATGGATGGTGTTGTCCCGAGGCTCTGGAAGCAGAACAAAGCCTGTCTGTTGCCTGTGTATCAAACATGCTATAGGGGGTAGGAGGCATTTCATCAGAATTTTTGCAAATAGCTTCAGGTCCGTGTTCAGAAGAATCATTGGGCAATAACTTCCGCAATGTGAGGGATCTTTAACTCTCCTTGGGGATCAGGGAAGCATAAGCCCGAAGCACATCCTGCAACATAGCTTTCCCATCTGCCTAAGAGTTGAAGGCCACTGCCATATGAGGGGAGAGCAAGTCAAAAAAGGTCCTGTAATAGGCCGGGGTCAGACGATCCAGTCCCAAAGATTTCTTGGTTTTAGAGTTTGACAGCTCTACGCCTAGTTCCTCCACCATGAACGGGGTTGTCCAGTTTTTGGCAAATGGAGAAAGAAAGGCATGGCATACCTGATAAATCACTATAAGAACTAATCTCTAGGGGGGAATGCTTTGAGAGAGAATCCGAAGTACAGCTGGCTCAATATTGTATATGTTTGTCTATACTGATATTGTATAGTGCCGGAAAAAAGGAGCAAAATTTGGAGGCAATGGAGTCAAAAGGTAAAAAGTTTCTGCCCATGGGACCAAGCTAATTTTTGTTTGACTTTGTGGAACAGGAGAGAATTAAGAGCCTCTTGTCTTAATGAGCTCTTGGTAGGTCGCCTTTGCCAGGTTCCTTTTGTGGGTGCTTTCCAGGCAACGCAGTCAAGCTAGGAGAGTATCTACTTTGAGATTGCGTTTTCCTTTGAGCCTAGCACCGATCGCCTTCAGGAAGTCCCATATGACTGGTTTGTGGGCCTCCCACAACAAAAAGGATTGTCCACCAAGTCGGTATTAAGCGAGAATTATTCAGAGATGGTGCACTCAAGAGCCGTACGAGTGTCAGGAGATTGGAGGAAGGCCTTGTTCAAGCGCCATGAATGGGCTACGAACAAAAGGTTCCAACTGTAGATTTATGAATACGGTGGTATAGTCTGAGAGGGTAATCTCATCTATTTGATTGCGACAGGACCCAAGACAATTCCTTCTTAGGGACTAAGAAATAGTCCAGTCGCTAATACATGTGGTGAACTGAAGAGAGGAAGGAGTAATTCCTGTCTTGAGGGTGATATCCACCAGGGATCGACAAGTTGTAATAGGTGGAGCTCTGCTTTAACCCCTTCCCGTTGAGCGTACGCAGATGTGCGTACTCGGCTTTCGGGGATTATACCGGGATGATGCCTGCAGCTGCAGGCATCATCCCGGTACTGTTTTTTAGAGCCGGCAATCGGCTTTCCAGGTATAACAACCTGGTTAAAAGCCAGGTTGTTATACCGGGGGAGTGGGAGAGGAGTCCCCCCATCCCACCGCCCCCCGATCCACCGGGAGGCCCGATCACCAATCAGCCGCCTCCGGCGGCTAGTGACAGTCTGGAACGAAGCTGTAAGCAAATTTGTTCCAGCCTCCTAATAGTAAACACGGAAGCGATGTCATGATGTCACTTCCCGTTTACTCAGGTGCCAATGGCGCCGGTTTAAAAAAAATATACTGTATTCAGAATCGCCAAAAACGGCGATCTGAATATTTTGAAGTGCAAAGGAGGGATCGGGGGTCTTTTAGACCCCCGATCCCTCCATAAAGAGTACCTGTCACCACCTATTACTGTCACAAGGGATGTTTACATTCCTTGTGACAGCAATAAAAGTGATCAAAAAATTATTTTTTTTTAAACACAATTTATAAATATAAAAATAGATAAAATAAATAAGAAAAAAAATTTTAAAGCTCCCCCGTACTCGCAAGCTTGCACAGCAAAGAAAACGCATACGGAAGTCACGCCCGCATATGTAAACTGTGTTCAAATCACACATGTGAGGTATCACTGCGATCGTCAGAGCGAGAGCAATAATTCTAGCACTAGACCTCCTCTGTAACTCTAACCTGGTAACCGTAAAAAAAAAAGTTTAAAGCGTCGCCTATGGAGATTTTTAGGTCCCGTAGTTTGTCGCCATTCCACGAGTGCGTGCAATTATAAAGCGTGACATGTTTGGTATCTATTTACTCAGCGTAACATCTTTCACATTATACAAAAAAATTGGGCTAACTTTACTGTTTGTTTTTTTTAAGATTCATGAAAGTGTCCCTTTTCCCAAAAAGTTGAGTTGAAAACAATAATTTTCTAGCAAAAAATACGGATTTTAACTTGTAAACACCAAATGTCAAAAATAGGCTTAGTCATGAAAGGGTTAAAGCATTTAAGACAGGAATATGAGAGATGTAATGTGCCCTTGGAAATGTCTAGAAGGAATCCATCACAAAGTTAAGATCACCACCAAATATCAGTGTCTCTTCCGTAATATCTAGAGGGAGAGAACAAAGGAAGCGCCACCTAAGTGCAGTATTACAAGCTGATTTTTAATGGCAAGGTATACATAAAGCACTCACAAGAAGGAAGGTACAGGCTCATCTGTATATGTAGTCCCGAGGGCTTCTTGAGTCCGGAAATGGTTCCTGGTGCATGGTGTGTTGATGGCAGGTCCGCAGCATGTCCTGTGGCCACAGGAGAGGAGCCAGAACCAGCGTGGAACGCACAGAAGTGACGTCACAGGTCACAGGATCACATCCGGAGGGGATGGTCACAGGGAAGGGAAGAGAACTGGCAGACTACACGCTCGGAGCTTCAGCTCCTTCTATTGGCCTGGAGTGGAATTGGCTAAGTGGTGCTATTTATATGTCCGTGCTGTGGGACAACAAATCACTGTGCGGACTGGTCTCTGAGCGGCCACAATTCATCTCTAAGTAATTACAATGGGGTTAATGCGTCCTGATAGATTGTGGCATAAGCTTATATATAAAACGTGAGAGTTAAATGATGGAAAAATATTCGATATACACAAACATATATACTATAGTAAAAATCATGTATGAAGACAACCAATAAAAATTCACTTTAAGATGATTAAAAATTATGAATATATAGATGAAATTATGAAAAAAAATAAAAGTAAAAATAAAGATAAAAATAATGCATATATATTTAGAAATCTGTAAATACATAAATATACATTAAAAATATAGTAATAAAATAAAGGACACCCTATTATTTAACCACTTCCCACCCGGCCACTGCACATAAACGGCCGGGTGGGAGCTCCCTCCTTCTGACTGGACGTTCCTGAACGTCCTTCAGAAGGAGCAGGATCACGCAGCCGCGCAATCCAGATGCGCACGTGTCACCCGGACAACGGCGCATCTCGGAACGGCAGGAGGGCAATGTGATTTGCCCTCCTGATCCGCACGATGGCTGTGTCTAATCACAGCCATCGTAAAGTAAACATGGGGGAGGGGTGGCATTTGACAGGAGATCGCGCCGCCACGTGCCCACGCAGCGGCGCGATCCCGATCTGCCTGTGCCCCCCAGAGACAGTGGAGTGGTACAACACAGGAGGGCCCTCCTGATCACATGCTGACTGTGTCCAATCACAGTTGTCATGTAATGTAACTAGAAAGCCCTTGTAACTGCTCTCTTCTCTTCCTCTCCTCACACAGACCCTGTCAGTGAGGAGAGGAAGAGAGATCTGTGCTGCAGCCGGGAGATCAGGGAGTTTTATAGCTGTCTGTCTGCTGTTTACCCACTGATCACCCAGCTGGTGTCCCCAAAACACAACACAGTGAAAACACCTGTCATACAGTGAACATCTGCCCATCAACAACTGGCACATCTGCCCGTCAACAGATGGCACATCAGCCGCCCACGATCAGGCACATCTGCCCGCCATCATCAGGCACATCTGCCCGCCAATCAGGCACATCTGCCCACCAATCATCAGGCACATCTGCCGCCCGCCATCAGGCACATCTGCCGCCCGCCATCAGGCACATCTGCCGCCCACCAACATCTGGCACATCTGCCACCCGCCATCTGCCCATGATCAGGCACATCTGCCCGCCAACATCAGGCACATCTGCCCACCAACATCAGGCACATCTAGCCACCCATCTGGCACATCTCCCGCCCGCCATCTGAAATGTTTGCCCGCCAACATGACGAAAAGATCTTACAGCGCAGAGGAGGCTCTCCAAATACTCCAGAGTATGTCGGATGAGAGTAGCGGGGAATTCTCTCCATCACACTCGGATAGCGACTATGAGCCAGTGGAAAGCAGTGGCTCCAAGGTGGAAACAGAGGAAGATAGAACCCTAACAAGGAGAATCAGGAGAAATGAGCAGGAGGAGATATTCACCAGCAGCGCAGCACTCCAGGATGATATGCAGGCATCCACCAGCAGCCCAGCACTCCAGGATGATATGCAGGCATCCACCAGTAGCCCAGCACTCCAGGATGATATGCAGGCATCCACCAGTAGCGCAGCACTCCAGGGCATCCACCAGACGCGCAGCACTCCGGGATAGGCAGGCATCCACCAGCAGTTCTGCAACCTTCCTAGAAGATAGGCCAGATGCTAGCAACGGAGCATCCCATTAACGAGGCAGTGCCTATACTAGCCTCACAGATGTTCTACTGTATCCAACATGGCTGCCCGATACGTCAGTAGAACCTGTAATTCCCCTTTTTACAGCCCAGCCAGGCCCTCAGATGCAGACGGAAAATGTAACCCCACTTTATTATTTTCATTTATTTTTAACCAATGATCTCCTAACCTACATTGTGGAGCAATGTAATCTATACGTCAGCCAACATATAGCCAACAATTCAAGTTCTTCATATGCCCGTCCTTTTGTTTGGAAACCCCTCACCGTGGAAGAATTTAAAATTTTACTTGGCCTAACCCTCAACATGGGGCTGACAAAAAAAAAATTAACTCCATTCCTACTGGTCTACCCAATCTATCCACCATATGCCAGTCTATTCGTTATTGATGCCCAGAACCTGTTATGAGATGATTATGAGATTTTTACACTTCAACAACAATGCCTCCCTCGAAATCATCCCAGTTACGATAAATTATTCAAAATTCGGCCCCTAATCAATTTTTTTTGCGCCAGCTTCAAGCAGATGTTTACCCCTGATGTAAATATTTGTGTAGATGAATCCCTAGTACACTTCACCGGAAGACTCGGAATAAAACAATACCTCCCCAGTAAAAGAGCCAGACGTGGGGTAAAATTTTATAAGGCGTGTGAGAGGGCCACGGGTTACACATATGACTTTATAATTTATGAGGGAAAAGACAGACAGCTAAACCCCCCTGGATGCCCTACCTACATGGGAACAAGTGGCAAAATTGTCTGGCAGCTGATCAAACTATTGCTTGGGAAAAGTTACCACCTAGATGTAGACAATTTCTACACTAGTCTCCCACTTTTCCGCCATTTGTACTTAAAGAACACTGTGGCCTGTGGGACAGCACGGACCAACCGCAAAGGCTTCCCACAGAGATTGGTCGCCAAGAAATTGAAGCAGGGTGAAATGGCCAGTATGCGGACTGAAGAGGTACTAGCAGTGAAGTGGAGAGATAAAAAAAGAGATGTCTACATCCTTTCCACAATACATGATGACACCTTGGTGAAACTTCAGAGAAGAAGAGGCCCCATACAGAAGCCAAAATGTGTGCATGAGTACAACCTATACATGGGGGGGTGGCTATGAACGACCAGATTATGCAGCCCTACTTGGCCACCAGGAGATCACTGTTTTGGTACAAGAAAGTCGCAATTTGATGCAACTTGCCCTATTCAATTCATATATTATTTTTTCTAAGTGCACCGAAAGTTCCCTAACCTATCTAAAATTCCAAGAAGTCGTTGTCACAGCCCTTCTCTATCCCCAAGGCCAAGCCCCTCAACTAATTTGCTCCGATTCATTAGCCAGACTCCATGAAAGGCACTTTCCCGAAATCCTCCCTCTTACCCAAACAGGTCGCAAACCCCCAAAAAAATGTATTGTGTGTGTTCAAGTAGAGGAATTCGCCGTGACACCCGATACTACTGTCCCGAATGTCCCTCCCAGCCAGGCCTCTGTATTGGAACGTGCTATCAGAGCTATCATACTTCACTACACTATTAGTAAAGTGAAGATGATTTTTTTCCAGTTTCCACTATCTGCCATTTCTGTGAATTACCCGGACTGTTAACGACTATGCCTCTTCCAAACATGTTTCTGCCTTCAACGTGAACTGACCCGGACTGTTAAATGACCATATTTTTGCCTGCCTCCTGAACTGATCATTTGCCTTGCCACCGTACAGTACAGGGGTCTCACATATGTTCTCCGGGTTTTTAGTTTTCTCTGATTAGGGTCTGGAGACTCGGAGGCTTCGTAGAGTTTTGGGTGGGAAGAAGCCTCTACCCCTGTCCTCAGGTCTTACCTGACCAAGGCCTAATGTACAAAGTGCTGCCTGCTGCCACCTGAACTGGTCATGCCTCTGCCTGCCACCTGAACTGGCCATGCCTATGCCCATTACCTGTACTGCCTGCTAAACCTTGGACTGTACTGAACCATGTTCATACTTTTCCATATCTGTCTGCTGCCTGGACAATTCCTTTGGCTGTCTGGACAAATGCTTTGACTGCTCTGGAATGGTATTCCTGCCTGCTAAAAGCACAGGTGAGCTTTTTTTTTTTTTTACCTTAGCAGAATGTATTTTGGGGTGTAATTCTTGGTGTGTACATGCTATGTGTTAGAAGCCTGGAGGTGCTACTTGCATGGTGGGCCTCTGTATGTGGCCAGGTAGTGGAAAAGTCTCACACATGGGGTATTGCCATACTCAGGACGAGTAGCAGAATGTATTTTGGGGTGTCATTTTGTACATGCTATGTGTAAGAAAGATCTTCTAAATTGACAACTTTGTTGGTTTTCATTTTCTTTCCACATTTTCCAAAAACTTGTGGAAAGAAATGACATGTTCAAAAGACTTATTATGCCTCATAGAATATACATTGGGTTGTTTTCTTTCCAAAATGGGGTCATTTTGTTGGTAATTCCATTGTCCTGGTGCTCCAGGGCCTTCAAAAATGTGATAGGTACTCAGGAAATGAAATGTGTAATTTATGCCTTTAGAACACCTCATGGTGCTACATGGATGGCGGGCCTCTGTATGTGGCCAGGCTGTGGAAAAGTCTCACACATGGGGTATGGCCATACTCAGGACGAATAGCAGAGTGTATTTTGGGGTGTAATTGCAATCATGCCTGCATCGTGTGTGAGAAATAACTTGTAAATATGACAATTTAGTGAAGAAAAAAAAATATATATATTTCTTAATTTTCCAAGGCATTGTGGGGAAAAAATTTCAACTTCAAAAAATTCACTATGCCTCTTACTAAATACCTTAGACTGTCTTCTTTCCAAAAAGGGGTCATTTGGGGGGTTATTGTACTGTCCTGACATTTTAGGGCCTCAAGAAATGAGATCAGTGCATTAGGCCATCAGTGCATTAGGATTGATACATTTTCAATAATGCGTAACATGGCTTGTAGACTCTATAACTTTCACACAAACCAATGATCATACATTTATCAGGATTTTTTTTTTTTTTTCAAATATAGATTTTATTTATGTTTTTACATGCCCAACATGGGCTGAGACATTACAATACAGTACGATGCATACATACATTGAAAATAAAGAGAGGAATATTCATTTACCTTCCTGGATAATCTTATATATTAGAATATTTCCTACAGTAGAAGGTCAGCTGATAAAGTTCACAATTAGCATTTCTCTCTATTGGTTTCCCTTCGCCTCCTATCCCACCTGGGCAGAATCTCAGTACCCAAGAGGGGAAGGGCATCCGAGGACATCACAGACATTCATCGGGAAAGATAAAGGGGTAAATAAAGGAAGGAGTAAGAGGCGGAAAAAAGAAAAGGGGGGGGAGTCTGCAAGGGGTGGGAGGGATGGGGTGGGAGGGATGGGGGGGGGGGGGGCTCTGGCTGATTCAGGACAGCATCAGATTTAGCATTATCTGAAAAAGTAAGCTTATTAGGCGGTTCTAAGGGTGGTGCCTTCTGAGGATAAGATAAATTGTTGCCAAATTGCCCATGTCTTTGTATATTTTTCCTGCTGGTGTCTCGCCGTTAGAACCAGATCCTCCATTCTACTAATCTCCTCCACCCTCCGAACCCACTCCGCCACGGTTGGTGGAGATTGTTTTTTCCAATATAGTGGGATACAAGATTTAGCTGCGTTAACTAAGTGTCGCACAATGGACTTTTTGTACCTTTTAGTTGATATAGTATTAACGTGTAACAGAAAAAAGGCTGGGTCGTTAGGGATATCGTATTCCGTAAATTTTTGGATGGTTGCTCTAACGGTAGACCAGAAATGTGAGAGTTTTGAGCAGGACCAAAAAATGTGCAGCAACGTGCCTCTTTCCGTCCGACATCTCCAACAAAGTGCCGAGGTGTTCGGGTAGAAGGTATGTAGGGCTTGAGGGGTTAGGTACCATCTTGTCAAGAGTTTGTAATTAGTTTCCTGTATTTTTGTACAAATAGAGGATTTTAGCGAGAAAGTTACTACACGTTGAATCTGGTCCGATGTAAATGTACAACTCAAATCTCTCTCCCATTTACGTATAAAGGTTAGATGTGTGTCGTCTGTCGGGGTAATGAGGAGGTTATACATTATCGACAGCGTTCTTGCGAGTGCACCCTCCTCCGAGCAGTAGTTTTCAAATGTCGTTAGAGGTTGTGAGAACTCTTGGGAGTTAGGTATAGACGCAAGGAAGTGTCTCAACTGGACAGCCGTCCAAAATGACAGCTTGAATGGGCCTGATTGGTTGCTTAATGTCTCCACGGAGGGCCATGAATCTCCCGTCAGGAAGTGTCGTGCTTGTATGCGTTTTAGGTTCAACATGGCATTTTTAACCTGAGGGTCTAGACCTGGAGAAAATTGCGGGTTCCCTATAATTGGGTATAGTGGGGAGTTAGCTGAAGATAGTGATTGCACTTGGCAAGTTTGTGAGCTCACTCTGAGTGTCGTTCCTATCAGTGGGTGTTTTCTGTCTTGTGCTCGGAGGTGTTCGTGGCACCATAGAGCTCCCTGCAGGGGTATTTGCACCTGGGCCTGTTCTAGATGTGTCCATAATTTAAGGTCTTGGTGGCGACACCAGTCTATAATTCTGCCCAGGTGTACTGCCTGGTAGTATTTCCTCACATCCGGGACAGCAAGGCCTCCAGAAGCTTTGGGCATAGATAGGAGTGTACGTGGTAATCTCGATTTCTTGTTTGCCCAGATGAATTTATGGAATTGACTGTGTACCTTTCTAAAATATGATGTGGGGATCGCGATTGGGAGTGCTTGTAATAAATAAAGGTATTTGGGTAAGATGCACATCTTGATAAGATTACATCTCCCGAACCAGGAGTGTAGGCCTTTACCCCAAGACGTCAGTATGTTTCCTGTTTTAGCTAGTAAGGGTGGGAAATTCAATTTAAAGGCGTGGTTAAGGTTTGCTGGGACCTGAACACCCAAATATGTCAGAGCCGTGGATGTCCATTTAAAGTTAAAACTAGAGCACAGTATTTGTTGAGTCGGTCGTGGTAATTCTATACCCATGGCCTCTGATTTATTGTAGTTAATTTTAAGATTAGAGATATTTCCAAATTCTTCAAATTCCTTAAGAAGATTTGGAAGAGAGATTACTGGATTTGATAGGGAGAACATCAGGTCTTCCGCATATGCAGAGACCTTATATTGGGTCCCTCCAACCTTTAGGCCTTGGATGTCTGGATTATTTCTAATTTTACTTAGGAAGGGTTCCAACGTGAGGGCAAAGAGTAGGGGGGACAGTGGGCAACCCTGTCTCGTCCCGTTTTTAATTTGGAAGGGGTCCGATAAAATTCCGTTCACTTTGACTTGAGCTGTGGGGGTATTGTATATCTGGGTGATCCACCCCAACATCTTCTCTCCCAATCCTATGTGTCTAAGGACTGTAAACATATACTCCCAGTTAACCCTATCGAACGCCTTTTCGGCGTCCGTGTTTAGGAAAACTGAGGGCTCGTGAGTCTGGCTGGCTATGTGTATCAGGTTTAGTACTTTGATTGTACTGTCTCTAGCTTCCCTGGTGGGGATGAAGCCCACCTGGTCTAGATGGATTAAAGATTGCATGTGATGGGTTAGACGGGACGCAAGGATCTTAGTGAATAGTTTGAGGTCTGTATTTAACAAGGAGATGGGTCTATAACTACTACATATTAGAGGGTCTTTGCCCTCTTTTGGAATGACTGTAATGTGTGCTCGTGTGGTATCATTTGAGAATGCAGTTTGGGGTCCTATTGCATTAAAAAAGGATATCATGTGAGTGTTAAGGGAGGGAAATAGCGTTTTATAATATGGGAGGGTAAGGCCATCTGGTCCAGGGGCTTTATCAGGTTTGGCAGATTTGAGTGCTAATGTCAATTCTTCTTGTGTGATTGGGGAATCTAAATCCGCTATATCTTCTGGTGTCAGTGTGGGAATCTGGCTGGAGGACAAGTATGCCTCCATCCTCGATTGTGCCCTTGGTGTGGACGGTAGGCTATAGAGAGTTTCGTAATATTCCTTAAAGGAGTTAGCTATCTGACGTGGTAAACTGACTTTCTTATCAGTTGCCGTTTTGATGTGGGGGATGTATGTTTTCGTTTTAAGATCCTTAACTGCTCTGGCTAGTATTCGTCCACATTTGTCTCCCGACTCATACGTAGTGAGGCGACATCTCTGTAACGCTGCCTTTGCCCTATACCCAAGTAGGTCATTTATTTGACTGCGGGTGGAGTTTAGTTCGGCTTCTATCAGGGGGTCTGGTGAGTTTTTGTGTTGCGACTCAGTGATGTGTAGTTTGTTAAGAAGCATCTCTAGTTGTTTCCCATTCTCTCTTTTTATCCGTGCGCCGTGTTTTATGAATATCCCCCTGATAACCGCCTTATGGGCCTCCCAAATCGAGCCTGGGGTGCAGTCAGCTGTCGTGTTTGTGCGAAAATAACTCGTCAGTTCTCTATTCACTTCTTCTAGGACCTCCGGTCTCTGCAAGAGGCTCTCATTGAGGCGCCAGAAGGGAGTTCTATGTGTAGAGACGTCCGACAATGCATAAGACAACATTATCGGAGCATGGTCTGACCATGTCTTTAGGCCTATGGTCGATTCCCTAACTGCATGTAGTTGGCCATGGGGAATTAGGAAGAAGTCTATTCTTGAGTGTATTTTGTGGGGGGATGAGTAAAACGTGTAGTCCTTTTCACCCGGGTGTTGGAGGCGCCACACGTCGATCAGCTGGTGCTCATGTAGTGTTTTGGTGATGTGTTTACGGGCTTTAATCGATATGGAAGACGATCCTGAGGAAGTATCTACGTTAGGAGCTAAAGGTGTGTTGAAGTCTCCCCCTAGTATCAGTTGGCCCTCGCAAAATTTGGTCAGTTTAGAAATGGTGTGTTGTATAAAAATGTCCTGATTTTCATTTGGGGCATATATAGTCGCCAACGTCAGGAGCTTATCTCCAATAAGACCCTTAATAAATGTGTATCTGCCCTCCCTATCCACCATAGAGGCCTTAAGGGTCCAATGTATTTTACTTGACAGGAGAATGGAGGTCCCTCTAGATTTAGTCTTGTTAGTAGAATGATAGGTCAGTGGGAAAGATCTATTTTTAAGGACTGGTAGTTTGTTCTCTTTAAAATGAGTTTCCTGGATGAAGGCCACGTCGGCTTTGGCTCTTCTTAACTCATTCATAAGAATACGTCGCTTCTCCGGTGTGTTAAGGCCTTTTGCGTTTATTGAAAATACTTTCAGGCTGTCCATCCTCAACCAGAGCACTAGATGGGGAGGGGGAAGAGAGGAAAAAAAAAAAAAAAAAGGGGGGGGGGGGAGGGGAAAGAGAGGGAAAAGGGGGGGGGGGTTAGGTAGGTAGGGTAACTCTACTGCAAGCTATTAGCTTGCTTTTACACGTCTCTACGAACCTCAGTCGAGAGACGTGCTGGCCTATGTGGGGGAGTGACTGGAGAAGGCGAAAGAGGGGTGCTCCCGGCCCATCCAGACCAACCCGGGCCCTAGGAGATACATAAGTTGTCCCCGTGTTTTTCATATGGGTTAGTTTAGCCAGTTGGAGCATATATGTCTCGGATAGGTTTAGATCATTTAGAGATAGTGTGATAAGGATCTCGGGTAGCATATGCGTTTCAATGACATGTATCTAAGCGACAGAACTCTCAGGGTTTCGTGTAGGCCTACTCAAAGGTGTGGAATATTGTAGTTGTCAAAAAACCCCTCCGGCCTAGCGCCTCTAGTCATCAAAATTGAGTATCTGTCATAGTAAATTCCAGCTCTTCATCTTGCGCTAGTTATCTGAAAGTCTAAATAGGTATTGTATGCTCAGTTTATCTTAGTTTAACTTGTCATTTACTCTAGAGTTATTATTGAAACTGGTCAGCTGACTTGGCATGGTTAAGCCCGTGCTCTAATATTCAGAAAAACATCATGTATACTCATCATCTTATACATCTATGCAGCTTGTGGTAAAGAGACATCCAAAGTATTGCATCAATTATCTGTGCCTTTAGCTGTAATAGAACATAAATAAAAGAAAACAATAGAAACCAGTAACAAAATCCCTGTAGTAGGAGAAACAAAAACCATTCCCCGGATATCTCAGTGGACTAGGAGAGTGGGGGGGGGGGGGGCTTTCCACATCTCCCCCTGCAACCTGGTTTATAAAAGAAAAAGAAAACTACCAACTTTAACATGTGTAAACCTTGCGTTCACCCCTTCAACCCCCCCACCCAGTGTCCCCCAGGGGGCAAGTCCCCCAAATCTTCCAGGCTCACCCGTCTCTTGTCTGGATGAAGGACGAGAGCTCGGTGGTGGACAGAGATATATGTGGCAGAGCCAGTCCCTATACATCTCAAACTCTCTCCTCCCAAAGAGAAGGGGTAAAATCATCCTTGCTGCTTTGTTTAAGAGTTCCTGTTAGGGGACAGGCAGTCTTTTGGGTCAATCGTGGGGCATTCTTTGGTCTCGATCAGGGGGTATCTCAACTGACAGGGGGAAAAACAACAGAACTAAGCGTCCTGCCTCAGGGGAGAACAGTGACCCCTCATGACTCACGTGTCCCATCTGGTGTTGGTGGACGGGATCTTCGGCGTTGTCTCTGCGGCCTCGGTTGAGGGTTTGTCTGCGATGAGTGAGGGCCTGGCCGTCCCCCAGTTTGGGGTAGGAATCTCAGCCAGTTCGGTATCCGGATGGGGGTTGTCTCCAGGAATATAGAGAGGGCTGGTAAGTCTCTCTGAGATCGTAGCTGGAATGATCTCTGTCCTTTCTTGAAAAGCACTGAGAGTGGGTATCCCCAGCGGTAGGTGGCTCCTTGCCTGCGGGCTATCTCCAACACTGGACGCAGCATAGCTCTCCTCTGTAGGGTGGCTCTGGAGACGTCAGGTAGAATTTTAACCACCGCTCCATCAAAGTCTACATCTCCCGCTTCCCATGCTCTGCGGATGATTATTTCTTTGTGGGAATAGTGGTGAAGGCGGCAGATAACATCCCTCGGTCTGTTAGGGTCTTGCGATTTTGGACCCAGCGCTCGATGGATGCGGTCAAACTCCATGTTTTGAGGGAGCGAGTCACCCGGAAGCTTGCGGAATATAGCTATCGCGGTGGCGGCTAGATCTTCAGGTCCCGTCGCTTCTGGGAGGCCGCTCAGACGAAGGTTGTTGCGTCTGCTGCGGTCCTCCATTTCTTCCTGGTGTAGTTGGAGCATTGTAGCAGCGTCTACATGAGCTTCTTGGAGGTGTTCTAATTCTGAGACCCGTTTTTCCAGGGATGTCACTGAGGTCTCCCCCGCCGTCAATCTAGTGGATAGTGTGTTCAGCTCTCCCTTCACTTCTTGCATGTCTTTGCGGTGCTGTGTCTCCAGACGTTCGATGAGGGATTCTATGTCCATCTTAGTGGGGAGGGCTTTAAGCAGTGCCCATAGCTCCGCTTCTCCTCCAATGCCCCTGGAATTCAACAGGGGGGTCCCCGATCCGGACTGCAAAGCTGCCGGAACATCTGAGTAAGAGTCCGAGTCTAGTGAGGCAGTCGGCGATGCCGATCTGTTCCCTTGCGTCCCGCTCGTCTCTCCACGCGGTTCCGCCATCTTGGGGTCTGGGGCCTGAGTCCGGGGTTGAGTAAGAAAGTGGTCTATAGTTCCTCCCGAGTCCCTTTGTCTGGCTGATCTACCTCTCCCCTTTGTCCTCCTTCTCCTCGAGTACATGCCTTGCACTCCGGGTAGGTTTCAGAGCATAGTAGGCTCGGGAAGCCTGGATGAAGCCGGGAGCTCAGAAGCACAGCGTCCTCACCTCGCCATGTCCAGGCCACGCCCCCATCAGGATTTTTTTTACCAAAGACGTGGTAGAATACATTTTTGCCTAAATTTTCAACAAAATTTAATTTTTTTGGTTTCTTTTAAAAGAGAAAGTAGAAAATTTAGGTTTTTTTTTTCAAAATAGTCGCTCTTTTTTCACTTGTATCACAAAAAAAAAAAAATATGAAGTGGTGAATAAATACCACGAAAAGAAAGCTCTATTTGTGTGAACAAAATGATACAAATTTCATTTGGGTACAGTGTAGCATGACTGAGTAATTGTCATTCAAAGTGACATTCAAAGAGTGGGAGAATACACATGCATGTACATATATACACACATCAGATAGTACCCACTTTTTACAGATCAATGGCACAGCTATTGGGGCTAATTTTGCCCTCAGCTATGCCAATCTTACAATGGGTTTTTGGGAACATATGTATCTTACTGCCAATCATCCCTTTGCCGCCCATGTGATCTACTATGGTTGTTACATCGAGGACATAGTGATCATATGGGATGGTTCATCTAAGGACATAAATGCTTTTGAGCAATATTGTAATCAAAACGCCTTGGGCCTATCGTTTACTCATGTTGCCGATCCCAATACCCTAGCCTTTTTGGACTTAGAGTTATGCAACGACAATGGAGCTATATACGCAAAAATTATTAAACCCAGAGAAGTGAATTCTTTTATACATTTCATTAGCTGCCATCATCCTAGATGGGTTAGTAACATTCCACGTAGCCAATTTTGTCGGCTTCGCCGTAATTGCACTACAGATAAAGATTACGACCATCATGGCCAACTCGTTTCACAAAAATTTATTGACAAAGGTTACCCGATTTTATTAGCAGATCAGGCTTTTGAGAACTATCGTAGCCTGCCAACTGAATCTCATATACCATCATCACCAACTGCTAAACAACCCACAATACCAAATACAAGAAAGTGGAAAAAATTCTAGCCGCACATTGGTCTACCCTACTTGAAGATCCTCATCTAAAAACTACAGTTGCCACTAAACCCAAAATGGCATATAGGAAGGCGAGAAATATCAAAAGTCGAATCGCCCTAAGTAAAATTAAGCCCACTCGATCTATTTCTACACCACTAGTGGGGATGTATCAGTGCAAAAAAAATCATTGTCGGACATGTAAATTTATTCACCATAGTCAAAAAACTTTCACAGTAAAAAGGGAAAAACTACACACTAAAATAATTTTATAACTGTTTCACGGACTATGTTGTATATTATCTCACATGTCCGTGTGGACCGTTTTACGTTGGGAGAACCATTAGGGCCCTTAGAGCACGATTTGGTGAGCACAGGCGCTTCATTGAAAAGGGCCGTGACCACCATATTGTTCCTAAACATTTTTTAATACATCACAATCAATTCACTGTTGGGCTCAAGGTGTGGGTCATTGAGTCCATTCCAGGGTCATTCCCTGCAGCCGTACGATATAAACGCCTGTGCCAGCAGGAAAATTATTGGATTTATTATTTAGGTACTTTGACGCCAGGGGGGTTGAATGAGGACATTGAGTTACACACAGTTTTGTGAGCCTCTCCTGCCCCATGATACCCTCCATGTACACATGTATGTGTTTGCATATGTGTGTATATATATATGTACATGCATGTGTAATCTCCCCTCCCTAACACGCCATGTCGTATTTCTTGTACCAGACCCATTCCATCTATATTACAGCCATGACCCATAGTAAGTACAGTAAGGTTAAGGCCCACATAGTGATAATAACTATGGTGTTTTACATGTTCTATATTCCAATTTCTCTCTACATGCTGGATGCGCGCATATGTGTATGTGTGTTTACACGTGTATGGTTATGTACACTCTTGCACACAGATATGCATATGTGCTTATAGGGTTGTGTATATGTGTAATTTTGCCTCATATAGGCATGACCATTCCTCTCTTTTAGCTATTTAAGTACACCCAAGTGTGTCTCCTTTAATAGACCTACAGGCTTCGCCCTTTGCGATTTTACAATTATAGCACTTTGTTTTTGTGGTTAAATAATAGGGTGTCCTTAATTTAATGATTACTATATTTTTTATATACAAGTATTTACATACCGTATTTATCGGCGTATAACACGCACTTTTTTCCCCTTAAAATCATTGGGAAATCGCGGGTGCGTGTTATACGCCGATCCCCTGCGATCCTGACCTGTCAGATCTAAAAAATCAACGACCGCGATTTGAAAATGGCGCCGCCGGCGCTAAAATACAGTGCCGGTCCTCGGCTCTTCTCGGCCACTTTCGGCTTCACTCAAGCGCCGCCCGAACCTAGCCGAGTGTACTCGGCTAGGTTCGGATAGCTCCGTTCACCGTCACGCCCATCCCGAGTGGAGCCGAAAGTGAACGAGAGCCGCCGAGAAGAGTCGAGGACTGGCTCTGTGTATTTCGCACCTGCGGCGCCATTTTCAAATCGAGGTCGGCGATTTTGAAGCTCAGCGAGCTGCAAGGCTGCACTGGGGCAAGGCTGCACTGGGGCAAGGCTGCACTGGGGCAAGGCTGCACTGGGGCAAGGCTGCAATGGACACTGGGAAAGGCTGCACTGACAAGGCTGCACTGACAAGGCTAAACTGACATGGCTGCACTGACAAGGCTTCACTGGGGCAAGGCTGCACTGAGAAGGCTGCAATGATGGGCATTTAAATGTAAGTTTTTTTCCCTTCAACTTCCCTCCTAAAAGTTTTTTTTTCCTTAAAATTCCCTCCTAAATTGGGGTGCGTGTTTTACGCCGGTGCGTGTTATACGCCGATAAATACGGTATTTATAAATATATATGTATTATTATTGTTTTATTTTTATCTTTATTTTTACTTTTATTTTCATAATTTCATCTATATATTCACCATAACTTTTAATCATCTTAAAGTGAATTTTTATTGTTGTCTTCGTACATTGTTATTCTCTGCTAGCTATTTGAACATGTCCATATGATTTTTACTATAGTATATATGTTTGTGTATATCGAATATGTTTCCATCATTTAACTCTCACGTTTTATATATAAGTTTACGCCACAATCTATCAGGAAGCATTAACCCCATTGTAATTACTTAGAGATGATTTGAGGCTGTTCAGAGACCAGTCTGCGCTGTGATTTGTTGTCCCACAGCACGGACATATAAATAGCACCACTTAGCCAATTCCACTCCAGGCCAATAGAAAGAGCTGAAGCTCTGAGCGTGTAGTTCCACAATGGCTCCGGCTCCTCTCCTGTGGCCACAGGACGTGCTGCAGCCCTGCCATCAACGCACCACACACCATTTCCGGACTCGAGGAGCCCTTGGGACTACATATGCAGATGAGCCTGTACCTTCCTTACTTCTTGTGAGTGTTTTATGTATACCTTGCCTTTAAAAATCAGCTTTTAATACTGCATTTAAGTGGCGCTTCCTTTGTTCTCTCCCTCTATTTCTGTGTACAGAGCCAGCTCTCTGAGGACAGCAGCCGCCCTAATCACCCCACCATTATTTGTATTCTTGGACTACTATTGTTGTGCTTATGGACTAATGACCTCTCTTTTAATACAGACTCAGTAATAGTGATTTTTTTGTATTACTATTATTCTGTTTTATATTACACTGTACCCTGCGCTCACAGTTATTGTTACCATTGTCTCTTCCGTAAAAATATAGCAATGCTGGGAGCAGCCTTCCCAAAAGTGAAAGATGGTCCACATTAGGAAAACAGGCATTAGCGAGGGTATCTGGAAGCTCAGAAATTTTTCCTTTGACTAGCAAAAAACGACTCTGCAGGTCCTGCTGCACTGCAGAGAGGCCAAGGTACTGATTTGGCCAGCAAGATGCTAACTCCCTTTGACTTAAAGTAGAAGTTCAGGCTAAAACTAAAATCTCCAAATCTACTTTGGAGACACAATATCCAAGACTAACCTATCTAGCTCTGTAAAGCAAAAATGTCTATACATATCAGCTGGTCCGGTCCCACGCTAAGCTGTCAGCAGCAGCTTCTTTGTGTGAGAGGGTGCAGAAGAGGCAGCCGACAACTGAAGCCCCACAGTAAGTCTATGTTTCCTGCACAAAGCTTCCACCACTGGAGACCGGACATGTGCGACTTAAGAAAAAGGTATGTATAGAGATTTTTTGCTATACAGGGCTAGATTTGGTAGGCTAGTCTTAGATTATGTATGCGAGATTTAGAGATTTCAGTTTTGGGGTGAACTTCCACTTTAAGCCTAATACACTTGGTCTGCTAAACGGCTATCAGTCAGCGCTCTCAGCCAATGGCTGAGAGTGCTGACCGGAGTGTTCTGGTGGGCCCTGTCAGAACTTAATAGAACAGCAGGGGAGATCGCTGTACTAACATCTGATAGTACAGCTGCTCCTCCTGAGCTGTCAGGTTTTTTTTTTCCGTTCAATTCTGCCAAGTTGAACGGAAAAAAAAACTACTGCTATGTACGGGGCTTTCTACATGGGCTATAATAGTCCCCTGGGAAATATCAACTGGTCACCTTAGGAACATGATCCAACCTAAAGTGAGTTTCTTGGAGGAAAGCCAAATTTGTCTTACTCTTTTTCAGATCAGAAGGAAGTCTTGAACGCTTCTCGAAGTCGAACGCAGACTTATAGGTGGTGAATTTGAACATACCCATATTAAAACAGCGTGCCGGTAGTACCAGGGTAGAAACTGTCTCAAAAACCTGGAGTCAAAGAAACACAGTGGAAAAATAGTCAAAGTACACGGGGGACAGTACTAAATATGGCAAGGGTAAACCTTATTGGGGTTAGTAGTTGGGCTAAAATAGAGAGCGAGAGATGCACGATTCAGTCAGCCCAGACTTAATACTAGAGTATAATAAAGCATTAAGCCACATCATTATCAGTGGTGATCCAAGAAAACAGACAGTAAGGCACAGTGACTAGGAGGTGTAGGAGTCAACCAGGAAAGGGGGACATTTTGGTCCAAGTGATGCCCTCAGATAGGACCCTGCAGTCCCCCAGAGCACCTCACAGCCTAGGAGGTGTTTACCTAAACAAAAATCAAGTAGCAGCAGGGGAAAGTGGACCGTGGGACTATCTCAGGTGACACCGGGGAGGGCAACATGAAGAGAGTAAACCACATAAGTAAGTTTGGTGCCTTTTGCAGAGTCCCCTCAGTGGGTCCCATATCCCTTCCACGGCAAAGGGCCGGGGATGCCCACAGGTGCGAGGGTAAGTAGATAGGAGAGGTGTGGCGTGCTCCAAGACCGGATGGAAGGGTACAGGCACACAGGGACAGGACACTCACTGAGTGGAAACATTGCCATAAAATGCAGATCAAATAACTGACTAACTAACTAGGGTTAGCAATGTACAAATGACCAAGCTAAAGGTAGGGAGAGTAATATCGTAAGCAAAATAATATATAACCAGGCAGTGTAACCCAGGCGAACCATGGGGGCAGCTGGCTCGAGGATGCCAAAACATCTGGGGAGGGGGTCCAGACAATGATAAGTAGCAGGAGTCTGGGGAAAGCCAGGGCAGTAGAGTCCCCTGGCTTATTTCTGCAGGAAAGCCAACCTCTACTGAACTAAAGATAGGCTAACCAGGAGAATACATGATAAATTGGGTTGGTCCCACATCACAGTGGTGGTCAGCAAGGCCCAGGTGCTCATGAGAAACAAAAGTGGAATCAACTTACAGAACCGGATCCAGTCCAAACTGTACGGTTTAGTCCCTTCAGCAAAAGTTGCATAGTAGGGAGGTTAGTCAATCCTCCGCTGTGTCCAGAGTGCATCTTGGTGGCTCACGCCCTGGAGCGCTCCCGGCCGGTCTGCTGTGGTTGTGGAGACAGTACGTCAGATGATGTTGTAGAAGTGATTCCAGCCAACCGGGCACCATGATAGCAGGCTGCTCAAGAAAGATGAAAAGTGCTGGCAGCTGATCTGGGGAATGGAGGTGAAAGGATGCGCCTTCTTTCCATCCAATGAGGTAAAACGGGTGGCCCCGCCAACAGGTAGCACCTGACTCCCGGATAACTTTGAGTAAGGGGTGCAACATACCTTTAATGGTGCGGATCTGGTGTGAGATGTCAGAGTATACTAGGATGATCGCTCCAAAGTCAACTGGACCCTTGGACCAAGCCTGTCACAGAATATCTTTTGAGCAGATAAAAGTGCACCCTGCACAGGACATCTCTAGTTCCAGCTCCACAGTCGGGGGGGGGTTACCCAAAAGCTGACTGAGGATGGCTATCACAAATGAACGGAGGTCTGCGCCCACTATCGCCTCAGGGATGCCCCACAGGTTTAAATTATTTTATCTGTTCCGATTCTCTGTGTCATCTATTTTCAGTTGAATGTCAATGAGTTGTTTCAACTTCCTTCAACTTCTTGAAGACGGCCCATTTGATACCGGCGGCATACCACTGCAATTGGGCAGATTTCCTGGGAACTTACCTGCTGTTCACACCGGGTGCCAGGTTTACAGGCACCCTTACATGTGGGTTTATTATGTTTTTTATATGGAATAAATGTTTTAAAAACCTTGCTGCGCAATGAGGCTTTTTCTGTCATTTTGACATTTGGTCATTAGGAACATCTACCCCAAACATTAGAATATAGAGGAATGAGGCCCTCTTTATCATATCCAGTCATATGAGGAAGTATCGATCTTAAACCACATCATTCCACAGAAAATCCACGGGGACTGCCCCACATGCGTGTTTGACCAAACTAGAAATAGTTGGTCCATTTGAAGGGGCGAGTTCACATCCATGTGGGGGCACTGTCCTGTGAGCACATATCAAGCACTTATCAAGCACGGATTCATATCCACTTTGTAGAGCACAAGCACTTTAATTTGGATTTGGAACTTTTTATTGCTTCAAGTTTATTGATGTTTGCAACAAATCTTCTGTATGGGACTTTCTAGCGATTTTTTAAAAACGCACCAGGTTTCAAATGTGATATCTTTGTGGCACTCAACGCGGTATATTAATTTATCTGCAAAAGTTGCGCAAATGTTTATCAAATCCCCATTTTCACTAAAATCATTAGTGGATACATACATGGCAACATTTACTAAATTCCTACTAAATATAAATTTGAGTACGGACCTAGCTAGCTGGAAGTGGTGCTGTAGGTCCATACACATTACAGACCTGGCATCGAAAGGGTTAAAGTGTGCGACCAGTAGTGTGATGCAACACCTGGTGGTCATCCACCCCGAGAGAGTGGTTTCAATTTTAGTGCCAAATTTTAAAAAATTGCACTATAAAGTGAATACATTCCAAACATAAAAAATATAGAAAACAATATAAACAATATATCTTTATGGCCCATTGGGAGGATGTAGATAGACTTAATCCTAGACCGAAAGAGCTCATTATGTACAAAAGATTTATAGATGTTCTTTTAATCATCTGGAAGGGGGATGTAGCATAGTTTGAAACATTTAAAGAATCTATGGATGGGAATGATAAAAAATATTAAATTGACGTGGACTGTCAGCAATAAGTGTTTTACCTTCATTGACTTGGAGATCTTCAAGGAGGGAGGCAGACTGCTGACAAGAAATCATTTCAAGCCCACTGACAGAAACTCGTATCTACCAGTGGACAGTTGTCATCATAAGCCTTGGCCGGTGAACATACCGAAGGGCCAGTATATGAGGATATGGAGTAACTGTACTAAAAAGGAAGACTACTTGAGTCAATCTGAAGTACTGACCAGTAGATTTAAAGAGAAAGGGTATGATATGAACAGAGTCGAGGAAGATAGAATTAAGGTATTAAATATAGATAGGGACACATTATTATCAGAGAAAAAAACATGAGTCCTTTTGTTGTGAATTTAATTTAATTTTGGATTATAATGTACAATTTAGACAGGTGGAAAAAATAGTAAAAAAAAAAAATGGGGCATTTTAAGGAGAGAGAGGTTGTTGGGACCCAAGTTACCGGCCCTTCCAGGGTTCATTGACAGAAAAGCACCCACCTTGAAAGATATAATAGGGCCAGGCTTGTCATCATGCAAAGAATAATATTAAAAAGAGGAAAGAGTTTTGCTATACCAGTACAGGTAAAAGGTATGAGATTCATGATTTTGTAACCTGTTCATCAACAGATGTCATTTATATGCTTCAATGTGGATGCGGGTTACAATACATTGGTCGTACATCCAGAACCCTGCAGATTAGAGTGGGAGAGCATATTGCTAATATTAAAAAAGGTATAACCACCCACAGTGTCCTGAAACATTTTAAACTAGTACACGATAAGGACCCTAGTTCGTTGAAATTTTGGGGTATTGAACACATGGATAAACATTGGAGGGGGGTCATTACATCAGAAAACTCAGCAAAAGGGAATCCTTCTGGATATATGAGAGACTCTGGCCGAGAGGTTTGAATGTGGACTTCGATTTAAACTGTTTTATCAGTGATTTATGAGTTTAGGGATTTACAATTCCACATATGAATTGTATATTTTTTAAACATTTTTTTTTTTAAATAATTTTTTTAAATTTATTTTTATGGTAAATGTAATAGTTTACTTTTTTGTATTCAAGATGATTGTATGTTGGAGTCACCAGCATTATTTTTATTAGTATATTTTTATTTTCTTTAACTTTAGCCTGAATGGGGAGGAATTGCTCTTCCCTGATTGGGTGTCCCCATATGAGATGGTGCTGTTTAGTCACTTCCTACAGTGGGGACAGAAAGTATTCAGACCCCCTTAAATTTTGGTGAGGAGAGAATTCTGTGTGCTTTACTGGTGCAAGCCTGGTTGGCTTTAGAACGGGTGGTGATGGAGAAAAAGTAGCCCTCCACATGATGGTGAGAGAGAACCCAGGTGAACAGTTGGGCTTCAGGAGCTTCTGTCTGGACCACGTTTTAAACATACAGTGTGGGGATGGAAAGTATTCAGACCCCGTTAAATGTTTCACTCTTTGTTATATTGCAGCCATTTGCTAAAATCATTTAAGTTCATTTTTTTCCTCATTAATGTACACACAGCACCCCATATTGACAGAAAAACACAGAATTGTTGACATTTTTGCAGATTTATTAAAAAAGAAAAACTGAAATATCACATGGTCCTAAGTATTCAGACCCTTTGCTGTGACACTCATATTTAACTCAGGTGCTGTCCATTTCTTCTGATCATCCTTGAGATGGTTCTACACCTTCATTTGAGTCCAGCTGTGTTTGATTATACTGATTGGACTTGATTAGGAAAGCCACACACCTGTCTATATAAGACGTTACAGCTCACAGTGCACGTCACAGCAAATGAGAATCATGAGGTCAAAGGAACTGCCTGAAGAGCTCAGAGACAGAATTGTGGCAAGGAACAGATCTGGCCAAGGTTACAAAAAAAATTCTGCTGCACTTAAGGTTCCTAAGAGCACAGTGGCCTCCAAAATCCTTAAATGGAAGACGTTTGGGACGATCAGAACCCTTCCTAGAGCTGGTCATCCAGCCAAACTGAGCTATCGGGGGAGAAGAGCCATGGTGAGAGAGGTAAAAAAGAACCCAAAGATCACTGTGGCTGAGCTCCAGAGATGCAGTCGGGAGATGGGAGAAAGTGGTAGAAAGTCAACCATCACTGTAGCCCTCCACCAGTCGGGGCTTTATGGCAGAGTGGCCCGACGGAAGCCTCTCCTCAGTGCAAGACACATGAAAGCCCGCATGGAGTTTGCTACAAAAAAACACCTGAAGGACTCCAAGATGGTGAGAAATAAGATCCTTTGGTCTGATGAGACCAAGATAGAACTTTCTGGCCTTAATTCTAAGTGGTATGTGTGGAGAAAACCAGGCACTGCTCATCACCTGTCCAATACAGTCCCAACAATGAAGCGTGGTGGTGGCAGCATCATGCTGTGGGGGTGTTTTTCAGCTGCAGGGACAGGACGACTGGTTGCAATTGAGGGAAAGATGAATGCAGCCAAGTACAGGGATATCTTGGACGAAAACCTTCTCCAGAGTGCTCAGGACCTTAGACTGGGCCGAAGGTTTACCTTCCAACAAGACAATGACCCAAAGCACACAGCTAAAATAACGAAGGAGTGGCTTCACAACAACTCCGTGACTGTTCTTGAATGGCCCAGCCAAAGCCCTGACTTAAACCCAATTGAGCATCTCTGGACAGACCTAAAAATGGCTGTCCACCAACGTTTACCATCCAACCTGACAGAACTGGAGAGGATCTGCAAGGAGGAATGGCAGAGGATCCCCAAATCTAGGTGTAAAAAACTTTTGCATCTTTCCCAAAAAGACTCATGACTGTATTAGATCAAAAGGGTGCTTCTACTAAATACTGAGCAAAGGGTCTGAATACTTAGGACCATGTGATATTTCAGTTTTTCTTTTTTAATAAATCTGCAAAAATGTCAACAATTCTGTGTTTTTCTGTCAATATGGGGTGCTGTGTGTACATTAATGGGGAAAAAAATGAACTTAAATGATTTTAGCAAATGGCTGCAATATAACAAAGAGTGAAAAATGTAAGGGGGTCTGAATACTTTCCGTCCCCACTGTACATCCTGTGTCAGCCCAGTGGGGCATGTCATGCGGTTTGGTACTGTCTGATGGGCCGGAGTGGAGAGGGAGGAGACGATGTGCCTGATCGGGGATTACCAGTCTATTTAAACAGTGGTGAGACGTCCAGTCTCTGCCCCTTACTGAAGTCACACCCATTTGACGTAACGCGTATAGGGGGAGGAGTCGCAGTGGTGAAGTCATCCCACGAGCATCTGGTCGTTTTATGCATCCTTAGCCCGCACTGCTTAAGTGCTTTGCTTGTGAGTAACATTTTAATCTTTTATTTAATTAAATAAACCCTTTGGTATACAGAGAGCACTAGATTTAGCTTTTTTAATTCCTATGTTCACCGGATCCATTTGAGGGATTGTCTCACTGGCTGATATCCAGGCAATCAGCCTTGGCTGCACGGATGATATAGGAGCTTCATGTCCCGCTAATCCATTTGTATCCCTGAGAGGGAATCTGCCTTTTCTGACCTACTGGTAAAACAGGGGTCGGAATTTGAGGAGAGCACCAGCACATTTTTTTTGCACTGATTGGTGGACTTTCATTTGAAAATATTTTCGTTTGCAAGTTATTGAAGACTGTCATGGACTTTATACTGTATTGATTTTTTTGTCACTTTTATTGTGTAATTCTTTGTGTATTATCCAAATTTAGGGAACATTTTTAAGGGGGAGGGTTTGCAATCCCCTTTATATCTTAATTAATTATACACCTTGTATCTTGCAAGTCAATTACTTATTCTTGTGAGGATTTTCATTCAGCTATTTTGTTATATAGGCAGCGCAGCACTGTTTTGTTATTTACATTCTAAACATAGCCTCGTTTTTACAGTAGATGTCAGAAATACAGAGTGACACTTTCTTATCTGTACATGATGCTGGGCTGTATAAAAAAGTCCAGGCTTCGCCAGTCACGGTGGGCATAACCCCTGAAGTGGTCTTCTGGGACTGGGTTCCATAGAGATGGACCATGACCCTGGATCTTTATAGCACCCTGTGGCTGACTCAGTGTGTTGCACCAAGTGCCAAGGTAAACGCCCATGCAGGATCTTGTGTCCAAAGCAAACATAGCAGGCTGTCCCCATAGCGTGTAGGTACAGCTCCCAAGCTGCCCTCAAAAGCTTGTCAGTGTCCAATTACCTAAAAGGTGCATGCCTATAACCAATGGTGAATTTATATGTTGCCTGTGTCTTGTACTGTAATACCATATAGAACTTACATTTACAGGAAGGGTTGATTCTTTCCTAAAATTAGATTACATATAGAGAGTTCATGTGGCTGTACTTCGCCTGTGCATCACAGGAGTGCAGTTCGTTCTGCACTCCTGTGACAAGTTTTCAGCAGACAGCAGGCTGAAGCCGCTGTCAGCTGACATCACAGAGCAGGTCCAGGCTTGGGAAAGATTATGGTCGGGATAAACCCAAATGCCTGGACCGGCACCCGGCCTCAGACTGAGAGCCTGAGCTATCTGCTCCTGCCCCTCCACAGCCCAGTGCTCCAGTAAACGGGGGAGGGGGGCGCAGAGCGGAGACGTCACCATCTCTCTGCTTAGAGAGCTCTGAGAGCTGAACGATCGGCAGTGTTTGATCGGTCAGTTCTCAGCCTTAGAGCCGGCAGGGGACAGATGTCGCATTGGACTGATGCTGCATACACCTAGGTAAGTAGGTTTAAAGAAAAAAAAAATCAAATACTTCTTTTTTAAGACCTCTCGCACACAAATTACAGATTATGGTGGGAGAATTTTGGCTCAGTCACATTCAACTGTCACATGTGCACAGAGTTTTAAAAACATCTTTTGATCAGCAGAGGAAACTCAGTTTATAACAGATCTCCATTGTTGTAGACTGAGATGAAAGAAACCCATGAAACAAGAACCTTCTGTTCATAAATAAAACAGTCTGGAAAAAGCCAAATCACATGTAGAAATTTAGTGTAACTCAGAGGAAATGTATTATCACCATGCCCTTCTATTCTGAAGATGAAGAACCACACATTTAAAGTGACTTTATCGGCACAGGGTGCTGAAGATACCTACCCTTCCAACAGTCCATGTTTTTAAACACTGCCACTGAGCTGTTCCCTGGCTGCTGCAAGTATTTCACACTTTAGGAGGATCAAACACCTGTATGTAATAAATATGTAATGTTGTGACACACAAGT
The DNA here is from genome assembly GCA_037952925.1 of Lithobates clamitans. Classification (NCBI taxonomy): domain Eukaryota; kingdom Metazoa; phylum Chordata; class Amphibia; order Anura; family Ranidae; genus Lithobates; species Lithobates clamitans. The sequence continues at coordinate 757,001 of JBBGZY010001799.1, read as the reverse complement.
TACTGAGAGAAACCACACAGTGTGCAGCGGCTGAGCAAGTGTTTGGCACACGCATAAGTGTGGAGTACTTGCTGTGGCTAGGGTGCAGTGAAGCAGCGATATATCTCTGTTGGAAAGGTAAGTACTGTATATTTATTCTTATTTTACATAAATCAGGTTTATGGACACAAGTGGCCCTAACAACATGGTTAATTTTACAGTATTCCCTGCCTAATCTGTGCCCTCTGTTTTATTTTCACATGCCATGACCCTCTGGTACTAGAAAGAGAATTAAAACATAACAGAAAACTATCCCAATGCCTTCTGTGATTTTCCTATAATGTTGCCTCTCTGGGTAATGGTTACATTACCCAGAGAGGGTAATGAATTCTTTGGCCGAGCGGAAGCCAGTGGAGGGATTGACAGAGAGGAGTGGCAGACACAGAGCGATTGGTAAGGTGGATGAGTCTGGCAGCGGCATTCATGATGGATTCGGTTTTGGATAGATTGAGTTTGAGGAAGTGGTGTGACATCCAGACTGATATATCGGATAGTAAATTAGTGATACTAGGAGATATCAAAAAAAATGAAAATGTTTAATGCTGTTTTAATATGTCTATTCCAGCAACTGGACAATTCTCACTCTCAGCGATGTACATTAAGGCTGGGTTCGCACTATTGCGAACTGGATGCGGGTTGCCCCGCATCCAATTCGCATAGCAGGAGATTTTGGATGGCTCTCTAAGGAGCCAGTTCACACATCTTGGCAGCAGCTCTATTGCAAATTGCAATTTTTGGTTCATTTTAGGTCTGAATTCAGCCCAAAATTTGGGCTAAAATCGGATCTGAAACAGTGAATGGAGATGCACCAGACTCCTGCTGTGAGCCACTGCATGTTCTAGTGTGAACCCAGCCTGAAGGAATAACACCTGTACAGATTTCCTGACACCAGGGATGGGATTATTATTATTATACAGGATTTATATAGCGCCAACAGTTTGCGCAGCGCTTTACAACATGAGGGCAGACAGTACACTTACAATACAAATCAATACAGGAGGGATCAGAGGGCCCTGCTCGTTAGAGCTTACAATCTAGAAGGGAGGGTCAAGTGGAAACAAAAGGTAATAACTGTGGGGGATGAGCTGATGGGAAAAAAAATGAAAATACAGTTGTTAAGTGTGGGTAAGATAGGCTTCTCTGAAGAGAAGGGTTTTCAGGGATCGTCTAAAAGCTAATAGAGTAGGAGATAAGCGGACAGATTGGGGTAGGGCATTCCATAGGATTGGAGAGGCTTGTGAAAAGTCCTGGAGGCAAGCATGGGAGGAGGTGACGAGGGAGCTAGAGAGCAGGAGGTCTTGAGAGGAACGAAGAGAACGAGTAGGTTGGTATTTAGAGACTAAGCTAGTGATGTAGCTGGGGGGTGAAATTGTGGATGGCTTTGTACGTAGTTGTTAGAATTTTGAATTGAATTCTTTGGCCGAGCGGAAGCCAGTGGAGGGATTGACAGAGAGGAGTGGCAGACACAGAGCGATTGGTAAGGTGGATGAGTCTGGCAGCGGCATTCATGACGGATTCGGTTTTGGATAGATTGAGTTTGAGGAAGTGATGTGACATCCAGACTGATATATCGGATAGTAAATTAGTGATACGTGAGGAGACAGAGGGAGTGAGCTGAGGGGTCGAGAAATAGATTTGGGTGTCATCAGCGCAGAGGTGGTATTGGAAGCCATGGGAGGCCATCAGTTGACCCAGGAAGGCGGTGTAGATTGAAAATTGGAGAGGTCCAAGAACAGAACCCTGGGGGACCCCAACAGAGAAAGGAAGAGGAGAGGAGAAAGTAGAGTTGTAAGAAACACTAAAGGTGCGGTTGGATAAGTAGGAAGAGAACCAGCGAAGTGTACAGTCAAGGAGACCAGAGGCGTGTAGTTTTTTTTTGAGGAGGGGGTGGTCAACCGTATCAAAGGCAGCAGAGAGGTCCAGGAGTAGGAGTACAGAATAGTGTCGATTGGTTTTGGCTGTTAGTAGATTGTTTGTTAGTTTTAGGAGAGCAGTTTCTGTGGAGTGTGGAGGACGAAATCCAGACTGAAGGGGATCAAGAAGGTTATTATCAGCGAAGTGGACGCTCAGTCGGTTGTAGACCAGGAGCAGGATGGTTCCTGTTCTTGGACAATCTACATCTGCCTTGACACATTCCATGGTGATAGGATTAGGGTGTTTTGGGTATGTTCCTGACACTCATTAGAACTGAAGAAGTTGCTTAAATAAGCTATGAAACATCTTCAACTTTACAGAACAAGTTCAGTTAAATGTGGCTACCATTAGACATACCATTGCCTAGATCAGCGTTTCTCAACCTTTTTTCAGTTAAGGCACCCTTTAAAAATGATGGACAATCTCGAGGAACCTTTAAAAATTATAGACAGTCTTGAAGCCCCCCATTCTAAAATGTATAATTTTGTGGATGCAGCAAAATCCACAAGTCCAAGTAGGACATTTAACGTTAGAGGTGATTTATTCTTCCATAGCAAATACACTTTTGCACACTTGTACTGACTAGTATTCCAATGTTTCTCCATCAATCAGGTAATGTGACCCCACCGCTGACGCAGAGGGGCAGGGGAGTATCAAACAAGGATGCTATGCAAACAGACATCCTCCTTATCAACTGATGATGCCATTGGTCGTTAGGATGCCGGCAGCTAGAAGGTTGTACTGGTGCACAATGAAAACCTGTATCTTAGTGTAACTAAAAGCCAGCCTTCCTGCACATTTTTGGGAAATTTTTAAGAAATTTACCAAGGCACCCCTGAAGAAACCTCAAATTACCCCAGGGTGCCTGGGAACCCTGGCTGACCTAGATAAAGGATGTTTTAATACCTGATGTAATTTTGTTTCTTGGCATCTCTATTGAGATAACCTACATAAAAAAAAAAAAACTTTAGGTGAATCCTTCCTCAAAAGTGGAACTAGCATCAGATTTTTAAGTCTATGCATGCCAGTAATGTACGGGTGTAATGCCTGTCTGTTAACTCTCACAGAGAACATAGTACTCCCCCTGATAATGTCTTCATATGCTTTTTCTAGGCTGACACCATCTTTTTGGAGATGACTTAATAATATGTGCCTGTGCAGTTATTGGCCATGTTTACAAATGTCCAAGGCCTCTTTGACACGGGTGGCCAAGGGTTGGTAGAAACCAGTGGTTAAGGATGAGGGTTTACCACCCCCAACTGCCCACCTAAAATCTATCATACAAATTTAACAAGACTTTCATGTCAATGGGGCTGTGGCTGCAACACGTTAGTTCAATTTAAAAAAAAAAAAAAAAGAAAAAGAAAAAAAACAGGCATTCGGGAGGCAGCAGGATTGCCTCTTGGACACCTAGAAGTGGCTGCTCAGCTTCATTCTTAAAAGCGATCCACCGCTGAACTCTCTTCATCGACTACCCAAAGAGCAGCCTCTTCTGCAGCTCCTCCTTGTAATTTGCTACAATGTTGCAGTCTGATCACTGGGGAAAAGGAGACAGAGGAAATGCTTGCTCTTGCCTGTAGCAGACTGCATTATTCCAGAATAGGCAAACAGCTAAGTACTAATTTCCAATACATACATACTCTATATGTGAATATTTTACAGTGACAAAAAGGCACTTGATCCCCTGCTGATTTTGTAGGTTTGCCCACTGACAAAGAAATTATCAGTCTATAATTTAATGATAGGTTTATTTTAACAGCAAGACAGAATAACAACAAAAAGATCCTGAAAAACACGTTTCATAAAAGTTATAAATTGATATGCATTTTAATTGATTTGCATTTTAATGAGTAAAATTAGTATTTGATCCCCTATCAATTAGCAAGATTTCTGTCTCCCAGGTGTCTTCTATAAAAGGTAACGAGCTGAGATTAGGAGCACTCTTAAAGGGAGTGCTCCTAATCTCAGCTTGCTACCTTATAAAAGACACCTGTCCACAGAAGCAATCAGATTCCAATCTCTCCATCATGGTCAAAACCAAAGAGCTGTCCAAGGATGTCAGGGACAAGATTGTAGACCTACACAAGGCTGGAATGGGCTACAAGACCATCGCCAAGTAGCTTGGTGAGAGGGTGACAACAGTTGGTGCAATTATTGTCAAATGAAAGAAACACAAAATAACTGTCAATCTACCTCGGTCTGGAGCTCTATGCAAAATCTCACCTCGTGGAGTTTCAATGATCATGAGAACGGTGAGGAATCAGCACAGAACTACACGGGAGAATCTTGTCAATGATCTCAAGGCAGCTGGGACCATAGTCACCAATTAAACAACTGGTAACAAACTACGCCGTCAAGGACTGAAATCCTGCAGCGCCCGCAAGGTCCCCCTGCTCAAGAAAGCAAATGTATAGGCCTGTCTAAAGTTTGCTAATGAACATTTGAATGATTCAGAGGAGAACTGGGTGAAAGTGTTGTGGTCAGATGAGACCAAAATCAAGCTCTTTGGCATCAACTCAACTCTCCATGTTTGGAGGAGGAGGAATGCTGCCTATGACCCCAAGAACACCATCCCCACCGTCAAACATGGAGGTGGAAGCAACATGCTTTGGGGGTGTTTTTCTGGTAAGGGGACAGAATAACTTCACCGCATCAAAGAGACGATGGACTGGGCCATGTACCATCAGATCTTTGGTGGGAACCTCCTTCCCTCGGCCAGGGCATTGAAATGGGTAGTGGAAGGGTATTCCAGCATGACAATGACCTAAAACACATGGCCAAGCCAACAAAGGAGTGGCTCAAGAGGAAGCAAATTAAGGTCCTGGAGTGGCCTAGCCAGTCTCCAGACCTTAATCCCACAGAAAATATGTGGAGGGAGCTGAAGGTTCGAGTTACCAAACGTCAGACTGGCAACCTTAATGACTTGGAGAGGAGGATCTGCAAAGAGGAGTAGGACAAAATCCCTCCTGAGATTTGTGCAAACCTAGTGGCCAACTACAACAAACTTCTGACCTCTGATTGCCAACAAGAGTTTTGCACACAGATTAGGACGCCATAGGTGTTGCAAACAACTAATACCTACGAAAATACTAAAGCCTCCTTATGAAATGGCGCCCCCGCTCGCTCAAGTGGGGGAAAGACTTCTGCAGTTCTCAGGGGTCTGGCAGGAAGGGTGTTGAGACAGATGGGTGACTTTCTCAATAACTCTAGGGTACAAACTAGAGTTCCGAAAAAATGGATTTTTAAAACCGCTTACCTGTAAAATCCTTTTCTTAGAGTACATCACGGGACACAGAGCACCATAGTAATGACTATCTGGGTTATACGCTACCTTCAGGTGATTGGACACTGGCAACCAATAGTAAGAAGGTTCCTCCCATATAACCTCTCCCACATGGGAAGTACCTCAGTTTTGTAGCAAGCAAGATCCCAGAAAAGAGGGGAGGGACCTCTGTGTCTCGTGATGTACTCCAAGAAAAGGATTTTACAGGTAAGCTGTTTTAAAAATGCATTTTTCTTTATCGTACATCACGGGACACAGAGCACCATAGTAATGACTATCTGGGATGTCCTAAAGCAATGCACCTGAGGGGAGGGAACACACAGTATCCCTAAGCCCCAACAGGGCCCAGGACCTATAAAGCTGCCTGCAACACGCTGTGGCCAAAGACAATCTCTTTTTGAGATCTAACATCCACCTGGTAAAACTTGGTGAACGTATGAAGTGAACTAAAGACCAAGCGGCCGCTTTGAAAACCTGAGCCATAGCCTGTTGGCGTACTGCCCATGATGCACTAACCCCTCTAGTGGAGTGTGCTTTTAAATCCCAAGGTAGAAAGTTGCGTTTTAACCCATACGCCTGGATAATAGCCTGGCGAATCCACCTAGAGATAGTTGAACTTGTTGCTGCCTGTCCTCTCTTAGGACCTTCCGGCAGGACAAAAAGGGAGTTCGTTTTCCGAAATGGGGCTGACATCCTTAAGTGAACTCTGATCGCCCTCACCACATCAAGCGAGTGAAGCGACCTTTCCTCCCCAGACTTGGGGTTTGGAAAAAAGGAGGTAAAATGATATCTTGATTCAAATAAAAATTGGAAACCACTTTGGGCAAAAAATCCAGCGAGGGCGCATGACCACTTTGTCCTGATGAAGAATCAAAAAAAGGTTCCTTGCAAAAAAGGGCGGCCAATTCTGACACCCTTCTAGCCGAGGTTATGGACACCAAAAAGACCAATTTCTTAGTCAATAGAATAAAATGAATATGCCTAATAGGTTCAAAAGGTTGACTCTGTAAGGCTGATAACACCAAGTGCAGGTCCCAGGGGCATAAGGGCGGTTTAACCAGCAGCCTCAGGTGCGTTACTCCTTTGACAAAGGTTCGCACTAAAGAATGGGATGCAATCGGTCTCTGGAAAAAATACGATAAGGCCGAAATTTGTCCTTTGATTGTCCCTAAAGCCAGCTTCAAGTCTACTCTTGCTTGAAAAAAAGCAAGAATCCTCCCAATCGTATACTTACGAGGGTGCCATCCCTTTCCTTCACACCAGGAAATGTATGACCTCCAGTCTCTATAGTAAATAGTTCTAGAAACTGGCTTCCTAGCATTTATCAGAGTAGACAAGACTGAACCCATAATGCCACGGTCTTTCAGTACTCTGGTCTCAATAGCCATGCCATCAAATTCAGCGACTGTAAAGATTAATGGAATATGGGTCCTTGAGACAATAGGTCTGGACGATATGGAAGGAACAATGGGTCCCCCACTGCCAACTTCACAATCTCAGTGTACCAAGACCTCCGGGGCTAGGCTGGGGCCACCAAGATCACTGGCTTTTGTTCCTCCTGTATCCTGCGTAGCAGGTGCAGCAGAATTTGGATCAGAGGAAAAGCATACATCAGAGAATACTGATCCCAAAGAACCACCAACGCATCTGTACCGACAGAAAGTGGATCCTTGGTCCCAGAAGCCAGTAGATCCACATCTGGGGTCCCCCAGTGTTGGCAGATCTGAAGAAAAACTTCGGGATGAAGGGACTATTCCCCTGGCAACAATTTTTGGCGACTTACGAAGTCTGCCTGCCAATTGTCCACACCCGGTATAAACACTGCCAAAAGAAACGGCACATGCCTCTCTGCCCAAGTCAATATTTGATTCACTTCTTTTTGGGCCGCCTGGCTCCTGGTGCCTCCCTGGTGGCTGATATATGCCACCACCGTGGAGTTGTCAGACTGGACTCGGACAGAAAGACCCCCCAACCTGGATGTCCAGAAGCGCAGAGCTAGACAAGCTGCCCGAATCTCCAATAGATTGATGGGCAAGGTTTTTTCTGCTTGGGACCATACTCCCTGGACAGATGCCTCCTCCAGGACGGCTCCCCAGCCGAGACGACTGGCGTCTGTAGTTACCACTCTCCAAGCTATCGGTGGAAAGGATTTTCCACTTCTCAAATTGCTGGTTTTTAACTAAGGAGAGGTCTCGTTGTACCTGTGGAGATAGAACCATAGGATGATCCAAAGTTCAAGCAGTCTTGTCCCAGGATTCCAGAACAACCTGGAGTGGAACTGTGCCTAAGGAATTGCGTTAAAATGACATCTTGCCCAGCAATCTCATGCACAGCCAAATAGAAGGTCTCTCTTCTCTTTTTACTTTCCGGAGCTCCACTATGGAATCGACCTTTAAGGGGGGTAAAAACACCCTTTCCTGAGCGGTGTCCAAGATCAGGCCCAGATATAAGACCTGAGCCGGACGAAGGGCTGATTTGTCCACATTAAGAATCCAGCCAAGGTGCTGTAAAACCCGAACCGTTTCTGAAACATTTTGGACTAGGATGGGGCAAGATCAATCCTTCAGGGGAAGGTCGTCCAGATATCCTGGGACCTTAGGGATGCCAACACCGGGGCAAGAATCTTTGTGAAAATCCAGGGGCTGTGGCCAGACCGGTTTTGGCACAGTGAAAAGGTTTGAGCAAAACCCCTTGAATCTATCTTCGTGCGGAACCTTGAAAATTACCCCCTGCTTCTGCAGATGCTCCAAAGCCAGGAACAGACATTTCCTTTTCTCTGGTTCCAACGGAACCCTTGAGCTCAGAAACCGAGTTGGAGGAAATTCCCGGAACTCTATTATGCAACCAAGTGAGACAGTGGAAATGACCCACCTGTCCTGAACCAGTTCTTCCCAAGCATCCAAAAATAGCTGAAGCCTGCCCCCCACCCGTGAGAGCGGGGAGCGCCCCTTCACAAGGTAGACTTGGAGTTGAGCTTGGCTGACTTTTGGGTCCAGGGCTTTTTCTGACCCTGAGGTTTTTTTTAAAACCAGACGGCTGAGGCAGTTGATACCGCTTGGGAGAAGAAGCACTAGGCCCTGGAGAGTTGGGAATCTTAAAGGAAGGTTGCCTATTCCTCTTTTTTTAACAGGAAGTAAGGCGCTCTTTCCTCCTGAGAACTTTTGGATATATTTATCCAGATCCTTGCCAAACAGGCGCTCTCTATGGAAGAGAAAAGCTGCAAGCAGCCTTTTGCATGGCATTTCAGCAGACCAGTTCTTTAACCATAAGACTCTGCGCATATGTATTGACAGTAGCGCGAAATTAGACATCTGCTGAATTGAGTCTTTCAATGCATCTACTGCAAAATACAAAGCATGAGGAAGCTCCGACAACTCCTCGCTAGATTCCTCCTGACAAGGTAGGCTCCTAACCTTTTAAAGCGGTCTTTATCCAGATCCTTGCCAAACAGGCGCTCTCTATGGAAGAGAAAAGCTGCAAGCAGCCTTTTGCATGGCATTTCAGCAGACCAGTTCTTTAACCATAAGACTCTGCGCATATGTATTGACAGTAGCGCGAAATTAGACATCTGCTGAATTGAGTCTTTCAATGCATCTACTGCAAAATACAAAGCATGAGGAAGCTCCGACAACTCCTCGCTAGATTCCTCCTGACAAGGTAGGCTCCTAACCTTTTAAAGCGGTCTTTCAGGGACTGGCAAATACCGATAGCCGCAACCACTGGCTGTACCGCTGAACCAGCCACTGCAAAGGAGGCTTTTAACAAGGACTCTAGCTTTTTATCAGCCGGATCCTTAAATACCTGGGAATTATCCACTGGACAGGTTAGACTCTTGTTTACTGAAGAAACGTCGGCATCAACCAGAGGTGTGTCCCATTTCTTCCTGATTTTCTCCTCCATAGGATATAATAGGGAGAACCTTTTTGGAGGCAAGTATATCCTGTCAGGGTGATCCCAGTCTGCGTAAATCACCTGCTCCAGTAATGGATGCAAAGAGAATGCCTGGGAACCTTGCTGAGGTAGCAAGGATCTTAAAGTAGAACAGGAGAGTCCAGGCTCCTGAACCGGGGGTAACTTAAACCCAGCTCGTATCATCTCAGCCAGATATTGGATAAACAATTTTTGGGAATGGGAGGCTGAAATTGGCTCTTCTGAACCAGAATACTCAGCCGAGGAATCTTCAGCCTCTCCTTTCTCCCAGTCTTTTGTGGCCACCTCCTCCAAATCCTCTGCCCACTCTGGTTCCAGATCACCTGGTCCCATCTGGCTATGAGAGTCCTGGTGCTCAAGTGACTCACCACTGGGGCCAGGCTCAGGAGAGGGAGATCTATTACACTTTTTCCCTCCCTGCGTTACTGAGGCAATCATACCAGCTATTTTGCCCTCAAGGCCAGCTAGGGCAGACGCCAAATCATCCTTAGTAACATAAGCCGAGGCAGGAACATTGGTAGTGGCCACAACGCCCGACAAATGCAATGGCTCAGCCAGGCCACATGCCTCAGGTGTTTCAGGGGAGACTGAGGCTGCATCAGCATGAGGTTGGTCTCCTGCTTTTAAAGGAGGTACTCTTACCCCTGTACTTGCCTTGCTCCCTGTACCTTGTTTTCTGAAAGACATTGCTTACAAGACGAGGAAAAAACAAAAGTACTCCCTCCAAACCACAAGCTGAAACCAGCTTATAGCAGTCACGGTTTGCAAAAAAAACCCGTCAAACTTGTCGCAACTGTGTCCAAAAACCTCCAGACTCACGTGGCCAAGTACTGCTCTGTGTCTCAACAGCGCATGCCAGGAGCTCCAGCTTTTATCAAGTCTGTCATCTGACAGTGACACCAACCGTGCATGAGAGCGCGAGCCCACGTAATTTGCGGCATGCACGCCAATGCGGGCACCCACGGCGCATCCGCCGCGCACAGGCACGCCCGAGTCGCGCACGTGCACCCCCGCGACGCTCATGCTCGCGACACGCACAGCTATAAGTGCACGCTGCAGCCGGTCAGTCAGTAACAGCTGTCACCCATCGAGACACAAGGCATACGGACGGCTAGAGGCCACACAGGAACAGATTTAGGAACCCCAGAGGGAGTACTCACCGTTCCACGCTGCAGGGCCTGTTTAACAGGCCCAATCTTCCCCCATCACGGCGGGTAGCGCCTCTGTGGACCTTCAAGGACCAGGTCCCCCATTACTTGGGGTCCACACCCTTGGACCTGTAAGGCACGCTTTTGGTTACCTTGGGCAAGTATTTGACCAGGAATACCAATTTAACAAGGGTCCAGCGCCATATAAGACACATTACAGGCAAAACCTTGTTCTTGAACCGAGGCTCGGGTACCATCCACTTTAGCTTTCTTGTGCCATCCGAATGGATCCGATTATAACGTCCTCACTGGGACATCATTTGAAGAATTTGAATAGCTTCAACAGCCATGACCATCACCTTCAAGACACTGGCGAAAAACTGAGGTACTTCCCGTGTGGGAGGGGTTATATGGGAGGAACCTTCTTACTATTGGTTGCCAGTGTCCAATCACCTGAAGGTAGCGTATAATCCAGATAGTCATTACTATGGTGCTCTGTGTCCCGTGATGTACGATAAAGAAATTCCCGTCTCCTCGTTTTCTCAGATCAAACGTTCCCAGGGATCCAAAGAAAAAGAAGTCTCTTTCAAGCATTGGACCATCTTTTGTCTCAAAAAGTGATCTCAGTGGTCCCCATGGAAGAGCAAGGATTGGGGTTTTATTTAAACCTTTTCACGGTACCAAAACCAAATGGGGATGTCAGAACCATTCTAGATCTCAAAGATCTAAAACGTTTTTGAATGCCAGCTCTTTTCGCATGGAGTCAATCCGATCAGTAGTCTCCATCCTAAAAGGGGGAGAATTTCTGGCGTCAATCGACATCAAGGATGCATACCTCCATGTGCCTATTTTCCCCGCTCACCAGAAATATCTTCGTTTTAAGGTAGAAAATCTTCATTTTCAGTTTGTAGCTCTGCCTTTCGGTCTAGCTACTGCACCTCGAGTGTTTACAAAGGTCCTGGTCCTGGCCATTCCTCTAGCCAGATTAAGGGCCTAAGGTATAACAATTATAGCTTACCTAGACGATCTGCTCTTGATAGACCAGTTGGTAGCCCGCTTAGACCAAAGTATGATCACCACAGTCAACTACCTGGAATATCTAGGTTGGGTTCTCAACCTAGAGAAATCTTACTTAAAACATTCAGAGAGATTAGAATGCTTGGGTCTGATAATAGATACAGCCCAGAAAAGGGTATTCTTGCCCCAAGCAAAGATCAGTGCCATAAAGGAACTGATTCAGGTGGTCAAGGCAAAGAACCCTTCTATTTGACTTTGCATAATGTTTTTGGGTAAGATGGTGGCTTCATTTGAGGCCGTTCCTTATGCTCAGTTTCATTCGAGGCTGCTGAAAAACAGTATCCTATCGGCTTGGAGCTAGAAGGTCCAAGCCCTAGATTTCCCAATGTGTCTGTCTCCAAGGGTGAGCCGGAGTCTCAGTTGGTGGTTGATAACAAAGAATCTGCAGAAAGGAAAATCCTTCCTAACAGTTGACTGTAAGGTGGTAACAACAGATGCCAGCCTTTCAGGTTGGGGAGCAGTCCTGGAAGAGGCGACTGTCCAAGGGAAATGGTTCAGATCAGAAATTACCTTACCCATCAACATTCTAGAGATTCAGGCAGCGCGCTTGGCCCTGAGGTCCTGGACGTTCGGGTTACACAATTATCCTGTCAGGATCCAATCCGACAATGTCACAGCAGTGGCCTATATCAATCACTAAGGGGGCACAAGAAGTCGTGCGGCCCAGAGAGAAGTGAATCATATACTAGCTTGGGCAGAAAACAATGTACCTTGCCTGTCAGCAGTCTTCATTTCAGGAATAAAAAATTGGCGGGCGGACTGCTTGAGTCTCCAGCAGTTGGGGAGAATAGCCCCTTCACCCCGATATCTTCCTGACAATATGCCAAAGATAGAGGATCCCAGACATGGATCTGTTTGCGTCCAGGTTCAACAAAAAGATTGACAACTTTGTGTCAAGAACAAGGGATCCGCTAGCGGAACAGATGCCTCGGTGTTCCCGTAGAATCAGTTCTCACCGATTTATGCATTCCCTCCTATTCTGCTGCTTCTACGACTTCTTTGCAGGATCAAGTAGAAAGGGAAGTCTGTGATTCTTGTGGCCCAGAAGATCCTGGTATGCAGAGATCATAAGGATGGCGGTAGGGGGCCCATGGACCCTACCACCACGTCCAGACTTTCTCTCACAGGGTCCAGTATTCCATCCTACCTTACAAACGCCAAATTTAACGGTTTGGCTATTGAGACCCACATTCTAAAGAAGTGTGGGCGATCAGGTTCAGTGGTATCTACCTTGATTAATGCAAGGAAGCCAGCCTCCAGAATCATATATTATAGAGTCTGGAATACATAAGTCTCCTCGTGTGAATCCAGGGGTTGGCACCCCAGGAAGAATGCTTCTCATTCTTTGGTCCGTAGCTTTATTCAGATGGTAACGCAGCTTAATCCTCCAGTTAGGTCACCCCTGAACCCTTGGGACTTGAATTTAGTTCCATCGGCATTACAAAAACAGCCTTTTGAGCTGATATGGCATATTCCCTTGGTCCTTTTGACAAAGAAACTAATTTTTCTGGTAGCCATATCTTCTGCAAGAAGGGCATTAGAGTTGGCTGCTCTCTTTCTTGTAAAGAGCCATATTTATTCACAAGGATAAGGTGGTATTGCGTCCTCATCCTAACTTTCTGCCGAAGGTAGTGTCAGGTTTTCATCTAAACCAGGATATTGTTTTACCATCATTTTTTCCAGAATCCTGTTCTACAGAAGAGAAGTCGCTACATTCTCTGGATGTGGTGAGAGCAGTCAAGGTCTACTTGAGGGGGACTGCTCAGATTCGAAAAACGGATGTTTTGTTTGGGTTGCCTGAAGGTCCTAAAAAAGGACAGGCAGCATCGAAATCTACCATTTCTAAATGGATTCGGCAAGTAATTGTTCAAGCTTATGGTTTGAAGAGGAAGATTCCACTCTCCTAAATCAAAGCGCACTCCACTAGGGCTGTTAGTACTTCGTGGGCAGTGCATCACCAAGCTTCCATGGCTCAAATCTGCAAGTCCGCAACTTGGTCTTCAGTCCATACATTTACCAGATTCTATCAGGTGGATGTAAGAAGGCGTGAGGATATTGCCTTTGGGCTTAGTGTGCTGCAGGCAGCAGTATAAGTCCTCTGGTCTCATGGTGCCCTACTTTTGTTGTGTCTCCCTCCACTCAGTTGGCATTGCTCTGGGACATCCCACATAGTAACTACTATGGCTCTGTGTCCCATGATGTACGATAAAGAAAATAGGATTTTTTACAACAGCTTACCTTTAAAATCCTTTTCTTGGAGTACATCACGGGACACAGAGGTCCCTCCCCTCTTCTAATACACGTATATTGCTTTGCTACAAAACTGAGGTATTCCCAGTAGTGGGAGGGGTTATATAGGGAGTGGACTTCCTGTCTTAGGGTGTGCCAGTGTCCATCACCTGAAAGTGGCCTATAACCCACATAGTAACTACTATGGCTCTGTGTCCCGTGATGTACTCAAAGAAAAGGATTTTACAGGTAAGCCGTTATAAAATTCCTGTTGTATACTGTATATTTATTTACACACACATTTATATATACACACACACACACACACACACGTACAGTATATATATATATATATATAGACAGATTTTTTTTTTTTTTGTTAAAAATTTTTTAACAAACATAAAGTCACCAGACTAGAGCAGTATCCCTAAAGTGACACAGTACTACTCTGGGAAGGTGAACAGGATTTCTTTTTTCTTTTTACACTGCGATTGCTTGGTGCAGTGATGATCACTGTAAAAGCAATTATTTTAACTGTCATGAATAGCTTTCATTCATGAGTCTTGTTTTACTCATTTACTACGGGGTTTGGACACAGCTATCACATGGTACAGGGCTGCTGTGATTGGCCTTGTACACCATGTGATCACTGTGACCGATTTCAACAGTAAAAAATTGTAATCATGAATGGCTGCCATTTATGACAATTTTTTACTTGGTATGTGACCAATAATACCGACCAAATGGTACCCGGGCCAATCACAGCATCCTGGGACTGATCACTGATTTCAACAGATACATGGGTCCTGGGACTGATCCCTCAGTCCAACTGACACATAGGTCGCAGACTGCGCACAACTGAAAGGACATCATATGACATCCACTCAGGATAGTAGAGCACCGCCTTGGCAATATTATTACAATAAATCAGGCAGGAAGTGGTTAACCACTTGCCGACCGCCTAACGCAGATATACTGCGGCAGAGCGGCACGGGCAGGCAAAATCACGTACCCATACGTGATCTGCCTCCCGCGGGCGGGGGGTCCGATCGGACCCCCCCCCGGTGCCATCGGCGGTCGGCATCTGACTGGGAGCGTCGGGAGGCGAGGGGGAGACCATCCGATCGTGGCCCCCCCCTCGCGATCGCTCCCAGCCAATGGGAATGCTCCTCTGCCTGTGTGTCGTTTCACACAGGCAGAGGATGTGATGTCATCTCTCCTCGGTCTGGCAGTTTCCGTTCCAGCGCCGAGGGGAGATGACAAGTGAGTGCACAACACACACACACACACAGTAGAACATGCCAGGCATACTTTACACCCCCGATCCCCCCCCGATCGCCCCCCGATCCCCCCCCAATCACCCCCCCCCCCCTGTCACAAACTGACATTAGCAGTATTTTTTTTTTTTTTTTTTTCTGATTACTGCATAGTGTCAGTTTGTGACAGTTAGTGTTAGGGCAGTGAGTATTACCCCCCTTTAGGTCTAGGATACCCCCCTAACCCCCCCTAATAAAGTTTTAACCCCTTGATCACCCCCTGTCACCAGTGTCGCTAAGCGATCATTTTTCTGATCGCTGTATTAGTGTCGCTGGTGACGCTAGTTAGGAACGTAAATATTTAGGTTCGCCGTCAGTGTTTTATAGCGTCAGGGACCCCCCTATACTACCTAATAAATGTTTTAACCCCTTGATTGCCCCCTAGTTAACCCTTTCACCACTGATCACTGTATAACTGTTACGGGTGACGCTGGTTAGTTCGTTTATTTTTTATAGTGTCAGGGCACCCGCCGTTTATTACCGAATAAAGGTTTAGCCCCCTGATCGCCCGGCGGTGATATGCGTCGCCCCAGGAAGCGTCAGATTAGCGCCAGTACCGCGAACACCCACGCACGCAGCATATGCCTCCCTTAGTGGTATAGTATCTGATCCGATCAAATCTATACTAGCGTCCCCAGCAGTTTAGGGTTCCCGAAAACGCAGTGTTAGCAGGATCAGCCCAGATACCCGCTAGCACCTGCGTTTTGCCCCTCCGCCCAGCCCAGCCCACCCAAGTGCAGTATCGATCGATCACTGTCACTTACAAAACACTAAACGCATAACTGCAGCGTTCGCAGAGTCAGGCCTGATCCCTGCGATCGCTAACAGTTTTTTTGGTAGCGTTTTGGTGAACTGGCAAGCACCAGCCCCAGGCAGCGTCAGGTTAGCGCCAGTACCGCTAACACCCACGCACGCACCGTATACCTCCCTTAGTGGTATAGTATCTGATCGGATCAATATCTGATCCGATCAAATCTATACTAGCGTCCCCAGCAGTTTAGGGTTCCCAAAAACGCAGTGTTAGCGGGATCAGCCCAGATACCTGCTAGCACCTGCGTTTTGCCCCTCCGCCCGGCCCAGCCCAGCCCACCCAAGTGCAGTATCGATCGATCACTGTCACTTACAAAACACTAAACGCATAACTGCAGCGTTCGCAGAGTCAGGCCTGATCCCTGCGATCGCTAACAGTTTTTTTGGTAGCGTTTTGGTGAACTGGCAAGCACCAGCCCCAGGCAGCGTCAGATTAGCGCCAGTACCGCTAACACCCACGCACGCAGCATACGCCTCCCTTAGTGGTATAGTATCTGATCGGATCAATATCTGATCCGATCTGATCTATACTAGCGTCCCCAGCAGTTTAGGGTTCCCAAAAACGCAGTGTTAGCGGGATCAGCCCAGATACCTGCTAGCACCTGCGTTTTGCCCCTCCGCCCGGCCCGGCCCAGCCCACCCAAGTGCAGTATCGATCGATCACTGTCACTTACAAAACACTAAACGCATAACTGCAGCGTTCGCAGAGTCAGGCCTGATCCCTGCAATCGCTAACAGTTTTTTGGTAGCGTTTTGGTGAACTGGCAAGCGCCAGCGGCCTAGTACCCCCCGGTCGTAGTCAAACCAGCACTGCAGTAACACTTGGTGACGTGGCGAGTCCCATAAGTGCAGTTCAAGCTGGTGAGGTGGCAAGCACAAGTAGTGTCCCGCTGCCACCAAAAAGACAAACACAGGCCCGTCGTGCCCATAATGCCCTTCCTGCTGCATTCGCCAATCCTAATTGGGAACCCACCACTTCTGCAGCGCCCGTACTTCCCCCATTCACATCCCCAACCAAATGCAGTCGGCTGCATGAGAGGCATTTTTATGTCCTCCCGAGTACCCCTACCCAACGAACCCCCCAAAAAAAGATGACGTGTCTGCAGAAAGCGCGGATATAGGCGTGACACCCGCTATTATTGTCCCTCCTGTCCTGATAATCCTGGTCTTTGCATTGGTGAATGTTTTGAACGCTACCATACACTAGTTGAGTATTAGCGTAGGGTACAGCATTGCACATACTAGGCACACTTTCACAGGGTCTCCCAAGATGCCATCGCATTTTGAGAGACCCGAACCTGGAACCGGTTACAGTTATAAAAGTTAGTTACAAAAAAAAGTGTAAAAAAAAAAAAAAAAAAAAAAAACACAAACAAAAATATAAAATAAAAATAGTTGTCGTTTTATTGTTCTCTCTCTCTCTCTATTCTCTCTCTATTGTTCTGCTCTTTTTTACTGTATTCTATTCTGCAATGTTTTATTGTTATTATGTTTTATCACGTTTGCTTTTCAGGTATGTAATTATTTATACTTTACCGTTTACTGTGCTTTATTGTTAACCATTTTTTTGTCTTCAGGTATGCCATTCACGACTTTGAGTGGTTATACCAGAATGATGCCTGCAGGTTTAGGTATCATCTTGGTATCATTCTTTTCAGCCAGCGGTCGGCTTTCATGTAAAAGCAATCCTAGTGGCTAATTAGCCTCTAGACTGCTTTTACAAGCAGTGGGAGGGAATGCCCCCCCCCCCCCAACATCTTCCGTGTTTTTCTCTGGCTCTCCTGTCTCAACAGGGAACCTGAAAATGCAGCCGGTGATTCAGCCAGCTGACCATAGAGCTGATCAGAGACCAGAGTGGCTCCAAACATCTCTATGACCTAAGAAACCGGAAGCTACGAGCATTTTATGACGTAGATTTCGCCGGATGTAAACAGCGCCATTGGGAAATTGGGAAAGCATTTTATCACACCGATCTTGGTGTGATCAGATGCTTTGAGGGCAGAGGAGAAATCTAGGGTCTAATAGACCCCAATTTTTGCAAAAAAGAGTACCTGTCACTACCTATTGCTATCATAGGGGATATTTACATTCCCTGAGATAACAATAAAAATGATTTAAAAAAAAAAAAATGAAAGGAACAGTTTAAAAATAAGATAAAAAAATAATAATAATAAAGAGAAAAAAAAAAAAAAAAAAAAAAAGCACCCCTGTCCCCCCTGCTCTCGCGCTAAGGTGAACGCAAGCGTTGGTCTGGCGTCAAATGTAAACAGCAATTGCACCATGCATGTGAGGTATCGCCGCGAAGGTCAGATCGAGGGCAGTAAGTTTAGCAGTAGACCTCCTCTGTAAATCTAAAGTGGTAACCTGTAAAGGCTTTTAAAGGCTTTTAAAAATGTATTTAGTTTGTCGCCACTGCACGTTTGTGCGCAATTTTAAAGCATGTCATGTTTGGTATCCATGTACTCGGCCTAAGATCATCTTTTTTATTTCATCAAACATTTGGGCAATATAGTGTGTTTTAGTGCATTAAAATGTAAAAAAGTGTGTTTTTTCCCCAAAAAATGCGTTTGAAAAATCGCTGCGCAAATACTGTGTGAAAAAAAAAAATGAAACACCCACCATTTTAATCTGTAGGGCATTTGCTTTAAAAAAAATATATAATGTTTGGGGGTTCAAAGTAATTTTCTTGCAAAAAAAAATTATTTTTTTATGTAAACAATAAGTGTCAGAAAGGGCTATGTCTTCAAGTGCTTAGAAGAGTGGGTGATGTGTGACATAAGCTTCTAGATGTTGTGCATAAAATGCCAGGACAGTTCAAAACCCCCCCAAATGACCCCATTTTGGAAAGTAGACACCCCAAGCTATTTGCTGAGAGTCATGTTGAGTCCATGGAATAATTTATATTGCGACACAAGTTGCGGGAAAGAGACAATTTTTTATTTTTTTTATTTTTTTTTGCGCAAAGTTGTCACTAAATGATATATTGCTCAAACATGCCATGGGAATATGTGAAATTACACCCCAAAATACATTCTGTTGCTTCTCCTGAGTACGGGGATACCACATGTGTGGGACTTTTTGGGAGCCTAGCCGCGTACGGGACCCCGAAAACCAAGCACCGCCTTCAGGCTTTCTAAGGCCGTAAATTTTTGATTTCACTCTTCACTGCCTATCACAGTTTCGGAGGCCATGGAATGCCCAGGTGGCACAAAACCCCCCCAAATGACCCCATTTTGGAAAGTAGACACCCCAAGCTATTTGATGAGAGGTATAGTGAGTATTTTGCAGACCTCACTTTTTGTCACAAAGTTTTGAAAATTGAAAAAAGAAAAAAAAAATTTTTTTTCTCGTCTTTCTTTATTTTCAAAAACAAATGAGAGCTGCAAAATACTCACCATGCCTCTCAGCAAATAGCTTGGGGTGTCTACTTTCCAAAATGGGGTCATTTGGGGGGGGTTTGTGCCACCTGGGCATTCCATGGCCTCCGAAACTGTGATAGGCAGTGAGGAGTAAAATCAAAAATGTACGCCCTTAGAAATCCTGAAGGCGGTGCTTGGTTTTCGGGGTCCCGTACGCGGCTAGGCTCCTAAAAAGTCCCACACATGTGGTATCCCCGTACTCAGGAGAAGCAGCTAAATGTATTTTGGGGTGCAATTCCACATATGCCCATGGCCTGTGTGAGCAATATATCATTTAGTGACAACTTTGTGCAAAAAAAAAAAAAAAAAAAAAAAAATTTGTCACTTTCCCGCAACTTGTGTCAAAATATAAAACATTCCATGGACTCAACATGCCTCAAAGCAAATAGCTTGGGGTGTCTACTTTCCAAAATGGGGTCATTTGGGGGGGTTTTATGTCATCTGGGCATTTTATGGCCTTCAAAACTGTGATAGGTAGTGAGGAGTAAAATCAAAAATGTACGCCCTTAGAAATCCTGAAGGCGTTGCTTGGTTTTCGGGGCCCCGTACGCGGCTAGGCTCCCAAAAAGTCCCACACATGTGGTATCCCCGTACTCAGGAGAAGCAGCTAAATGTATTTTGGGGTGCAATTCCACATATGCCCATGGCCTGTGTGAGCAATATATCATTTAGTGACAACTTTTTGTAATTTTTTTTTTTTTTTTTTTTTTTTTGTCATTATTCAATCACTTGGGACAAAAAAAATGAATATTCAATGGGCTCAACATGCCTCTCAGCAAATTCCTTGGGGTGTCTACTTTCCAAAATGGGGTCATTTGGGGGGGTTTTGTACTGCCCTGCCATTTTAGCACCTCAAGAAACGACATAGGCAGTCATAAATTAAAGGCTGTGTAAATTCCAGAAAATGTACCCTAGTTTGTAGACGCTATAACTTTTGCGCAAACCAATAAATATACACTTATTGACATTTTTTTTTACCAAAGACATGTGGCCGAATACATTTTGGCCTAAATGTATGACTAAAATTGAGTTTATTGGATTTTTTTTAGAACAAAAAGTAGAAAATATCATTTTTTTTCAAAATTTTCGGTCTTTTTCCGTGTATAGCGCAAAAAATAAAAACGGCAGAGGTGATCAAATACCATCAAAAGAAAGCTCTATTTGTGGGAAGAAAAGGACGCAAATTTCGTTTGGGTACAGCATTGCATGACCGCGCAATTAGCAGTTAAAGCGACGCAGTGCCGAATTGTAAAAAGTGCTCTGGTCAGGAAGGGGGTAAAACCTTCCGGGGCTGAAGTGGTTAAGCACTGTACATTTATTTACCTCCAGGATCAGCGGGGGTGAGCCTGCATGCCACTGGATTACTCTGCACCTTTTATTGATTTGCTGCCCTGTCGGTGGGCATTTGCTCTGTCAACTTTACATATAAAATAAATACGCACCAGCAGCTTTATTAGGTAAACTTTGATAGTACCAGGTTGGACCACCTTTTGCCTTCCAAACTGCATGCATTATTCATGACATAGATTCAACAAGGTGCTGGAAACATTCCTGAGAGATTCTGGTCCACATTGACGTGATGGCATAACGCAGTTGCTACAGATTTGTCAGCTGCACAACCATGATGTGTATCGCCCGTTCCTTCACATCCTAAAAGGTGCGCTATTGGTTTGAGATTTGGTGACTGTGGAGGCCACTGAAGTACAGTGACCTCATTGTCATGTTCAAGAAACCAGTTCGAGATGATTTGAGCTTTGTGACATGGTGCATTATCCTGCTGGAAGTAGCCATGAGAAGATGGGTACACTGTAGTCATAATAGGATGGATATGGTCAGCAACAATACCCCCACACAATTACACCACCACCAGCCTGAACCGTTGATACAAGGTAGGATGGATCCATGCTTTCATGTTGTTTATGCCAAATTCTGACCCTACCATCTGCCATCTGAATGTCCCAGCTGAAAATGAGACTCATTAGACCAGGCAATGTTTTTCCAATCTTCTGTTGTCCAATTTTGGTTAGCCTGTGCGAACTGTAGCCTCAGTTTTTTGTTCTTAGCTGACAGGAGTGGCACCCAGAGTGGTTCCATGTGTTGTGCATTCAGTAATGAGATTCTGCATACCTTGGTAACAAGTGGTTATTTGAGTTACTGTTGCCTCTCTATCAACTTGAACCAGTCTGCCCATTCTCCTCGGCCATCAACCATGCATTTTCGTCCACACAACTGCCGTTCACTGGATATTCTCTTTTTCTGACTATTCTCTATAAACCCTAGAGATGGTTGTGCGTGAAAATCCCAGTAGATCAGCAGTTTTTGAAATACTCAGACCAGCCTGTCTAAATTCCCTTTCTTCACCATTATGATGCTCGGTTTGAACTTCAGCAAGTTGTCTTCACATCTAGATGCCTAAATGCATTGAGTTGCTGCCATGTGATTGGCTATTTAGCAATTTTTGTTACCAAGCAATTGAACAGGTATACCTAATAAAGTGGCCGGTGAGTGTGTGTATATATTATATTATAATAAATATATATATTATACACACACATACATACATATACACACACACACATACACAAATTGCATTTACACATCAAAAAGGCTATTCAGGAAGCAAATACCTTACTTTGGTATTTGTGGGCCAACCCCACCATCCTCCCGCAGTATAGGGGTTGAATGGGGGTGGGGTTAGAGGGACGGGCGCCATATTTCGGCAGAATTTTCAGTCTTGTTAATGTCACTACATTGCATGTATTTGGGAATTAATTATCTTTTAACATCGGGTATGTAATGTTCTGCTCTCAGTGGGCCTTATTTATGTGCAGTTTATGTTGATTGTCGGTATTGGGATGCTTTTCTAAAAGGTGAATATTATTGTTGTAGGGAAAGTAGTGAACGTGCAATTTACATTATGGACATTCTCCTTTGGACAGCCAGCTTTTGGCAGATTGTACTAGTAGTTTCTCCGATCTGTCTTATTTTTTAAAGGGGCTAGGTGTACATAATTTATTTGTACGAGATTTCCAATATTTCATTGATTTGCTATAATTGTAAATTTATACTCTGTTTTTTCCCCCCTAAAGATTTGGAGCCCATTGTACACTCCCTGGCACTTCATCTTGGTGGGGATTTTTGGATATGGCCTCGGCTCAGAACCTAATTGCAAGAAATCTCCACACGTCTCTCTGGTAAATCCATATTTTATGTTGGGACTATTAATATGGATTAAATAAAGTGGACATATTCTCTAGATGTATATCTTCTGTTCTGGGATGGCGTGTCTTGTCAGACCATAATGACTATATGTAGGTTATATTTTTATGTACGGAATTTGTTCATTGACTTTTTTACTAGAAGACCCCTCTCCCGAATAAGAATTTTTGCGAAATACGTTGAGATTTTGCAACCTCTCCACAGCCTACCTTGGCTATTATTCTAATATACACTCATTGGCCACTTTATTAGGTACACCTGTTCAATTGCTTTGTAACACACATTGCTAATCAGCCAATCACTGGGCAGCAACTCAAAGCATTTAGGCATCTGTCCTTGTCTATCCCTTTATGACTACAGTGTACCCATCTTTTGATTGCTCCTTCCAGCAGGATAATGCACCATGTCACAAAGCTCAAATCATCTCACTACTGGTTTCTTGAACATGACAATGAGGTCACTGTACTCCAATGGCCTCCACAGTCACTAAATCTCAATCCAACAGAGCACCTTTGGGATGTGGGGGAGCTGGAAATTTGCATCATGGATTTGCAGCCGACAAATCTGCAGCAACTGCCTCATGCTATCATGTCAATATGGACCAAAGTCTCTGAGGAATGTTTCCAACACCTTGTTGAATCTATGCCACAAAGAATTAAGGCAGTTCTGAAGGCAAAAGGGGGTTCAGCCCGGTACTAGTAAACCTGATAAGGTGGCAAGCGAGTGTACATGCACTATAATAAATTGGTGGGCCAATATTCTGACCTTTTCCGGAGCAGTTAGAAGTATTTGCTGTAGATGGAATAAAAACAATAGGGGTTACGTTCAGTATCAAGTATATATGATTTTAAATGTGTTTGATGTGATTTTAACATTCATCAACTTGATACGTTGGGCTGAATGGATATCAATAAAAGTTGTTTTATCTGATGTAGGTGTAATTACCCCTTTTTTTTCAGAGGCAATGCACCAATAAAGTCACATGTTACCTGTTGAGCTACAGTGTTTGGGAGCCATTTGTTTGTTCACATTTTTGTGGGATGTGGTGCTAGTTAACTCCTTATGCAACCCTTGGCTCTCTATTAATTTGTGATTTAAGGTGTCATACACTCCCAGGTCTATTCGCCTGGGTTGATTGGAGTCTATGGGGGTTATTTACGAATGGCAAATCCACTTTGCACTAAAAGTGCAAACTACAAGTGCAAAGTGCACTTAAAATTGCACTTGAAAGTGCAGTCGCTGTAGATCCGAGGGGGACATACAAGGAAAATAAAAAAACAATATTTTAGCTTGCACACGATTGGCTGATAAAATCAGCAGAGCTTCCCCTCATTTCAGATCTACCCCTCAGATTTACACCGACTGCATTTCCAAGTGCACTTTCAGTGCAATTTCAAGTGCACTTTGCACTTGTAGTTTGCACTTTTAGTGCAAAGTGGATTTGTCTTTCGTAAATAACCCCCATTGTCTCTTAAATCAGGTATATAAAATTTAGTTTATTTTGTCTTGATTTACATCTGATTTAGTTATAATGCAGTGTATACATATACAATGCCTTGAAAAAGTATTCATACCTCTTGAAATTTTCCACATTTTGTCATTACAACCAAAAACGTAAATATATTTTATTGGGATTTTTTGTGGTAGACCAAAACAAAGTGGCACATAATTGTGAAGTGGAAGGAAAATGATAAATGGATTTCAAAAGTTTTTACAACTAAATATGTGCAAAAGTGGATGAAGAGTGTCTGTGAACAGCAATTTTAAAGTCTTGCCACAGAATTGGATTTAGGTCTGGAATTTGACTGGGCCATTCTAACACATGAATATGCTTTGATCTAAACCAGGGGTCTCAAAGTACCGGCCCGCGGGCCATTTGCGGCCCGCGGACCGGTTAAAAATGGCCCGCAGGCAGGGCTGATAAAGGTCGACCGATATTTGGCCATTAGGTCGATATATAGCACTGGCCGCTGCTCTTCCTTCCTTCTCCACACTCAGCGCTTGATGCTTGTGTGAAACTGACACGTAACAGGAGGAGAGAGACAGAGGGATCTGTCAGATTTGAGGTTGATGTCGGGGGTGGGCGGGACCCGGCCGGGGTGGGCGGGACCCGGCCAATATCAAACACCAGCCAATGGGATCTGGGCGGGCAGCTACGTGTATGTGGCCCGCCCCTTTTCTTAAGCAGCCCAATCATTGGCTGGTGTTTGACAGCTGCTGGCCCCGCCCACCTCGGCCGGGTCCCGCCCACCCCGACATCAACCTCAATTCTGACAGATCCCTCTGTCTCTCTCCTCTGTGCTACGTGTCAGCTTCACACAAGCATCAAGCGCTGAGTGTGGACAGCTCCTTGTCAGTTTCACACACTGTTACACTCCGCTCAGTGTGAAACCTGCCAGTGGCACCTGCCTGTGCCAATCAGTGCCATCTGTCAGTGCCATCTGTCAGTGCCAGCTGCCAGTGCCACTGCCAATCAGTGCCACCTGCCAGTGCCAACCAGTCTGCCATTGCCACCTCCAACCAGTACCACCTGCCAGTGCCACCTGCCACCGCCAATCAGTGCCACCACCAACCAGTGCCTGCCAGTGCCACCGCCAACCAGTGCCCCTGCCAATCAAAGCCACCTGCCAGTGCCACCTTCCGCCACCTGCAAGTGCCACGCCAATCAGTGCCACCTGCCAGTGCCAACCAGTGCTTGCCAGTGCCACCTGCCACCACCTGCCAGTGCCACGCCAATCAGTGCCACCTGCCAGTGCCACGCCAATCAGTGCCACCTGCCAGTGCCACGCCAATCAGTGCCACCTGTCAGTGCCAATAGTGCCACCTGCCAGTTCCAAACCAGTGCCACCTGCCAGTTTCAAACCAGTGCCACTTGCCAATAGGGCTGCGCATCTTCACTGGTCTCACGATTCGATTCGATTACGATTATCTGGTCAACGATTCGATTCGATTCGATTCCGCGATGCATCACGATGCATCACGATTACCGACGAGCTCCCACTTCCGCTTGGGCCGCCTAGGTGGCCCTTCCACCCTGCAATCTTCTGGGACACATCACAGTTCCCAAAAGATTGCCCGGCTATGCAGGACAGCACAGTGAGACATGCGCACCCGGCTGTGAAGCTGCAAGCTGTCACAGCCGGATACCCACAGTAGTATTGCCAGCGCTGTGGACAGGCGGGGGAGAGAGGGTTTGGGTGGCCACGTCGCTGGATTGTGGGACAGGTGAGTGTCTTTTTATTAAAAGTCAGAACATGCACTTTTTTTGTAGCTGCTGACTTCTAATAAACAAAAAATTGACTGGAACTCCGCTTTGATCTAAAAATAACCTCACTCCCTAAAAAGTGCAGTAATCCGGTGCACTACAGGGTACAGAGATTCACACACACGGCTGCTGGGAGGTCAAAAGGGAAAGAATCCACAGATGACAAACAGCCCTGTGAAGTTCCCTGTACTGTCTCTGTGCTGACCAGTGGCGGCTGGTGCTCAAAATTTTTTTGGGGGGTGCAAACAAACT
Source organism: Lithobates clamitans (assembly GCA_037952925.1). Taxonomy (NCBI): domain Eukaryota; kingdom Metazoa; phylum Chordata; class Amphibia; order Anura; family Ranidae; genus Lithobates; species Lithobates clamitans. Next base: position 731,100 of record JBBGZY010001799.1, on the reverse strand, counting down.
GAAAAATACTGAACCTCCCCCGTCAAACGCAGCCATCTGTGCCCGTCAAACGCAGCCATCTGTGCCCGTCAAACGCAGCCATCTGTGCCCATCAAACGCAGCCATCTGTGCCCGTCAAACGCAGCCATCTGTGCCCGTCAAACACAGCCACTTGTGCCCGTCAAACACAGCCACTTGTGCCCGTCAAACGCAGCCCCCTGTTCCCATCAAATGCAGCCACCTGTGCCCAAACGCAGCCACTTGTGCCCGCCAAACTCAGCCACCTGTGCCCAAACTCAGCCACTTGTGCCCGCCAAACTCAGCCACCTGTGCCAAAACGCAGCCACTTGTACCCGCCAAACTCAGCCACCTGTGCCAAAACGCAGCCACTTGTGCCCGCCAAACTCAGCCACCTGTGCCCAAACTCAGCCACCTGTGCCAAAACGCAGCCACTTGTGCCCGCCAAACTCAGCCACCTGTGCCAAAACGCAGCCACTTGTGCCCGCCAAACTCAGCCACCTGTGCCCAAACTCAGCCACCTGTGCCAAAACGCAGCCACTTGTGCCCGCCAAACTCAGCCACCTGTGCCCAAACTCAGCCACTTGTGCCCGCCAAACTCAGCCACCTGTGCCAAAACGCAGCCACTTGTACCCGCCAAACTCAGCCACCTGTGCCAAAACGCAGCCACCTGTGCCCGCCAAACTCAGCCACCTGTGCCCAAACTCAGCCACCTGTGCCCACCAAACGCAGCCACCTATGCCAAAACGCAGCCACCTGTGCCCACCAAACGCAGCCACCTATGCCCAAATGCAGCCACCTGTGCCCAAATGCAGCCACCTGTGCCCAAATGCAGCCACCTGTGCCCAAATGCAGCCACCTGTGCCCGCCAAACGCAGCCATCACTGACCCCCCCCCCCCCCCCCCAATTACTTTCTTTTAATAATTATATTACAAAGGATGGTCTGCCCCCGCTGTATGTGCTTTTAAAAAACGTTGTCACATCATACCAAATTTCGCCGGTATACGATCACGTGACTCCCGGCCGTCCCGCCCCTCTCCGCTCTCCTCTTCCCTCTCCGCTCTCCGCTCACGTGTCTCCTGAGTCCTGACGTCAGCGGGGAATTCTCAGTCCCGCCCGCTGACTATAGTTATCGTATCAGAAGAGAGGCGGGCGGGACTGAGAAATCCCCGCTGACGTCAGGACTCAGGAGACACGTGAGCGGAGAGCGAAGAAAAGAGCGGAGAGGGGCGGGGCGGGCCGGGAGTCACATGATCGTATACCGGCGAAGTTCGGTATGAAGTTAAATTGTTTTTTAAAAAAGCACATACACCGGGGGCACAGTGCACACCATCCTTTGTAATATAATTATTAAAATAAAGACGGTTTTTCAAATTTTCTCGAGCGCTTTACCGGGAGGGGCGGGGCTACTAATGACGTCACCAAACATCGATTTTCGGGGTTTTATGCATCGATGCCGCATCGGGGACACCCGAATCGCGATGCATCGATGCAACGATTAATTTCAACACCCCTACTTGCCAATGCCTGCCAGTGCCACCTTCCAGTGCCAACCAGTGCCACTGCCAATAAGTGCCACCTGCCAGTGCCATTGCCAATCAGTGCCACCTGCCAGTGCCATCTGTCAGTGCCAATCAGTGCACCCTCCAAACAGTGCAACGTGCCACCTGCCAGTGACAGACAGTGCCACCTGCCAGTGCCACCTGCCTAAGCCAACCAGTGCCATCTGTACTGAGGACATCAAGTGTTTGGTAGAGTGACAGGAGCAAGCAGGGAGGAGTGGAGTGGGTGAGGTTTTTTTTTTTTCAAATCGGCCTAAAATATCGGCCACAAAAATCGTCATCATATATCGGCCATCGGCTTTACCTCTCCATCTCTTCTGTCCTCTCCGCTGCACGCTGCTGCAGCCCAGAGAGAGAACAGAGCTGAGAATGGAGCGGAGGAAGGATCCGCTCATCGATCCGCCCACCTAGGCATTGACGATCGACCAGAGCTCCAAACCAGGGTCCTGCTGCCACCTCAGGGCGGGAGATTGTGTTCTCTGGGTCCCCTGTCACTAGGCCTGTATGGAAGCCAGGAGGAGAGGATTTGGGAGGCAGATGATCCTGACTGCCAGGAGAGGTGAGTGAGCCATCACACTGAGGCAAAGTCCTTAGTGGGGTGACTGGGGTAGAAATTTGTGCAGTGTGGGGGGTATTTTATGCAGTGTGGAGGGTGATTGTGCAGTGTGGGGGGTAATTGTGTAGTGTGGGGGTATTTTATGGAGTGTGGGGGGTATTTTATGGAGTGTGGGGGGTATTTTATGGAGTGTGGGGCTATTTGTGCAGTGTGTGGCTATTTGTGCAGTGTGGGAGGGGTAATGCTGGGTAGTTAATAATGCGTTTGCTGACACCAATGCTGGGTTAATAATGCGCTTACGGACACCAGTACTGGGTATAATGCGTTTGCTGACACCAGTGCTGGGTATAGTATAGTTTATTATTGCTGGTATAGTTCATTGCTTTTGAAGTTTTAAAAGTTTGCATGCGGCCCCCCATGGGATATGAAAACTTGTCATGTGGCCCTCAGGCAATTTGAGTTTGAGACCCCTGATCTAAACCATTCCATTGTAGCTCTGGCTGTATGTTTAGGGTCGTTGTCCTGCTGGAAGGTGAACCTTCACTCCAGTCTAAAGTCTTTTGCAGACTCTAATAGGTTTTCTTCTAAGATTGCCCTGTATTCTATCCATCTTCCCATCAACTCTGACCAGCTTCCTTGTCCCTGTTAGAGATGTGAAGGCCCGGAAAAAAACTGAAAAATTCGGGAAAAAAAGGTTTTTTTTCCCGTTTTTTTTCTGAAGGCTTTTTTTGTTTTTTTTTCCCAAAAAAAGGAAAAATTGAAAAAAAATTGTGGAATATTTTATTTTAACATGATGAATAAAATATTTTAAGACAGGGTGTTAAAATATTTTCCAAATCATTTCTAAAAAAAAATGTATGATATCAGATTATTCTAATTTCTGTGCACTGAGTGAGGACAAGCCAGTCCTAGGTAACAAACGGAACCCTCCAATGCAAGAACAGTATGCATTTCTTCCTTTAGGGGGTATTGTGCTGCTATTGTAACAAGAAAAAGGTTTCAGTTTTGATTTTGCATGTTAGTGGGTGCGTTTGGTTTGTTCTGTCCTCTTCACTAGGCCTCAAAAGCACTGGAAGAAAATACAGAGCAACAAAAATGACCTGAAAGTTTATACTTAATTAAAAAAGGTAAAAGTTTACATTTATCGGATTCTGAATCCAGAAAAAGGAATCGTTTAGCTACATTAGTTTGTCTTTATAAACTTTTGTGTAAATAATAGTTTAATTACCAGTAATCTGGTTCTTCCCCCACCCCCACACACAACCATAGATTAGTGTCTTCTTGCAAAGTAGTCATTTTTTTCTTGTTTTTTTTCCTACTCCTCTCAGAAAAATGGTGAGACCAACATCTAGCATATGGAGGCATTTTCACAATACAAGTTCTTTTGAAAAGACAATGCACATAGTTTTTCTCAACGTTCTCGTAACAGAATGACTTTTAATCTTAAAGACAAAAAAGTGCTAATGTAGCATTTTTTAAAATTTTTCCAAAAATTTCCATTTTTCCCCCCCAAAAATGGAAAAAAAACCTGTTTTTTTTCCAAGCTTCAAAATTTCCGGAAATTTTACATCTCTAGTCCCTGCTGAAGAAAAGCATCCCCGCAACATGATGCTGCCACCACCATGTTTCACGGTGGGGATGGTGTGTTGAGGGTGATGTGCAGTGTTAGTTTTCCGCCACACATAGCCTTTTGCTTTTCGGCCAAAAGGTTCAATTTTGGTCTCTTCTGACCAGAGCACCTGCTTCCACATGTTTGCTGTGTCCCCCACATGGCTTATCGCAAACTGAAAATGGGACTTCTTATGGCTTTCTTTCAACAATGGCTTTCTTCTTGCCACTCTTTCATAAAGGCCAGATTTGTGAAGTACACAACTAATAGTTGTCCTGTGGACAGATTCTCCTACCTGAGCTGTGGATCTCTGCAGACCCTCCAGAGTTACCATGGGCCTCTTCGCTGCTTATCTGATTAATGCGATGTTTGCCCGGCCTGTCAGTTTAGGTGGACAGACATGTCTTGGTAGGTTTGCAGTTGTGCCATACTCTTTCCATTTTCAGTTTTTGGATTGAACAGTGCTCTGTGAGATGTTCAAAGCTTGGGATATATTTTATAACCTAACCCTGCTTTAAACTTCTCCACAACTTTATCCCTGACCTGTCTGGTGTTTTCCTTGGCATTCAAGATGCTGTTTGTTCACTAAGGTTCTCCAAGGCTGCTTTCACACCGAGGCATCAGCGGTAAAGAGCCGCTATTTTTAGCAGCGCCTTACCGTCGTTTTTGTGGAGGTTTTCGGCCGCTAGCAGGGTGCTTTTAGCCCCCGCTAGCAGCCAAAAAAGGGTTAAAAGGACCCGCAAAGCGATACTGCAGCGGCGCTTTGCCGGCGGTTCGGCGGCACTGCCCATTCATTTCACTGGGCAGGGGCGCTTTAGGAGCGGTGTATACACCACTCCTTCACCGCTCCAAAGATGCTGCTTGCAGGAGTTTTGTTTAACATTTTGCCAACACATTGCCTTAGTGTGAAAGCACTTGGGCTTTCACACTGAGACTGCAGGGGAGTCTTTTTCAGGCGCTTTACAGGCACTATTTTTAGCCCAAACGCGCCTGAAAAACATCTCAGTGTGAAAGAGTTCTTACAAACATCTGAAGGCGTCACAGAACAGCTGTATTTACACTGAGAATAAATTATACACAGGTGGACTCTTATTTACTAATTAGGCGACTTTTGTAGGCATTTGGTTCCACTAGATTTTAATTGAGGCATTAAGAGTAAAGGGGGCTTAATACAAATGCATGCCACACTTTTCAGATACTTATTTGTAAAAAAAATTTACTTTAACTTCATAATTATGTGCCAGTTTGTGTTGGTCTGTCACATAAAATCCCAATAAAATACATTTATATTTTTGGTTGTGACATGACAAAATGAGGAAACATTCAAGGGGGTATGAATTCTTTTTCAAGGCACTGTATCTTTTGATTTATTGTTCATTAAATAGTGTTTGTTTCTTTTGTGTACCAATGGGCAATTTCTGTGGGGCGGACTCATGCACAAGGTGCAGGGGAACGTCCCAGATTTGGATCCAAGAACCCTGGATCTAGATACTTATTTTTATTAGTTGAGATAAGTACATATGTCTACTTTATATATGTATACTTTGTCTATACCAAATTACAGAGTTGCTCCTTGGAAATGATGTGTATGCTGAAAGGGAATTATCTTAAGAAGGTTACCAATCGTGATGGCCAAATACAACAAATGCAAAAATGCCATACTTAGAACAGAAAGAAGTACAAGAATAGAAAATTACAACAGGAAAATCATAGTGAATAAAAATAAAATATTAATTAGGGATTTGTTGGCTTACAACAATGGCCAAGTATACAAATGGCACACGACACTTATACCTAGAACTCATGAGGTATGGTGTTATCAGAAAAATAAATCTACACATAAAAAGGTACTGAATCCGATAATGACCTTTCCTCCCTCTCTTCTGTTTCTTCACAGCATATGGCAGAATCTCAAGAACCTGTCACAGAACACACAGTCAGAAGTAAATTTAAAGGTAGTGGTGGGTATAGATTACATTAAACACAAGTCAAAAGGTCAAAACACCAGTAACATCAGATCAGACAATTTGGCACCTAATATAGTAGGGCTAGGCCCCCGGGTGTCACTGACACAGGCTTCTACTCAAAATTTGGGTACCCCCATATAGTTTGGAGGGCCCCACCAATATATAGAACAAAATTACTTTCTCTAAATCACTTGGTACACCAGGGAATCGGTAAACATGAACACTACTCATTTACCTCAAACTGCTTCACTTGTAAATCTAGGTGGTGGCAATCAGCAAACAAGTATTAATCATAGGATAGAGGGATGTTAAACCCCAGGCATTGGTCCTTTTGGGGGGATCATCAGCCAACATAAGGATCACAGAAAGTCAAGCCATTTGGATCAGTATGTGATCAGATGGATTTAAAGCAGAATGAGTTACAATTAATTTAATTTCATATTTTCTAACTGAAGATGAGTTAACGGTGTAGAAATTAAGTTTGAGTTTTTGTCCCAACACAAATTGATTGTTTTGAAGCTATTAAAGTGGAGTTCCACCCACTTTTACAACTCTTTAGCATCCCTCACTAAACTGTGCACTGTAAACTTATTGGATATTTTTTTCTCAGCACCTACTGTACATCTGCTGTATTCATTTTTCACTTCCTCCTCCCTGGCCGCGGCCCATCGCATCATTTCCTGTTTGCAATGCCTTCTGGGAAGGGCCAGCAACTTCCTCTGACACTGCCGTTGCTTGGGAAACCTGACCTGAAACCTATTACACTGTTTGTGCTGCACTGAGCATGTGCGAGATCTGCAAGGATGAGATCCAGGAAGAAATACACACACTTAAGATGGCCACGGCCTGCTGTAAGTTTATAAAATAACAAACTACTGCTATAAACTGACAAAACAGACCTTAGTTTACAGACTAACTTTACTAGAATACATTAAGCTTGTGTATTATAGGGGTATTTTTATTTAAAAAGTATAATTTCGGCTGGAACACCACTTTAAAGATTTGTATTTATTTGCAAGGAAGTTCACTTTTCGCTTAAACCTCTTCCTGCCTAAAAGGTAAAATAAATGTTAATGCCCAAGCACAATTTTGCAACTTTGACATGTGTTAGTAAAACTATACATACCACAACGACTGTGTGCATCTAGGTGGATTATACCTTGTTTTTTCATGACAAATTGGGCTTTATTTTGGTGATAAAATGGTAACGGATATCTCTGGATTTTTTTTTTATTATCAAAGGGCCCAAAATAGTAAAAATATATATTTTTTACATTTAGCTGTATATATCTTGCTATGACCATAATTTACCACCCAAAACAACAAAAAATACATTCTCCTGCTTCTGCCGATCGCAGTAAAACCACATATGTGTATGTTAGTAATAGGGCCCAGAAACAATGGTGCGCATTTTGAATTTTTTTTTATCCTGCCTAAAAACACACTGACAAGGATATAAATTTAAACTTTTTTTTATTTCTACCCAAAATATCATGCTAGCTGTGACCTTTGACCCGACCTTAACCCTAATCCTTGCAAACCTTGATATTTCTTTTTTTTCTTTGTTATTTTTACACACTTTTTTTATATACAGCTTCATCTCCTGCAAGAAGAGGAAGATACAGCGTATCTTCTTCTCCATTCAGAAAAGTAAGCAAACACGGGGGCGGGCTCACGTGACTGATTATATTGATAGCCAATTTGAGGCCATCACATTGATCAGGTGTTCCAGGTCCCAATCGTTGGTAAGAGCCTGGTCTCTTTGCTGGGAGCACGCTGTGCGACATGCTCCCAGCACAAAGAGATACGCAAATATGAGGCCCCATGGAAAAAAAACCACCTCTGTGACACCACATATATGCGTACAGTCGGCAGGAAGGGGTTAATGTACTCCAAGGAGAAAACACCTTACCAGAAAGTAAGGGATAGAAGACCTGGAAGTTTGGAAAAATTTTACCATCAATGATATTAGAGCATTGAAAGATTTGATCTCCATATGGGAGGAGGGTAATCCCAATGAGCAAACCCAGGCAAAAACATAAGATTGAGCTTTTACCAATACTAGGCAATCAGTCGAAAAAAAAAAAAAATCTATATTCATGCCAATATTGTGGTCCTTATGCATTTAGAAAAAAAAAAAACCTCTCACATTGTTGTGAAACCCTAGGACAAATGAGGCAATATGGTGGTTATAGATCGTACAGACTATAAGGATTTGTGTCTTAGGATTTTGACTATAAGGATTTGTGTCTTAGGATTTTGACAAACCCAGCATGGCATCAGCCTATTGATCAATCAGTTGTCACACAGTTTCACCAGGCATTTTATATTATGTTGAACAAGGCCTATGAGCAGGGAATTAACAATCAAGAAACAATGAATTTAGGTAAAGTACAGCATCCAAAAATTCCAACCTTCTACGCGTTACCCAAAACTCACAAAAGCCTGATTATGCCCCCTAGCTGCCCCATAGTATCTGGAATAGGCAATTTAATGGAGAGAGACAGTCATATGGTAGATGACTGTCTACAGCCACATAACAGCTCTCCCTTCCTATATTCAAGACACGCAGGATATGTTTAGAGCAATCAAAGGCGAATATGTACCAGCTGAGGCTTATTTTCTTACTATGGATGTAGAGGTGATCTATCCCACTTGCAAAAAGAGAAAAATTAATTGGGAAATTCCATCAGGAAAGAGACAGTACCTATTCTCCCTAGGAATGTTTTTCTCCCAGTTCCTCCAGGTGCAGGAGGTGGCAATGGGGACGCAGTGTGCCCCCATTGTATGCAAACGTGTACCTGCAGGCTGTTTATCAGTGATCTGGAGTCACTGTGGTACCGGCGCCACATTTTTATGTGGTGCAGGTACATCAATAAAATGTTCTTGATTTGGGCTGGAAGAAGACAAGAATTTAAAGCGGAGCTCCACCTAAAAGGGGAAGCTCCGCTCGTCTGCCTCCCCCCCCCACTGCCACATTTGGCACCTTGTTGGGGGGGGGGGATGGATACCTGGTTCTGACAAACTCAGCCAGAAGTTCAACTGGCAGTTCAATTTGTGCATGCGCAGCAGGAAACCAGCTGTGGCTTCCCTGCCAGTTTCCCTTACCCAAGACTGCGGTGCAAGCCCCCAAGAGCGATTCAATAATAGGCTTGGGTGCGGACACTGCGGGAATCCCTGGACTGTCCCCTAATAGTAAAAGTCAGCAGCTATAATAATTGTTTTTTGGTGGGGGGGGGCTGGAGCTCCACTTTAAAGAACTCATGTCTGAATTGCATAGTAATGAACATAATCTTAAATTCACCATTAAACGTAATGAACAAGTTACATTTTTGGACATTTGTCTTATGGTACAAACAGATTCCACCTTGTTTCAAATTTGAACAGGAAGCCTGATTCAACTAATACCTTCTTGCCTGCTCAAAGTACTAAAAAGTATCCCGTATCGGTAGTACCTGCATTTAAAACAAAATTGCATGCGGGAAGATGATTTTATTATACATGCACATATATTACAGAACTGTTTGGTAATATATGAGGGAGGAATTAGTGGGGCTTTATATGAGGTATAGGGGTGCCGCTCAGGTCCCCCCCCCTCCATCCCGATTAGATGAAAATAATGAAAAATAAAAAATTAAAAAGTAGCGGGACTTTATATAAACACACGGGAGCAGGAATAAAATTGATAGCTTTTAATGGATTCAAATTGTCATAGAGTTTTTGTATTCAAATAATTCAATGCATGATGCTATATAAAACTATTCGTACAACTACTACAATTCATTGGAGCCAGAAAAAATATACATACATACATATTCCAACAAGGATTCAATATATAATATAAAACATTTGAAGCATGAATGCATGATTGAGTGGAGGAAATAATCATATATGAAAAACAAAAAAAGGCAGTTAATGAGGAAGAAGAAAACCAATTAATATGGAACGGCCTGACCAGATGCTTCATTGTATACACTAGGTTGATGTTGGCTCTACGCATTTCAAGGTTTTTAACCTATCATCAGGAGCAAGGAACCATAGTGATAATCTAAAAAATAAAATAAAAAAATAAATAAAGGGAAAGTATTATTTTATTAAAGGAAAAGAAAAGGGGAAAGAAGAAAAAGGAGAAAAAAAAAAAAAAGGGGGGGGGGAAAGAAAAAACACAAACAGGCAGGAAGGGTCCTCCCTGATGGACCCGAACTGCCTGTACACTTACATGTGTGGTCCACACAGTGGTGGTGCGGCCATGAAATCCCCAGACCAAACCAAATATGCCCTGCACGGGAGCTGAGGGGACATGCCGCGGCGGGCCAAACACAAAAATGAACAACGCCCCGCAGGAATAACAGTGTAGAAAGGTGGTGGAACAATAGAACCGAATCTAGAAGGGAAAAAAGGAGGAAAAAAGTATTGCTGAGGGGTGGATGAAGACAAAAAGTGAAAAAACAAGATTAAAATAGAGATAAAAGATGTTAAAACAAGGGAGGGGAATAAGAAGGGTGAAAAAAATATATAGTGAATGGAAAAAAGGAGTGAAGATATAGAAAGAGGTGAGGGGAAAAAGGGAGACTAAAAGGAAAGAGAGAGGAAAATATGTAGCTGGGTAATTCGAAAGAAACAGGTAGTGGGGAGCAAGAGGGGAAAGAAAAGGAGAAAGAGGAGAGCAGGTGTGAGAAAAGGAAGAGGGAAAAAATAAAACCAAGAAAGTGGTGAAGGGGAAATTAAACTAAATGTGAAAACACAAATGTGGTGGGAGGGAGATGTGTACCTGATGTCGAATAAGTCCGAACAGGAGTGCATGGATGGTGGGTGAATGCAGGTGTGTACCTAGCGGGATGTGAAATCCATGCGAGGATGAGGTCCATAGCTGCCAGGCCCCCGCAACCATATCCCCAACGTCAGACACTAGCCCACAAATAGGGAGAGAAGGGGAGGGCATCGACAGCCCAGGAACCAGCCCATTCATGGTCCCACAGGCGGCGGCGTCAACCATGTCAACCCTCCACTGGGCCAGCAGATAGTGATCACTCAGTCGGCAAGCGTCGCGCTAATAAGGCGCCAGCGTGTCCGGTCGGGATGTGACACGTCGACCCACAGTGAGGACAAGCCCCGCCCACCCTCCGTCACAACAGGGCAGAAGGGGGGTCCGCAGTGAGCGTCGCAGCTCCCGAACGGGACAGAAAGGCAGGCCCGGCCAAACCACAGACGCACTCACCACTGCGTGCATGCAAGGAAGAGACCAAAAATTGGAAAGTAAATAGCTAAAAAATGAAACCAAAAAATAAAAATAAAAATCGAGAAAAAAAAGGGGAAAAAAAACAGGAGATGTCACAACAGACAAAAATTAAGTATTGGGTAAAGAAATAATATATTAAAAGGAAAAACATTTAAACCTCTGACAAGCAAAAATAGGAATCAAGAAAAATTTTTTTCATATGGTTAATGCAGCCGTGTGCTTATCATCCCTAATTGGTTGGTAATATATGAGGGAGGAATTAGTGGGACTTTATATGAGGTATAGGGGTGCCGCTCAGGTCCCCCCCTCCATCCCGATTAGATGAAAATAATGAAAAATAAAAAATAAAAAAGCAGCGGGACTTTATATAAACACACGGGAGCAGGAATAAAATTGATAGCTTTTAATGGATTCAAATTGTCATAGAGTTTTTGTATTCAAATAATTCAATGCATGATGCTATATAAAACTATTCATACAACTACTACAATTCATTGGAGCCAGAAAAAATATACATACATACATATTCCAACAAGGAATCAATATATAATATAAAACATTTGAAGCATGAATGCATGATTGAGTGGAGGAAATAATCATGTATGAAAAACAAAAAAAGGGGGGTTAATGAGGAAGAAGAAAACCAATTAATATGGAACGGCCTGACCAGATGCATCATTGTATACACTAGGTTGATGTTGGCTCTACGCGTTTCAAGGTTTTTAACCTATCATCAGGAGCAAGGAACCATAGTGATAATCTAAAAAATAAAATAAAAAAATAAATAAATAAAGGGAAAATATTATTTTATTAAAGGAAAAAAAAGGGGAAAGAGGAAAAAGGAGAAAAAAAAAAAAACCTGCATTCACCCACCATCCATGCATTACCCAGCTACATATTTTCCTCTCTCTTTATTTATTTATTTTTTTATTTTATTTTTTAGATTATCACTATGGTTCCTTGCTCCTGATAGGGTAAAAACCTTGAAACGCGTAGAGCCAACATCAACCTAGTGTATAAAATGATGCATCTGGTCAGGCCGTTCCATATTAATTGGTTTTCTTCTTCCTCATTAACCCCCCTTTTTTTGTTTTTCATATATGATTATTTCCTCCACTCAATCATGCATTCATGCTTCAAATGTTTTATATTATATATTGATTCCTTGTTGGAATATGTATGTATGTATGTATGTATGTATATTTTTTCTGGCTCCAATGAATTGTAGTAGTTGTACGAATAGTTTTATATAGCATCATGCATTGAATTATTTGAATACAAAAACTCTATGACAATTTGAATCCATTAAAAGCTATCAATTTTATTCCTGCTCCCGTGTGTTTATATAAAGTCCCGCTACTTTTTTATTTTTCATTATTTTCATTACAGAACTGTCTTTTTGACTATACATCTGGTGGGTCCAATATTCTGACCTTTTCTGGAGCAGCTAGATGCATATGTATGTATATGCTATTGATGGGATGAAAAACCATAGGGGTTATGTTTAATATTAAGTATATTTGACAATAAATAATTTTTCTCTTACTTAACCACTTGCCGCCCGCCATATAGCAGAATGGCGGTGGCAAAGTGGTTTCAATATCCTGACTGGGCATCATATGACGTCCTCAGAATATTGAGCCGCTGCATGCCCCCGGGGGTGTGCATCGCGGTGATCGTTGTTGCGGGGTGTCAGTCTGACACCCCGCAACACCAATCTAGGTAAAGTGTCTCTGACGGAGACTCTTTACCACGTGATCAGCCGTGTCCAATCACGGCTAATCACGATGTAAATAGGAAGAGCCGGTGATCGGCTTTTCCTCACTCGCGTCTGACAGACGCGAGTAGATGAGAGCCGATCGGCTGCTCTTCTGACAGGGGGGGTCTGTGCTGATTGTTTATCAGCACGGCCCCCCTCCGATCCTACCCAGGACCATCAGGGAAGCCACCCAGGACCACCGGGGAAGCCGCCCAGGACCACCAGGGAAGCCAGCCACACTGGACCACCAGGTATGCCCCCTAGACCCCCAGGGAAAAACTAATCAGTGCAAAGGCAGCTGCCAATCAGTGCCCACGCCAATGCCTATCACTGCCAGTGCCACCAGGGATGCCTATCAGTTCCGCCTATCAGTGCCACCTATCAGTGCCACCCATAAGAACCCATCTTTGCAGCCTATCAGTGCCCATCAGTGTCGCCTATCATTGCCCATCAGTGCCCACCAGTGCCACCCATGAGTGCCCAGTGCCGCCTATCAATGCCCATCAGTGCCACCCATCAGTGCCACCTACCAGTGCCCATCAGTGCCGCATATCAGTGCCCATCGTCAGTGCCCACTCATTGGTGCCACCTTATTGCTGCCACCTTATCAGTGCCTGTCAGTGCCGCCTTATCAGTGCCCATCAGTGAAAGAGAAAAACTTATTTACAAAATTTTTAAACAAAAGCAAAACTTATTTTTTTCAAAATTTTCGGTCTTTTTTTTATTTGTTTCGCAAACAATAAAAACCGCAGAGGTGATCAAATACCACCAAAAGAAAGCTCTATTTGTAGGAACAAAATTATAAAAATTTAGTTTGGGTACAGTGTAGCATGATTGTCATTCAAACTGCGACAGCGCTGAAAGCTGAAAATTGGTCTGGGCAGGAAGGTGTCTAAGTGCCCTGTATTGAAGTGGTTAATATACAACATGGCATTAGACTTCTTATGAGGGCATATACACACATCTAGTTAGATTGTTAATCCTTTCTAAAGCATAGACTTCGGTCTTCAAAATCGTATTAAAAATGGCTGCCGTCCTCCCGCTTCGAGGTGTCAGGGCTCCATATAGGCTCACGATATCCATGCGTGCAACCTGTAGGGCATGGGTAGCAGTGACCAAGATGGGTAGCACTTCTGAGATTTCTCCTCACACACCACTTTGGAAGAATGCTAAATTAATACATTTCTGTGAGTACCCTGATCCGATCATCTGGACTAAATTTGGTATTAAGACGCTGAGGGACATAGTGGGTGGTGTGAAACTTTTGCAATTTGACGCCCTGAAAACTAAATTTGAACTTCCAAACACTCACTTTTTTCGTTATCTTCAGCTCAGGCATGCATACAATGCCCAGCTTGGAGATATTGGTGTTACCCTGAAAATGAGTGATTTGGAGTCTCTGCTGAGAGGACACTTTAGACAAGGCCCTGTCTACAATCTACAAACCAATGTTCAGTGGGGGAGGAGATATCCTTGCATAGTGTGGGGCGCGGTGGGGGGAGGTGTTCCCCCAGACGGACAGGGATGACTGGAACGATATATGGGACATTCATTTTGCTAGATTGGTCTCCGCCAGGGACCAACTCATCCAATATAAATTCCTACATCGTATTTATCTTACTCCAGCTAGATTGGCTAAGATGTTCCCTACCCAGTCGCCCGGTTGCTGGTGGTGCAGTTCCCTCACTGCTGATTTCATGCATATCTTTTGTAATTGCTCGAGCATCCAAGTTTTTTGGAAGGGGGTCACAGAATGTATAGCTGAAGTAACCGCTATTAATATACAGCCTACGATAGAGGTGTGTCTTTTGGGTTTGGTAGACAATCTAGCCCCAAAGAAAGTAACCTGTACCTTACTGACAATACTAATCTATTACGCTAGGAAAACAATAGTGTTATCATGGAAAAGGCCCAATCCTCCATCTGTATCAGCATGGAAGGGTGTGGTAAATAGAGCTGCACCTTTTTACAAGGCTACCTATATTAGGAGGGGCATACCACAGAAATTTGACAAAGTGTGGGGCAGTTGGATGAATAGCGAAACTACGGTGGCAGATTAAGTGCCACATAATGACATGCATCTGATGTGAGATTCAACAGGTATATAACCATTTGACATATTGAAAGGTATTGTTAATTGTTATTAGGGGAAGGGGGCCTTACTATCATTGTTCCGATCTGGTCATTGAGTGAAGGTCTGGAAGGAGGAGGAGAGAGTCAATGCTGAAGGATGTTAATAGTTCTTCCATTTTTTTTTTTTTTTTTTGCGTGGCCCATTGGGTCTTGTGTTTAATTGTGTTATGTTATAAAAGTAATCAATAAAACTTTTTTGTTTTTTAAATGGCCGCCGTAAGAACGGACTTCGGTCTCCAAAATCTTATCAAAAATGTCCGCCGTAGATTTGCGCGCAGGCCTATTAGGAACACTATACACTATAAAATGATGGGAGGTGTAGCAAGATGGACACTCCAGATGATGTCTTGAGTGTCGAAACGCGTAGGAAGGAGTTAGAGGACATCTTTGCGTCACTTCAGGTCAGGGGCGCAAATGTTTGTTTACTCGGCGCCTGCATCATTTAAACTCTTTGCTTGTAATTTTTAATCAAAATGTGAGTATATCTCCATTTTTTTATAAATATATATAAACAATTTAAAAGCGGTATCACGCTATGGGCATTCCTCTCTCTTCTATGTGGTAACCTGGCAGAATGCCATTAGCAATTTACAGACCGTTCAGCTGGTTCCAGAGTGCTACACAGTGGCATATACGGTGGCTGCGCAGTACCCCTGGGGGGGGGGGGTAAGGCCATCTGGTGAGTGCAATTTCATTACGAGCACGGATAAGACCACCAGCACTACAAAACGGCATTAACCTTGCATAGCACCAGACACTGTTTGAGAGCACAAGTCACTTTGTTTATCATTGTATTAATGGACTAAGATTTTTCAGTTAGTTTTTTGCACATCCTTCTTTCACAGTGGGATTGTATTTTGTATATTTTGCACATTTTTTCAAATAAAACTTTGTTTCATCATTGTATGTTCATTTAATTGGGATGTTGCAACAGAGGGTCAAACACCCATGCTTTTTTTTTCATATATAAGGAACAACAAACCAGTGTATGAAAACTGAGGATAATTATCCTCACACATCACTAGGACTAGGACTAGTTTCCATTATCTTTTTTGTGGGCACCCTGCACATTGCAGAGGTTGCAACACAAAAGCACCTATCAATCTAAATAAGGTTTTTTGAAGTCACCTTCAAAGGCATCTTATGCTGCACCTTGCAGCAAGTGTAACACTTTCAGCACATACTTCTTATTGCAACCTTGCAGAGGGTGCAACACAAAATTACCTATCACTCTAAATAATCTTTTTTTCTACTCACCTTCATAGGCATCTTAAGCTGGACTCTGCAGCAAGTGTAACACTTTTAGCACTTATCCATTATGTCATTTTATTGTCACACATATACAATATATTTTGAAGATTTTAGTCTTTTGACCACATCCATAGCACTTTAATTAGGTCTCCTCAAAAGGAATAGCGCCACACCTACACCCTCCCCAATTAATACATCAATTTGATATGTTGGGTTGAATGGATATCAATAAAAGTTTTTTTTATCCGACGTACAGGGAGTACACCCCTCACATTTTTGTAAATATTTTATTATATCTTCATGTGACAAAACTGAAGAAATTACACTTTGCAAACATGTGAAGTGGTGAGTGTACAGCTTGTATAACAATGTAAATTTGCCGTCCCCTCAAAATAACTCAACACACAGCCATTAATGTCTAAACCACTGGCAACAAAAGGGAGTACACCCCTAGGTGAAAATGTCCAAATTGGACCCAATTAGCCATTTTCCTCTCCCTGGTGTCACGTGACTCATTAGTGTTACAAGGTCGCAGGTGTAAATGGGGAACAGGAGTGTTAAATTTGATGTCATCGCTCTCTCTCTCATACCGGTCACTGTAAGTTCAACATGGCACCTCATGGCAAAAAAATCTCTGAGGATCTGAAAAAAAATTGTTGTGCTACATAAAGATGGCCTAGGTTATAAGAAGATTGGCAAGACCCTGAAACTGAGCTGCATCATGGTAGCCAAGACCGTACAGCGGTTTAGCAGGACAGGTTCCACTCAGAACAGGCCTCGCCATGGTCAGCGTCATATCCAGAGGTTGTCTTTGGGAAATAGAAGTATGAGTGCTGCCAGCATTTCTGCAGAGGTTGAAGCATGGTTACTAGGTACTTGGTTGGGTGGCGGGTGGAAAATTCTATCACGTAGCCATGCAATATGGTGCGTATGATGAATTTGTTTTTTGTTGCTTCCATCCACTGGTGGGAAAAAGCTGCAAGTCTGTCCCCCACCTGATGACAGTCATTGTTTTTTGTTCTTTGGGTTAGGAGGCTTGAGGATGAATTCATCCTTGCCTTTTTTGTTTTGTTGCCCCCAGCGCTTCTTTGCTGTCGGCTTGTTGAATTTTTTGAACTGCCGAAAGGGCACTTTCCCTTGTTTCTTTTTAGTTTGGGGAAAACCCTTTTTCTTTGCTCTAGTACCGTTTTTAGTTCAGGGCCGAACACTAGTTCTCCAGTGAAAGGAATTCCGCATAGTCTGTTCTTAGAAGGGATATCACCTCCCAAGGATTTCAGCCACAGGGCTCTTCGAGCTGAGTTGAGTAGTGCTGTGGCCCTTGAAGATATTCTGACGGTTTCAGCTGAGGCATCTGCTAGAAAAGCTGCCGCTCTGGTTAGTGTAGGGATGGTTTTTATTAATTCTTCCCTAGGTGTGTCACTTTCCAGTAGTTCTTGACCTGGGTTAACCAGATTAGCAAGGTACGGGCTGTGCAGGTGGAAGCTATAGCCGGATTCAGATTTACAGCCCTTGCTTCCCAGGCCCTCTTCAAAAGGGCTTCTACTTTCTTGTCCATGGGGTCGCTTAAGGTACCCGCGTCGTCATAGGCCAAGTCAGATTTATTTGTGACTTTTGCCAGAGAGGCATCAACTTTGGGGCATTTAGCCCAGGTTTTGGTGTCTGTCTCCGCAAATGGATATCTGCGCTTGACCGCAGCTGGTATGAAGAGTTTTCTCTCTGGGTCTTCCCACTCTTTTTTGACGATATCTTTAAGAATTTGGTGTACAGGAAATGTTCTAGGTTTCCTGGGTTGTAGCCCTTTATACATCTTGTCATGTAGAGTGAGCTCTGCTTTTTTTGTTCTTTAATACCTAGCGTGTCTGCTATAGCTTTGAGAAGGTTATCAGTGTCTTCTCAAAAGAAATAAGTTGCCCTCCGAAGCCGGATCTTCCTCAGAGCAAACTCCAGCCTCCGATTCGGACGGTTCGCATTCCTCCGAATCCTCCTCTTGTTCCTGTCGTTCTGCCTGTTACCTGAAGAAACGCATGTTCCACTGGTAGATGGGGTGCTGGCCTGACTGACATTTGTTTCTAACTTCTCAATTGCTGAGCAAAGCAGTGCCATGGTGCTCTTTATCTCTTTTTTAAAAGAGCTGAGTAGTTATCACAGGTAACCTTGCGACTCTATGGCCACCATTTTGTCTATGCATTTTTGGTAAAGGGGCTTTTTCCATTCCAGTGAGAACCGGCGGCTGCACAAAGCACGTTTTGTTGCTTTTCGTTTTCCTTTCCTCTGGGGTCTTTGCCTGAAATCAAGCACAAAAAGGTCCCCGTGAGGAAGGTGGTTAAAGAGTTAAAGTTTTTTCAGTTTAAAGTTTTTTCAGTGAGGTTAAGACCGAGGTGACCCTGGAGTATTCTGGCTTTCCTTGGAGCCGTCCTGGCTTGCAGGATCTGCAGGGCAGGGTGGAGAAGCGTCAGACATGGTCAGCCACCAGGATCCTCTCCTTAGAAGAGCCTTTTTAACTGCTTCCTGCTTAAGCTCCGGCCCCACCCCCAGCTGACCCCATGCAGGTTGGTGGATGTACCTGCACATGCCGCAGTTGCTGGTGTCCTCCTTCCTGAAATTTCATTAGGGAGGGGGACTTTTTTTTAATCTTATTTTTTTAAATATATATACACAGTGGGGACGGAAAGTATTCAGACCCCCTTAAATTTTTTACTCTTTTTTATATTGCAGCCATTTGCTAAAATCATTTAAGGTCATTTTTTCCTCATTAATGTACACACAGCACCCCATATTGACAGAAAAACACAGAATTGTTGACATTTTTGCAGATTTATTAAAAAAAAAAAAAAAAACTGAAATATCACATGGTCCTAAGTATTCAGACCCTTTGCTGTGACACTCATATTTAACTCAGGTGCTGTCCATTTATTCTGATCATTCTTGAGATGGTTCTACACCTTCATTTGAGTCCAGCTGTGTTTGATTATACTGATTGGACTTGATTAGGAAAGCCACACACCTGTCTATATAAGACCTTACAGCTCACAGTGCATGTCAGAGCAAATGAGAATCATGAGGTCAAAAGGAACTGCCTGAAGAGCTCAGAGACAGAATCGTGGCAAGGCACAGATCTGGACAAGGTTACAGAAAATTTTTTGCTGCACTTAAGGTACCTAAGAGCACAGTGGCCTCCATAATCCTCAAATGGAAGACGTTTGGGACGACCAGAACCCATCCTAGAGCTGGTCGTCCGGCCAAACTGAGCTATCGGGGGAGAAGAGCCTTGGTGAGAGAGGTAAAGAAGAACCCACAAGATCACTGTGGCTGAGCTCCAGAGATGCAGTCGGGAGATGGGAGAAAGTTGTAGAAAGTCAACCATCACTGCAGCCCTCCACCAGTCGGGGCTTTATGGCAGAGTGGCCCAACGGAAGCCTCTCCTCAGTGCAAGACACATGAAAGCCCGCATGAAGTTTGATTAACACCTGAAGGACTCCAAGATGGTGAGAAATAAGATTCTTTGGTCTGATGAGACCAAGATAGAACTTTTTGGCCTTAATTCTAAGTGGTATGTGTGGAGAAAACCAGGCATTGCTCATCACTTGTCCAATAAAGTCCCAACAATGAAGCATGGTGGTGGCAGCATTATGCTGTGGGGGTGTTTTTCAGCTGCAGGGACAGGACGACTGGTTGCAATCGAGGGAAAGATGAATGCGGCCAAGTACAGGAGTATCCTGGACGAAAACCTTCTCCAGAGTGCTCAGGAACTCAGACTGGGTCGAAGGTTTACCTTCCAACAAGACAATGACCCTAAGCACACAGCTAAAATAACGAAGGAGTGGCTTCACAACAACTCCGTAACTGTTCTTGAATTGCCCAGCCAGAAACCTGACTTAAACCTAATTGAGCCTCTCTGGAGAGACCTAAAAATGACTGTCCACCGTTTACTATCCGACCTGACAGAACTGGAGAGGATCTGCAAGGAGGAATGGCAGAGGATCCCCAAATGTGTGAAAAACTTGTTGCATCTTTCCCAAAAAGACTCATGGCTGTATTAGATCAAAAGGGTGCTTATACTAAATACTGAGCAAAGGGTCTGAATACTAACTTAGGACCATGTGATATTTCAGTTTTTCTTTTTTAATAAATCTGCAAAAATGTCAACAATTCTGTGTTTTCTGTCAATAATGGCTGCAATATAACAAAGAGTGAAACATTTAAGGGGGCCTGAATACTTTCCGTCCCCATTGTGTATATATATTTTTTTTTTTAAATTCCCGCCTCCCGGAAGTGATGTCACCGCCAGTGCCCGCTCTGTAATTCCCCCTAGAAGATTCCAGACTCCGGGAAAATGGCCGCCGACCGGAAGAGGCATCGGCGCCACCTTGGTACACCCCGCAGAGCCTCGACGAAGAAAGGAGCTGGCTCCGCTGGATGCGATGGAACGCCGATGGCGGCGGTGACAGGGAGGGCGGACGGTAGGTAGGTAAACAGACAGAGTACAAAACTGACACCTACCCGTGTGGAGCCATCTGTGGGATCCTAGTGCGGCCTGAGGTTTAGGGGCAAAACAGATCCTCAGCCAGATTGAAACAGCAGCAGGTCCCCCCAGCATGTGGTACGGGGAAAAAATGTTAGTACATTTGTTCCAGCTTGGGGGGATGATTGCAGGCCCCTCTGTAAGGGTGAAACCATCCAGGTACTAACCAAGCCCGACCCTGCTTAGCCTCCGAGATCAGGCGCTTTCAGCCTGATGTGGCCGTAGGCTCTCAGGCAGAGCAAGTCTTTTTGCTCAAATTTGCTGCTCCTGCTCGCCCTCCCAAGGCCCGCTGGGCTGAATGGGATGCTGACGGGGGTCTCCTGCAACTAGCACAGAGACAAGGTAAAATAATAAATGATTCTTTGCAGCTCCTGTGGGTCCGGAGGAAACACAAACAACTGAGGCACGCAGGTAAGACTGTGAAATTTATAATGGTGGACTAATGTGTTTCCTGTTTCAGGGATGAGAAGCCCATCTCTCGGATGCTCTGGAAGACTATTCGAGAGAAAGTTTCTCCAGCAATTTTACATCTGTGAACAGGCCCTTTGACGAGACAAAAAAGTCTCTACCTTAATTGGACAGTTGCTCAAAAAATGCATCTTCAGTGCCTGGAAGCATCTCTTAACATTCTGATCTGTTGCATGCCTATTTTGCAAACATACAAGTCTCCCAATGAAGAAATTTGCTAGTGTTTACAAAACAATCTTTCGTACAAAATGTAGTACAAGGAGATCAGTCACAAGTTGATGTACAGGAATCTATGCTAAGTGCAACTATTTGTGCTTAACCACTTGCCGACCGCCTCACGCCTATATACGTGAGCAGAGCGGCACGGGCAGGCAAAATCACGTACCTGAAACGTGATTGCCTTCCCGCGGGTGGGGGGTCCGATCGGACCCCCCCCCTGTGCCAGCTGCGGTCGGCATTTGGTTGGGAGCGATGAGAGACGAGGGGGAGACCATCCGATCGTGGCCCCCCCCTCGCGATCGCTCCCAGCCAATGACAAACATCCCCTGCCTCTGTATAGTACACAGAGGCAGAGGATGTGATGTCATCTCTCCTCGGCTGTCAGTTTCCGTTCCAGCGCCGAGGAGAGATGACATGTAAGTAAGTGCACAACACAAACACACACAGTAGAACATGCCAGGCATACATTACACCCCCGATCCCCCCCCGATCCCCCCCCAATCACCCCCCCCCCTGTCACAAACTGACACCAAGCAGGTTTTTTTTTTTTTTTTTTTTTTTTCCTGATTACTGCATAGTGTCAGTTTGTGACAGTTAGCAGTGTTAGGACAGTTACTGTAACCCCCCTGTAGGTCTAGGGTACCCCCCTTACCCCCCCTAATAAAGTTTTAACCCCTTGATCACCCCTCCTCACCAGTGTCGCTAAGCGATCATTTTTCTGATCGCTGTATTAGTGTCGCTGGTGACGGTAGTTAGGGACGTAAATATTTAGGTTCGCCGTCAGTGTTTTATAGCGACAGGGACCCCCATATACTATCTAATAAATGTTTTAACCCCTTGATTGCCCCCTAGTTAACCCTTTCACCACTGATCACCGTATAACCGTTACGGGTGACGCTGGTTAGTTAGTTTATTTTTTATAGTGTCAGGGCACCCGCCGTTTATTACCGAATAAAGGTTTAGCCCCCTAATCGCCCGGCGGTGATATGCGTCGCCCCAGGCAGCGTCAGATTAGCGCCAGTACCCCCCCTAATAAAGTTTTAACCCCTTGATCACCCCCTGTCGCCAGTGTCGCTAAGCGATCATTTTTCTGATCGCTGTATTAGTGTCACTGGTGACGCTAGTTAGGGACGTAAATATTTAGGTTCGCCGTCAGTGTTTTATAGCGACAGGGACCCCCATATACTATCTAATAAATGTTTTAACCCCTTGATTGCCCCCTAGTTAACCCTTTCACCACTGATCACCGTATAACTGTTACGGGTGACGCTGGTTAGTTAGTTTATTTTTTATAGTGTCAGGGCACCCGCCGTTTATTACCGAATAAAGGTTTAGCCCCCTGAACGCCCGGCGGTGATATGCGTTGCCCCAGGCAGCGTCAGATTAGCGCCAGTACCGCGAACACCCACGCACGCACCGTACACGCACCATACACCTCCCTTAGTGGTATAGTATCTGATCGGATCAATATCTGATCCGATCAGATCTATACTAGCGTCCCCAGCAGTTTAGGGTTCCCAAAAACGCAGTGTTAGCGGGATCAGCCCAGATACCTGCTAGCACCTGCGTTTTGCCCCTCCGCCCAGGCGAGCCCAGCCCACCCAAGTGCAGTATCGATCGATCACTGTCACTTACAAAACACTAAACGCATAACTGCAGCGTTCGCAGAGTCAGGCCTGATCCCTGCGATCGCTAACAGTTTTTTTGGTAGCATTTTGGTGAACTGGCAAGCACCAGCCCCAGGCAGCGTCAGGTTAGCGCCAGTACCGCTAACACCCACGCACGCACCGTACACCTCCCTTAGTGGTATAGTATCTGAACAGATCAATATCTGATCCGATCAGATCTATACTAGCGTCCCCAGCAGTTTAGGGTTCCCAAAAACGCAGTGTTAGCGGGATCAGCCCAGATACCTGCTAGCACCTGCGTTTTGCCCCTCCGCCCGGCCCGGCCCACCCAAGTGCAGTATCGATCGATCACTGTCACTTACAAAACTCTAAACGCATAACTGCAGCGTTCGCAGAGTCAGGCCTGATCCCTGCGATCGCTAACAGTTTTTTTTGTAGCGTCTTGGTGAACTGGCAAGCACCAGAGGCCTAGTACACCCCGGTCGTAGTCAAACCAGCACTGCAGTAACACTTGGTGACGTGGCGAGTCCCATAAGTGCAGTTCAAGCTGGTGAGGTGGCAAGCACAAGTAGTGTCCCGCTGCCACCAAAAAGACAAACACAGGCCCGTCATGCCCATAGTGCCCTTCCTGCTGCATTCGCCAATCCTAATTGGGAACCCACCGCTTCTGCAGCGCCCGTACTTCCCCCATTCACATCCCCAACCAAATGCAGTCGGCTGCATGAGAGGCATTTTCTTTATGTCCTCCCGAGTACCCCTACCCAGCGAACCCCCCAAAAAATATGTTGTGTCTGCAGCAAGCGTGGATATAGCCGTGACACCCGCTATTATTGTCCCTCCTGTCCTGACAATCCTTGTCTTTGCATTGGTGAATGTTTTGAACGCTACCATGCACTAGTTGAGTATTAGCGTAGGGTACAGCATTGCACAGACTAGGCACACTTTCACAGGGTCTCCCGAGATGCCATCGCATTTTGAGAGACCCGAACCTGGAACCGGTTACAGTTATTATAGTTAGTTACAAAAAAAAGTGTAAAAAAAAAAAAAACACAAACAAAAATATAAAATAAAAATAGTTGTCGTTTTATTGTTCTCTCTCTCTCTATTCTCTCTCTATTGTTCTGCTCTTTTTTACTGTATTCTATTCTGCAATGTTTTATTGTTATTATGTTTTATCATGTTTGCTTTTCAGGTATGCAATTTTTTATACCTTACCGTTTACTGTGCTTTATTGTTAACCATTTTTTTGTCTTCAGGTATGCCATTCACGACTTTGAGTGGTTATACCAGAATGATGCCTGCAGGTTTAGGCATCATCTTGGTATCATTCTTTTCAGCCAGCGGTCGGCTTTCATGTAAAAGCAATCCTAGTGGCTAATTAGCCTCTAGACTGCTTTTACAAGCAGTGGGAGGGAATGCCCCCCCCCCCCCCCAACATCTTCCGTGTTTTTCTCTGGCTCTCCTGTCTCAACAGGGAACCTGAAAATGCAGCCGGTGATTCAGCCAGCTGACCATAGAGCTGATCAGAGACCAGAGTGGCTCCAAACATCTCTATGACCTAAGAAACCGGAAGCTACGAGCATTTTATGACGTAGATTTCGCCGGATGTAAACAGCGCCATTGGGAAATTGGGAAAGCATTTTATCACACCGATCTTGGTGTGATCAGATGCTTTGAGGGCAGAGGAGAAATCTAGGGTCTAATAGACCCCAATTTTTGCAAAAAAGAGTACCTGTCACTACCTATTGCTATCATAGGGGATATTTACATTCCCTGAGATAACAATAAAAATGATTTAAAAAAAAAAAAAATGAAAGGAACAGTTTAAAAATAAGATAAAAAAATAATAATAATAAAGAAAAAAAAAAAAAAAAAAAAAAAAAGCACCCCTGTCCCCCCTGCTCTCGCGCTAAGGTGAACGCAAGCGTTGGTCTGGCGTCAAATGTAAACAGCAATTGCACCATGCATGTGAGGTATCGCCGCGAAGGTCAGATCGAGGGCAGTAATTTTAGCAGTAGACCTCCTCTGTAAATCTAAAGTGGTAACCTGTAAAGGCTTTTAAAGGCTTTTAAAAATGTATTTAGTTTGTCGCCACTGCACGTTTGTGCGCAATTTTAAAGCATGTCATGTTTGGTATCTATGTACTCGGCCTAAGATCATCTTTTTTATCTCATCAAACATTTGGGCAATATAGTGTGTTTTAGTGCATTAAAATGTAAAAAAGTATGTTTTTTCCCCAAAAAATGCGTTTGAAAAATCGCTGCGCAAATACTGTGTGAAAAAAAAAAATGAAACACCCACCATTTTAATCTGTAGGGCATTTGCTTTAAAAAAAATATATAATGTTTGGGGGTTCAAAGTAATTTTCTTGCAAAAAAAAATTATTTTTTTATGTAAACAATAAGTGTCAGAAAGGGCTTTGTCTTCAAGTGGTTAGAAGAGTGGGTGATGTGTGACATAAGCTTCTAGATGTTGTGCATAAAATGCCAGGACAGTTCAAACCCCCCCCAAATGACCCCATTTTGGAAAGTAGACACCCCAAGCTATTTGCTGAGAGTCATGTTGAGTCCATGGAATAATTTATATTGTGACACAAGTTGCGGGAAAGAGACAATTTTTTATTTTTTTTATTTTTTTTTGCGCAAAGTTGTCACTAAATGATATATTGCTCAAACATGCCATGGGAATATGTGAAATTACACCCCAAAATACATTCTGCTGCTTCTCCTGAGTACGGGGATACCACATGTGTGAGACTTTTTGGGAGCCTAGCCGCGTACGGGACCCCGAAAACCAAGCACCGCCTTCAGGCTTTCTAAGGCCGTAAATTTTTGATTTCACTCTTCACCGCCTATCACAGTTTCGGGGGCCATGGAATGCCCAGGTGGCAAAAAAACCCCCCAAATGACCCCATTTTGGAAAGTAGACACCCCAAGCTATTTGATGAGAGGTATAGTGAGTATTTTGCAGACCTCACTTTTTGTCACAAAGTTTTGAAAATTGAAAAAAGAAAAAAAAAATTTTTTTTCTCGTCTTTCTTTATTTTCAAAAACAAATGAGAGCTGCAAAATACTCACCATGCCTCTCAGCAAATAGCTTGGGGTGTCTACTTTCCAAAATGGGGTCATTTGGGGGGGGTTTGTGCCACCTGGGCATTCCATGGCCTCCGAAACTGTGATAGGCAGTGAGGAGTAAAATCAAAAATGTACGCCCTTAGAAATCCTGAAGGCGGTGCTTGGTTTTCGGGGTCCCGTACGCGGCTAGGCTCCTAAAAAGTCCCACACATGTGGTATCCCCGTACTCAGGAGAAGCAGCTAAATGTATTTTGGGGTGCAATTCCACATATGCCCATGGCCTGTGTGAGCAATATATCATTTAGTGACAACTTTGTGCAAAAAAAAAAAAAAAAAAAAAAAAAAATTGTCACTTTCCCGCAACTTGTGTCAAAATATAAAACATTCCATGGACTCAACATGCCTCAAAGCAAATAGCTTGGGGTGTCTACTTTCCAAAATGGGGTCATTTGGGGGGGGTTTATGTCATCTGGGCATTTTATGGCCTTCAAAACCGTGATAGGTAGTGAGGAGTAAAATCAAAAATGTACGCCCTTAGAAATCCTGAAGGCGGTGCTTGGTTTTCGGGGCCCCGTACGCGGCTAGGCTCCCAAAAAGTCCCACACATGTGGTATCCCCGTACTCAGGAGAAGCAGCTAAATGTATTTTGGGGTGCAATTCCACATATGCCCATGGCCTGTGTGAGCAATATATCATTTAGTGACAACTTTTTGTAATTTTTTTTTTTTTTTTTTGTCATTATTCAATCACTTGGGACAAAAAAAATGAATATTCAATGGGCTCAACATGCCTCTCAGCAAATTCCTTGGGGTGTCTACTTTCCAAAATGGGGTCATTTGTGGGGGTTTTGTACTGCCCTGCCATTTTAGCACCTCAAGAATCGACATAGGCAGTCATAAATTAAAGGCTGTGTAAATTCCAGAAAATGTACCCTAGTTTGTAGACGCTATAACTTTTGCGCAAACCAATAAATATACACTTATTGACATTTTTTTTACCAAAGACATGTGGCCGAATACATTTTGGCCTAAATGTATGACTAAAATTGAGTTTATTGGATTTTTTTTAGAACAAAAAGTAGAAAATATCATTTTTTTTCAAAATTTTCGGTCTTTTTCCGTGTATAGCGCAAAAAATAAAAACGGCAGAGGTGATCAAATACCATCAAAAGAAAGCTCTATTTGTGGGAAGAAAAGGACGCAAATTTCGTTTGGGTACAGCATTGCATGACCGCGCAATTAGCAGTTAAAGCGACGCAGTGCCGAATTGTAAAAAGTGCTCTGGTCAGGAAGGGGGTAAATCCTTCCGGGGCTGAAGTGGTTAAAGTGTATGTAAAACCTTAATAATGAACTTTTCTGCTTGGTTCACAGTATAGTGGAGCATTTGCACGCACACATTGCAGGTACAGCAGTCATTTGAATGGGCTCCTATACCCCCAAAAAAGTAATGGAGGAAGTTCCTGACTATTTTTTCTTTCTATTATGCTGCACCTAAAATCGGAACATCATGCTGCAGGTGCCGATGCCACTAAGAATTAACGACACCTCTGCTTAAGTGCAGTACGTGTCAGTGCAGGTCAGGAAACGCATGAGATTTTGCACATGTTCATGACCAGCAGTAGCGTGAACCTAGCTTTCCCTCCCTTTTGGTATGTTATTATATCATTAAACATGTTTTGTTATATCTGTTTGAAAAGGGCAAGAAAAATGCTGTTGATTATGTCAGAAAGTTAGAGGTAGAGTTCAATAAGCCTTCCTAGATGTCATCTTGGGACTACAGAAAGTTTAGCAAAAGAAAACTAGGAAAGGCTAACACAAGTCCGCAAATTGTGTGTTGTCAACAGGACTTAGGTGCCAGGTGCATTTTTGAGCATACAGGTATTTTATTTTGTCCTTGCAGGGTCTTTAACCCTTTTGCTGCCACCATTGTAAGGCCTTCTTACAGCCATCTGTTGGCTTTATAACCCCACTCCACTCGGAGTCCTCAGTTTTGAGCAAGCAATGAAGAGTAACAAGGAGAGTTTAGGAACGGTGGCCTGTTTCCTGTACTCCATTATAACAGTGGTCATCAACCCTGTCCTCAGGGCCCACTAACAGGCCAGGTTTTATGCATTACCTTGGGGAGGTGCAGACTAGAATACTGCAATCACTGAGCAGCAAATGATATCACCTGTGATGTATTTCGAATATCTTGCAAACCTGGCCTGTTAGTGGGCCCTGAGGACAGGGTTGATGACCACTGCATTAAAAGAGACAACAAATTACATGTAGCCCTTACCCCCTAAGGAGCAGCTTGATTTGTTGGGTCCCCTTTTCCCATGCCCACGACTCTGCAAACAACACCCCACACTCTGACAAATCTTGCTTGGTGAGGAATGTTTATTGAAGGTACATACACCCCAAAGGCCCAAGATGCATAGACACCAGAAATGACATCAACTGGTTAAAGCAGTTTATCACCTTAGAAAATAAAAAATAAAAATTCAGCAGCTACAAATACTGCAGCTGCTGATTTTTAATAATAGGACACTTACCTGTCCAGGAACCCAGCGATGTCCTCACCCGAACTGGCTCTTTGGCCTTCTTTGGGTCCAGGCACCGGCATCTTTACTCTGGGGAGCCCGCGGATTCCTGCTGCGCTTTGTGAATGGTCCTGCAGCTGTCTGGGACTGCGAGAATGCGGGGAAAGGCAAACTTCATCTCAGGTCAGTATCAGAGCAGAGGTGGGAGCGGATATCTGTCAAAACCAGGTATTCCTTCCCCCCCCCCCCCCCCCCCAAAAAAAACAAACAAAAAAAAGAACGAAATGCCAAAACGTAAAGAGTAGATGGCAGACAAGCGGAACTTCCCCTTTTGGGTGAAGTCCTGCTTTAGGTAATAGCAAGAAGTATATTGCAACAGAGTAAACAAAGTAATATACTGTAGTAAACAGTAAGAGAACTGTACTGCAACGATTAAGCTATAGGAGTAATATGCTGCAAAAACAATAACCGTTAAAAAACACAACCCTTCCTGAACCATGCACAAGGCAACCCTAACTTGGGGGAAATGTATACAGTATTTCACAAAAGTGAGTACACCCCTCACATTTTTGTAAATTTGTTATTATATCTTTTCATGTGACAACACTGAAGAAAATGACACTTTGCTACAATGTAAAGTAGTGAGTGTACAGCTTGTATACAGCAGTGTCAATTTGCCGTCCCCTCAAAATAACTAAAACACACAGCTATTAATATCTAAACCACTGGCAACAAAGGTGAGTACACCCAAGTGTACAAGTGAAAATGTCCAAATTGGGCCCAAAGTCTCAATATTTTGTGTGGCCACCATTATTTTCCAGAACTGTCTTAACTCTCTTGAGCATGGCGTTCACCAGAGCTTCAATGGTTGCCATTGGAGTCCTCTTTCAGTCCTCCATAACGACATAACAGAGTTGGTGGATGTTGGAGACCTTGCACTCCTCCAACTTCCATTTGAGGATGCCCCACAGATGCTCAATTTGGTTTAGGTCTGGAGACACGCTTGGCTAATCCATCACCTTTACCCTCAGCTTCTTTAGCAAGGCAGTGGTCGTCTTGGGGGTTGTTATGTTTGAATACTGCCCTGCGGCCCAGTCCCACGAAGGTAGGGGATCATCCTCTGTGTCAGTATGTCACAGTACATGCTGGCATTCATGGTTCCCTCAATGAACTGTAGCTCCCCACTGCCGGTAGCACTCATGCAGCCCCAGACCATGACACTCCCACCACCATGCTTGACTGTAGGCAAGACACACTTGTATTTGTACTCCTCACCTGGTTGCCGCCACACACGCTTGACACCATCTGAACTAAATAAGTTCATCCTGGTCTCATCAGACCACAGGACATGGTTTCAGTAATCCATGCTATTAGTCTGCTTGTCTTCAGCAAATTGTTTGCTGGCTTTCTTGTGCATCATCTTTAGAAGAGGTTTCCTTCTGGGACGACAGCCATGCAGACCAAATTTGATGCAGTGTGCGGCGTATGGCCTGAGCACTGACAGACTAAACTCCCCACCCCTTCAACCTCTGCAGCAATGCTGGAAGCACTCACACATCTATTTCTCAAAGACAACCTCTGGATATGATGCTGACCACATGCACTCAACTTCTTTGGTCAACCATGTTCTGAGTGTATGTCTTGGCCACTGTGCTGCAGCTCTGTTTTAGGGTCTTACCAAACTTCTTATAGCCTAGGCCATCTTAATGTAGAGCAACAATTCTTTTTTTTTCGAGAATTCTTTGCCATGAGGTGCCATGTTGAATTTCCAAATATAACACATCTACTCCCTATTCACACCTGAGACCTTGTAACACTAACGAGACACATGACACCTGGGAGGGAAAATTACTAATTGGGCCCAATTTGGACATTTTCACTTAGGGGTGTACTCACTTTTGTTGCCAGCAGTTTAGACAGTTATAGCTGTGTGTTGAGTTATTTTGAGGGGGACAGCAAATTTACACTGTTATACAAGCTGTACACTCACTAATTTACATTGTAGCAAAGTGCCATTTCTTCAGTGTTATCACATGACAAGATATAATAAAATAATTACAAAAATGTGAGGGGTGTACTCACTTTTGTGAGATACTGTATATATACACAGCAATAACAGTTCAGCAGTCAGTAACATGCTAACCGCTTTCTTAACTGGCCAAATCGCTGGGGCCTGTTTTGGTACAACACTCAAGATACCGATGCAGGCACTGCCACTGTGTTTCTTAAAACAACTATCCATCTTTTATCAAGGTGTACAGTAGTGCAGTGTTGGCCAGCGGATTCTTACTAGGACAGTGGGAAATCTCCAGCTCACTGACAGTGTACCCCAGTCAGTGTCCTCAGCGTCCAGCACCCTCAATGTTCCAGAATGGCTGCCACTGTCTCTTTCACTCAGGTCCAGAGGTCCCCTCGCAGCCTCAGCATCTCTGCAGATCATCCTTTACCTTCTCTCCTCAGCCCAGGAAAGTTACAATAAGCCTCCTCCTCCTCCTCTCCACCACAGTGCCACTAGAAGTTGAAGTCCTCTCCTCTAGAGTGTGAAGCTAACTCTGTAGAAACTATACCTCTATCAATCTTCTACACTTTTCTCCAGAGTCTCTAGCAGTCCACATCCTCAGTGCACGCTCTAGTGGATGGGGGGTAATACTAGCTGCTCTATATTTTGTAATAAAAGTCTCTCCTGCCTGTGTAAAAATATCCTCTGCAGCACAGACTGTCTTGCCAGGAAAAGACCTGCCAGAGCTGCAGATTGGCTACATACAAGCAAGCTAAAATGCCTCTTATCTGAATCGTACAGTACAGGACATAGGCTAAGTACTTATAGACCTTGTAACATCCCCAAGCAATGAACGATAAGGGTGTGTAACAACTAGGCAAACAAAAATGTGCCGAGAGTCTCCACAAGGGTCAGCAGACCCAATTTTAGAGTATTGCTGCAAGAACTTTGTGGTTGAAAACTGCATCCCCAGAAGATTGGATATGCACTTGGAAGAACTGTGAAAAAGGTATGAATAGTGGATCAGGTGGCAGCCTTACAAAGTTGGGCTATTGAGGCCTGGTGCTGAACTGACCTGGTGGAGTGTGTGCATAAAAGCACAGGAGACTTGTCCTTGAGAGTGTAAACCCTAGCGATCTGTTGTCTTATCCATCAAGTAATGGTTTTGCTTGGAAGAACAATGTCCCTTGTAATGTCCTGAGGACAGGAGAAAGAGAATTAGTCTTTCTTGACTGAAGCTGCTGCATTGAGGTAGACTCTTATGGCTCTGACTAGGTCCAGGCAAATGGACAGCAATTTCCTTTATATTAGATTTTTTCCTCCTGTGACATCCTTTATAAAATTGTCAAGTGCCTCCCAAAGAATATGTCCTCTTTCAAAAGACATACATGTGAGGCATCTATCACAGGCTGCTTCATCTGTCCAGGCTTTGCGCACAAGATACTGCACATGTGAATGGAGCCAAGAGCCTTTTTGGAAATTTGTGTCATTACTTGTTCCTGGACATCCACACAAAACAGAGCAGAAGGTAAATGCTGTTATTGCTCAGTTAGAGGATGTTCCTGGAATACAGGATTGTGTTGGTTGTTCAGTTAGCTGCAGTCTGACAGACAGAAATTTTAGCAATAGCTGGTTGCAGAGCTAGACCTTCAAATGAAAAGAAAGCCTTTAAAGAGTATTTCATATTCTTTATATGTGTCTGTTGTAGCATGTACTTGTGTTAAAAAGTATCCTGTTCTCTTTGCATTATCTCCTTTGTGTGAAATACCTGGTGCTAGGCATAGAAGCACACCCTTCTATGCCAGGTCTAACGGAAACTGGAGAAGGGGCCTGGCATTTTGTAGCCTTGGTCAAAGATGGCAGTATTAAAGATGTTAGTTGCTCAAGACATTAAGACAAAGATGCATAAAAATTTAACCTTTGTCAAGTAGGGTGCTTGATGCATGCCTGAAATGGAACTATAGTCAGTTGCAGAGACCAATGTTAAAACTGTGTCCTGCTCCCATGCACAGGAAGCATAGTCATTCTGAGGTTGAGTGTTGTGTTGGTCTTCAACAGAGCAAATCTTTTTGTCATGGCTCCCTTTCGCCTGGTTTCTGACATAGCTATGGGAGGAGATATTCTCCTTTTGGTGCAGCATGTCTAGGAGTATGCAGCGACCCAATTTTAAACTGTCCTGTAGCAAAGTCCTTATGGCGAGAGAGTGTCAGGAAGCAAGTGGCGTTAAAGCTTGTACCCAGTGGTGTGATATTGCACCTGGGACTGAGACTAAGCTCTGAGTGGTTGGATTTTAGTACAAAGTTTACACTGTAAAGTGAATACATTCCAAACAAAACCCCAGTTTTTACAGTATTGATTCAGTCATACCTGTCTTATCTTCGTCCATGTCATTTATTTATAGGGGTCTTCAGGATCTGGGCTCTATAATGATAGAGCACAGCCCTGGATCTGTATAGAACCCTGCAGCTGACTACATGTGTTGTACAAAGTGCTGAGATGAGCACTCCTATAGGATCCAGTGCCTGAAACAATACAGGCTATTTCCACAGCGTGGGGTCTGTATATGGCTCCCTGGGTTTTACAGAAGTTGTACCAATCCAGATACACTGCTTCAATTGTGGTATCAGAAATCAGCGAATGAGTTGACTGAAAACTTGATTAAAGAATCTGAAGTTAAAATAATAAAATAGCTGGAGTTATTTCTCTGTAAGAGAGAAGAGGTCCATCACCATAGGGTGCTAGCAAAAAACAGAGTACTCAAAGAGTAGGGTAGGGTCAAAGGGGAGGCGCCCATGGGGCATGTCCTCAAAGGCTTGTCAACATCAAATTACCTGAAGTGATAAAACTTCTCACAATGTTTGTATTGCTTTGTAGCTACTTTAGAGGTATCAGAGAGACGTCTAGGAATTGAGAGAAAATAGTGCCATGGAGTCACCAACAGAAATAACAACTTGACAGACATTTTTTGTTCCTCTCTCCATCAAAAACATTTAAAAATTAGCTGGAGCACCCATGGCTCTGGGTGGTTTGGGGGTCCCAGATTTCCGGAAATATTACATTGCAGCCCAACTTACACAATGTCAGTTACACTACAATTATTATAAATCAGATTGGGTGTCTATAAAGGCTGGTGGGTGAACAAGGGACTCTACCGCATAGGAGACTTTCTTGACCATAAGGGGGCACGGACTTCTTTGTATTGTTTACAAGAATCGGAGATGCCCCCCTCTGAGAATTTCCACCTACAACAAATACAACATTTCTTAGGCTCTCTACAGAAGAGAAGTCCTGATCTCATTGTACAAACAGTTCAAGAACAGATGCCTACAGGAGGCTCTCAAGCAGGGTAGCATCTCCATGTTGTGTAAATCCTTTGTTTTCCCCTCCTCAAAACTTCCTTACCAAATAGCTTAGGAGAGGGATTTAGGCATTACCCCCCAGGTAGAGGATTGGCGATCCTGGACTGCACGCATTCACAAAGGTATAATGAATGTTGCCCTGACTGAAGCGGGGTATAAGGTGATCACACGATGGTACTTAGTGCCAGAATGCCTCTCTAAAATGTATGCGGACTCGTCTCCCTCCTGCTTTAGGGGTTGTGGCCAGGTAGGCTCTGTTACTTTATGTTTTTGGCTGCTAAGATAGCTATCACTACTGCTTGGAAAAGCCCAGTGATTGACCTAGCTTTAACCAAACGAAAACTTACCTACATTATGCTCCATGAAAAAATGGTTAGTGTCCTATAAGAAACAATCTCTATTTGAAAAAGTTTGGACTCCCTGGCTTTCTCATCTACCGATGCCAAAACGTTCAGGTTCAACATTGGATTATTGCTGGATGGACTCTTGGACAGGTGTGGTCTAGATTCTCTACTCTCTTTTCTGACTTTCTTCCTTTTCTTTTCCTAATTTGCTTCTTTTCTATTCCTTTACTCAGGTGTAATACAGGTCCTTTAGCTGGATCCTTTGTTTTGACCCTTAAGCCCCATACACATGATCAGACTTTCCGACAAAAAAAAAGTGGAATTTTGTTCAAAGATTGTTGGCTCCAACTTGTCTTGCATACACACGGTCACACAAATGTTGGCCAACAATTACGAACGTGGGGACGTGGTGACATACAAGATGTACAATGAGCTGAGAAAAAGGAAGTTCAATAGCCAGTGCCGCTCCTTCTACTTGATTCATGCGTGAACTTTTGTGCGTCGGACTTGTATACACACGATCGGAAATTCCGACAACAATGTTTTATTGGCGGAAAATTTGAGAACCTGCTAGCCAACATTTGTTGCCGGAAAGTCCAACAACAAACGTTCAATGGAGCATACACACGGTCGAACTTTCCGCCAACAAGCTCACATCCAACATTTGTTGTCGGAAAATCCAATCGTGTGTACGGGCATTAGGGTTTCTGTCTAGGCTTTACAAGTGGTAATATATCTTAGAGAATATGCCACCGACATATATAATTTGTGCCAAGTACACGTTATTCTCACGTTAAGATAATATGTTTAGTGCTAAATGACCCCGTGGTCATTATGTTCGTTATAGACTCGTTTTTGTGACCAAAATTTGCTTTAGTGGTGCCGCGGGCGGTTGTAGCTCTGCCTGACCCCCCCCCACCGAACATATAATATTGGACTGCTGAAAGGCCTATTGAATGCTTGGTCTCTTTGGAAAACAACCCAACAGGTCTCGCAACACGGGTCTCATCATAGTGGACCACTCCGGTGCAGTCCCCGACATTCCTTCATGGGCCCCCATGGACTCCTGCCTCAACTTTTTACCCTTTAAATATGCCATCATTGTTAACGGTTTGTTTACGGTTTATGATGTCTGAACCATATTGCACCTTTTCTTGTATTAAACTGTAATGTTAATTCTGTTATTTTGAAAACTGAATAAAAAGATTGACAGAAAAATTGGCTGGAGGTGGGCTTCTTAACCACTTGCTTACTGGGCACCTAAACCCCCCTTCTGCCCAGACCGATTTTTAGCTTTTAGCGCTGTCACTCTTTGAATGACAATTGCGCGGTCATACAACACTGTACGCAATTTAAATTTTTATCATTTTTTTCCCCCACAAATAGAGCTGTCTTTTGGTAGTATTTGATCGTCTCTGCGGTTTTTATTTTTTTGCGCTATAAACAAAACAAAAAAAACAAAAAAAAGCATCAATTTTGGGAAAAAAAAAAACAATATTTTTTACTTTTTGCTACATGAATATCCCCATTTAAAAAAAAAAAAAAAAAAAGCTAATTTTTTTCTCAGTTTAGGCCGATAATGTATTCGTCTACATGTTTTTTGTATAAAAAAAAAAAAAAAATCACAGTAAGCGTATATTGCTTGGTTTGCGCAAAAGTTATAGCGTCTACAAAATAGGGGATAGATTTATAGCATTTTTATGATTTTTTTTTTTTACTAGTAATGGCGGCGATCTGTGATTTTTATCAGGACTGCGACATTATGGCGGACACATCGGACACCTTTGACACATTTTTGGGACCATTGGCATTTATACAGTAATTAATGCTATAAAAATGCACTGATTACCGTAAAAAGGTCACTGTCAGGGAAGGGATTAATACTAGGGTGCGATCAAGGGGTTAACTGTGTTCCCTGTGTGTGTTTCTAACTGTGGGGGGGGGGCTGACCTAGAGGAAATGACAGATCGTGCTTCCTAGCTATTAGGAACTCACGATCTGTCTCTCTCCTCACAGAACAGGGATTTGTGTGTTTACACACACGTCCCTGTTCTGCCTCTCATTCCCGCGATCATTGCAACCGTCGACCACGAGCATTGGCGCCCCCCCCGCAGTGCAGCGGGCACGCGCGCCTGCTATCCCGCCTAAAAGGAGCCGACGTATAGCTATGATGGCTCATGGGTTCATGCCGACCTGCTGCAGTAAACTGACCACGGTCTATCATGGCTGCTGTGCCTTGACACCATGGTCAGTTTACGTGCCTCCGTCATCCGCAGCTTTCCCATCTCTCCTCTGTTCTCCACCCCCTCCTTCCCTGACTATCAGCTCTGTCAGTGTCTGCCCCTCCTTCTGCTGAAATCACTTTTAATGTATCATTATAATCCTGTGTGTTTCATTATGCTATGTGCCCCAATGTGTTATATAAAAAAAAAAAAAAAAAAAAGCTGACTATACCTTATTTCAGAGCAGCGCTCATATGACTGGCCCGCCTCTCTCGACCTCTCCTCCTGACTGACGTCAGCTGGGGATTTTTGGCCCCTCCCACTCCAGCTGTCGGATCGGGAGAGGGAAGAGCCGGCCGGTCATGTGAGCGCCGCTCTAAAATCAGGTACAGACGACTGTTTTTATTAAAAAAAAAAAAAAAAAAAAGACTGGGGCACACAGCATTAGGAAACACACAGGATTATATAACGATTTGACAGTGGCTTAACAACCACTTTAAGCAACTCCATTAGAAAGTTCTGTTTTCATAAGTTTCACTTTTATCCTTGGTGAAGGACAGAAGTGAAATGATCACTGTCTCGTTCAGGTCTTTACCTCTCCTATTACAGCAGAATGAGTGGTAATTCAGGTGGACTGAGATCTATTACCACAACCCCGGCAGAATCTGTCTTAATTGCAAAGTGTAATAATGACCAGGGCTCGTTTCTGATTACAGCTGAGTTTCGTTGTGCAGCACAGTAGCTGTAACTCTCTTTATATTTATACGAACATAGGGGAATAGTGGCTCAACCCAGAACTATAGCCTTAAACCCAAAATAATCATGCCCCCACTGTCCAAAATGGTTGCCCTGAATTTCAACTAAATATCCACTTTTTAAAGCAGGTGTGCTCAAACTGTGGCCCTCCAGCTGTTGCGGAACTACAAATCTCCTGAGGCATTGCAAGGCTGACAGTTGCAAGCATGACTCCCAAAGGCAGAGGCATGATGGGATTTGTAGTTCCACAACAGCTGGAGGGCCACAGGTTTTGCACCCATGTTTTAACTTGTTCAGATCCGCGCTATAGCCGAATGATGGCTACATTGCGGATCTACTTTGCTTGGAGGCCGTCTATTGAAGTCCTCCCCTTTCAAAGCTGGCCACGCCCCCTTCAAAGGGGGGGCGCGCGTTGTGATCACCAGAGTCAATGAGACTCGGGTGATCACAGATCTGGGCAAGGGGCTGATCCCCGGCCCCTTACCACATGATAAGCTGACAGCTAATCACGTGATGGAAACAGAGGAACGGTAATCGTTCGCTGACAGCTTAAGAAAAAAAGCCGATCGCCGGCTTCTGTTTGAAAGGACATCAGTCCCAAAGAGGAAGAGGCGAAGCTGCCACATATGTGCCCACAAGTACCACCTGCCAGTGCCCCCAATCAGTGCCCACACTAGTGCCAGCAATCAGTGCCACCTATCAATGCCCAACAGTGGTGCCAATCATTGCCACCTAGCAGTGCTGCCTATCAGTGTCACCTACCAGTGCCCATCACTGCCACCCATCAGTGCCAGCTATCAGTGCCACCTATTAGTGCCCAGTGCAGCCTATCATAGCCCATCAGTGTAGCCTCATTAGCGTATATCAATGAAGGAGAAAAATTACCTGTTTGCAAAATTTATTAACAAAATATAAAACGGTTTTGTATTTTTTTTTTTTTAAATCTGTCGTCTTTTTTATTTTTTTTTAACAGTTATTTGACAGGATATTTTAAAAGGACGTAAGTGTAAGAGGTCCTGCCAATAAATTAAGTTTAGATGTCACAAAGGACACAATTTGATTGTACAGAAGCATTTCGCTAGGTGGCATTTGTAAATTATCACTTAAGTGCTGTAAAAAGTACAGTAATCCCCACTTTGTAAGACGCCTTTATTAATCCACCATTGAAACAGACAGTACAAGCCCAGGTATGAATTAGAATCCTCTGGTTTTAATCGTACAAGTACAGAACACAGGCATCTTATTCATACATTATCCGCTTGCCGACCAGCCGAAGTCAGTATACAGCGGCAGGTCGGCACGATCCCATGAGCCGTCGTAGCTATACGTTGGCTCCTTTTAGCGGGATAGCAGGCACGCGCATGCCCGCTGCACTGTGGGGGTGCCAATACTCATGGTCGACGGTCGCGATGATCACGGGCACGAGAGGCAGAACAGGGACGTGTGTGTAAAAACACACAAATCCCTGTTCTGTGAGGAGAGACAGATCGCAAGTTCCTAATAACCCCTTGATCGCCCACTAGTGTTAACCCCTTCCCTGCCAGTGACATTTTTACAGTAATCAGTGCATTTTTATAGCACTGATCGCCATAATGTCGCAGTCCCGATAAAAATCGCAGATCGCCGTCATTACTAGTTAAAAAAATAATAATAATAAAAATGCTATAAATCTATCCCCTATTTTGTAGACGCTATAACTTTTGCGCAAATCAGGCAATATACGCTTACTGCGATTTTTTTTTACCAAAAATATGTAGAAGAATACATAATCGGTCTAAACTGAGAAAAAAAAAATGGGGATATTTATTTAGCAAAAAGTACAAAATACTGTGTTTTGAGATGATCAAATACCACCAAAAGAAAGCTCTATTTGTGGGGGGGGGGGGGGGGGGACGTCAATTTTGTTTGGGTGCAGCGTCGCAAAACCGCAAAATTGTCAGTTAAAGCGACAGTGCCGAATCGCAAAAAATGGCTCAGTCATTCAGCAGCCAAATTTTCCGGGGCTGAAGTGGTTAAGAAATGTCCCAGAGTAATGAATATATGTGTTGGCAACAACTAATCAAACAGAACTGTGCCAACAGACCCAAAAACAACAAGGGCAAAAGACCCAAGTTCAGAGTAATGCTGCAAGAACTTTGTGGCTGAAAGTTTAATATCGGACAGCCACCTGGTAAAACAGGTTTGGTAACAAGATTGGTAACAGAGGTTTGGTGCCCAAAGGTCAAGGATAATTCCAACAAATCTGGTGAAGTGTGTGCATATGAGCTCAGGCAGGGGTATTTATTTTAGAGCAATTTCTAGCAATCAAATCCCTTATCCACTGTGCAGACTGGATTTTTTGAGTACCCAAGGAAAGCACAAATAGGGAATCTGTTTGACTGATGGAAGCAGTAGCTTTTAGGTACACTATGATGGTTATGACTGTCTGGGCAATACAGAGAGATGGGTGCTTATGAGCAGGGCACACAGATGATAGAACAATGTCCTCATTGAGATAGAATGATAAAACCACCTTTGGAAAAAGGATGATCTAGGACGCAACACAAAGCTGTTGTCGTGAAATAAGAGAAAGGGCTCTTTACAGGAAAGGGCCGCTAGTTCAGACACACGTCTGACAAACATGATGGCCCCCAGAAAGGCTATTTTGATAGCAAGAATCTCTAAGGGAATACACCTGATGGGTTCAAAAGGTGGTTTCTGCAAGGTAGAGAGAACAAAGTTAAGGTCCCAGGAAAGCACAGGGTTCTGCAAAGGGGTCTGAGAAATCCCTTGAAGAAAGGGGAGTGAAAAGCAAAAGGCCTTTAGAAAAGGATGGATAATGCTGAAATTTACACCTTCAGGGTGCAAAAAGTTGGATCCTGGTGAAGACCTGTTTGCAGAAAGGCCAGGATGTGAGGCGTATAGAAATCCCTGGGATTAAAATGACTGTGCTCACACTGGGCAAAAAAAGATTTTCGGGATGATAAATCTTTATGGAATTAGCTTTTCTTTTAGCTAGGCAAAAATCACAAAAAACCCTCTTTGGGTTAGGACCTGGGTTTCAACAGTCATGCCATTAAAGTCAAAAACAATATGGCCCTGGAGGTGGTTCCAGTGGTATCGGCCATCCATAAATTTTCACAAATCTTCAATATGCTCAGAGCTTACCGCATGCCAGATAAATTATATGACTGGGGTCGGAGGGAATCTCCGCTATGCCCGAAGTGTACCGTCCATATGGGGGACTTCATACACATGATCTGGTGATGTCCAAAACTTGCAAGGTATTGGGCAGAGGTTACACAGACTATTTCTGACTTAGCACAAAACACCCATACCACTTACTCCGTTGGTGTGCCTGCTGTGGGCGCTTGATGCTGAAATGTATCCAAAAGGTGTATATATATTATGGTAATTGCTGTATCTCGCTAGGGAATTGATTGCTCGCCTCTGGTTGGCATCCACTGTACCTACTAGGGCTCAGTGAGTCTCATACGTTAACTCTCTTCTAGGGAACAGTTGGTTTACCGTCATCATAAGGCAGTTAAAAAGTTCAATCTGGCAGAACTGGCTGGATATCACTAGTCTTGCCCCACCGCAGCTAGTGATGGATAGATTACTACAATTCTTAACCCACCTGATGGTATAGGAGGTTACCCCCCGGGCTTGGGACTCCCCCTTCTGTCTTATATAAGCGTAGAGAAAATATAATTTTGTGCAAGTCCATAAACAAGCTTGGGTGGTTTTGTTTGTTCTTTTTGTTTTGTTTTTGTGGAAAAATTATTATATGAGCTACGCAATAGGTAACTGCTTGTTATATTTCTATTCATATCTACATGAATTATGCATACTGTATGTGTTATGATGATTCTGCATCCTTGGTCAATAAAAAGGTTTTTTTGTTTTTTTTCCTCTCTCGAGTCAAAAAAATCAAAAAACTGTGAAGCAGGGTGCAATAGGGGACATCAAGCTATCAGATCTAGCCTGCTGAAAAGAGGCCAGGGGTCATCAGCAAGAAGTCTGAGTATGTCTATTTGCCACGTTCTTCTGGGCCAGTTTTGTGCCAGAAGAATCACAGTTGGAGCTAGAGGATCCCTGGTTCTGGATACTTACAGAAATAGCTTGTTGTATTCTGAAAAGGGCAGATATTTACTGGATGCCCCCCCTACCCCCCCCCCCCCCAGTCCCCTTACATATTCCACCCTGGTCAGCATGTGTTTCTTTACTAATCTACCCCCTCTCTCTTTTTTTTGTCCCCCTGTACCCATCTGTATCCTTTCACCCCTCTCAGCTGTTTTCTCCCTTCTACCTGTTATATCAAAAATCTGGTTGACCAACCTTGTGTACACTTAGAAGTCTTATTTTAGCTAAAATAGTAGTGCTACAGTGGGGCAAAAAAGCATTTAGTCAGCCACTAATTGTGCAAGTTCTCCCACTTAAAAAGATGAGAGAGGCCTGTACTTGTCATCATAGGTATACCTCAGCTATGAGAGACAAAATGTGGAAACAAATCCAGACAATCACATTGTCTAATTTGGAAAGAATTTATTTGCAAATTATGGTGGGAAATACCGTATATACTCGAGTATAAGTCGTCCCGAGTATAAGTCGAGACCCCCAATTTACCACAAAAAACTGGGAAAAACTTATTGACCCGAGTATAAGTCGAGGGTGAGAAATGCAGAGGGTCAATAATGTCCATCTGCAGCTGCCTGCCTCCCTGTGTCCTGTGCAGCCTACCTGTACCCTGTACATGTGTGTCCTGTACATGTGTGTGTGTCCTGTACATGTGTGTCCTGTACATGTGTGTCCTGTGTGCATGTGTGTCCTGTGTGTATGTGTGTCATGTGTGTCCTGTGTGCATGGGTGCATGTGTGTCCTGTGTGCATGTGCAGCCTACCTGTGTCCTGTGTAGCCTTCCTGTGGCGATCTCCATCCTCAGACAGCGGCCGTGTGATGATACTGTTCGGCGGCCATTCCACAGTTCAAAAGCCGCGCCTCCTTCTCGTCTGTGATAGGCTGACCGCTGACTGCCTATCACGGACATTCTCTCATTC
This sequence comes from Lithobates clamitans, assembly GCA_037952925.1. Classification (NCBI taxonomy): domain Eukaryota; kingdom Metazoa; phylum Chordata; class Amphibia; order Anura; family Ranidae; genus Lithobates; species Lithobates clamitans. The sequence goes on along the minus strand of JBBGZY010001799.1, from coordinate 688,878 downwards.
TCATACCACGGACGAGGATGAGAGAATGTCCGTGATAGGCTGTACACTGACAGCTGTTCAGCCTATCACAGAAGAGCAGGAGGCGCGGCTTTTGAAAGCTGGAATAGCCTCCGTGCATTATCAGCACACGCCGGCTGCCTGCATGACACGCTGATCATGCAGACAGACGGCGCAGACTCGAGTATAAGTCGAAGGGAAACTTTCAGCCCCAAAAAAAGGGCTGAAAAATTTGACTTATACTCGAGTATATACGGTAAGTATTTTGTCAATATCAAAAGTTCATCTTAATACTTTGTTATATATCCTTTGTTGACAATGACAGAGGTCAAATGTTTTCTCTAAGTCTTCACAAGGTTGTCATACACTGTTGCTGGTATGTTGGCCCATTCCTCCATGCAGATCTCCTCTGAAGCAGTGATGTTTTGGGGCTGTTGCTGGGCAACACGGACTTTCAACTCCCTCCAAAGGTTTTCTATGGGGTTGAGATCTGGAGACTGGCTACGCCACTCCAGGACCTTGAAATGCTTCTTACGAAGCCACTCCTTCGTTGCCCGGGCGGTGTGTTTGGGATCATTGTCATGCTGAAAGACCCAGCCACGTTTCATCTTCAATGCCCTTGCTGATGGGAGGAGGTTTGCACTCAAAATCTCACAATACATGGACCCATTCATTCTTTCATGTACACGGATCAGTCGTCCTTTTCCCTTTGCAGAGAAACAGCCCCAAAGCATTATGTTGCCACCCCCATGCTTCACAGTAGGTATGGTGTTCTTTGGTTGCAACTCAGCATTCTCTCTCCTCCAAACACGACAAGTTGTGTTTCTACCAAACAGTTCTACTTTAGTTTCATCTGACCATATGACATTCTCCCAATTCTCTTCTGTTTTATCCAAATGATCTCTAGCAAACCTCAGACAGGCCCGGACATGTACTGGCTTAAGCAGGGGGACACGTCGGGCACTGCAGGATCTGAGTCCCTGGTGGCGTAGTGTGTTACTGATGGTAGCCTTTGTTACATTGGTCCCAGCTCTCTGCAGGTCATTTACTAGGTCACCCCGTGTGGTTCTGGGATTTTTGCTCACCGTTCTTGTCATCATTTTGACCCCACGGGGTGAGATCTTGCGTGGAGCCCCAGATCAAGGGAGATTATCAGTGGTCTTGTATGTCTTCCATTTTCTAATTATTGCTCCCACAGTTGATTTCTTCACACCAAGCTGCTTGCCTATTGCAGATTAAGTCTTCCCAGCCTGGTGCAGGTCTACAATTTTGTTTCTGGTGTCCTTCGACAGCTCTTTGGTCTTCACCAAAGTGGAGTTTGGAGTGTGACTGTTTGAGGTTGTGGACAGGTGTCTTTTATACTGATAAGTTCAAACAGGTGCCATTAATACAGGTAATGCGTGGAGGACACAGAGTAGCCTCTTAAAGAAGAAGATACAGGTCTGTGAGAGCCAGAAATCTTGCTTGTTTGTAGGTAACCAAATACCACCATAATTTGCTAATAAATACTTTTAAAAAATCAGACAATGTGATTGTCTGGATTTGTTTCCACATTTTGTCTCTCATAGTTGAGGTATACCTATGATGACAATTACAGGCCTCTCTCTACCTTTTTAAGTGGGAGAACTTGCACAATTGGTGGCTGACTAAATACTTTTTTGCCCCACTGTATTTGTCATTAACCATTCCGTGATCTGATAGTCCTAAATGGACTTATCTTGTTTGACTACAATTATGCTGATGAGATTTTGAATGTGATTTGTTGGCTGCCTTTTGTATCCTAAATAAAGGATAATAATAATAATAATAATAATAATAATAATAATAATAATAATAATAAATAAAATAAATTTGAAAAAAAATTGTTTGTTGTTTCATAGGGAGGCTAAAATGTTAACATCTAGGGAGGGCTTTGGGGAGTGCTTGGTGGTCGTTTTGGACTAAGATCTGTGTAGAAAAGAAGGGCTGAATTTAGGTTTTAAAGTTGAAGCCTGGGAAGATCGCGGCGATGCTCTAATTTTAGAGACGCTAGGAGTCTCTGATAAGGGGGGGGGGGTGTTTAGCATATCTCTCTGGTGTTGTAGATTAGATGTTTTAATTGCTCTGTGACCAAACTATCCTGAAAAACAGGGTCGTGTTGTTTGTTCATTGTTCTGGTCCAGTTAGTTGTGGCCTGACATACAGAAATAGCAGCAAGAGCTAGTTGCAGATCTGGGCTTGTCAGGTTAAAGAGAGTTTCAAGAGCTTCGCAAATTTTCTGTCAGCAGAATCTTTAAAGACAGAACAACATCCATAGGTACAGTGAGAGGTTTGTTTAGGACAGAAACAGCAGGATCAACAACAGGAATAGCCCACTTGTTTGCTGAATTTTATACAGTGGAAAAAAATTTACAAAGATTTTGGGGGAAGTAAAAATCCTTTCAGGAGTGACCCAATCATCATAGCCTGCCCATTAACAAACAGGGATTTTTTTTCTGCAAGTCTATTTAGGTCTCTTTGTGTACAAAGGGGCTGGCTGAGATAGAAGAGAGCAAATGCAAAGGTTTTTGAGGACAGAGGCAATAAGCTTTTCAACTGAAGCTCCCATTTCAATATAGTGAGAGCCTGGAGGAGAGAGATTTTCTGCAGCTTCTTCCAACACTTCCTCAACATTCTCTTAATTTCATTCTGATTCCTTGTCCTCTAGAATCGGTATATCAGGGACTGACTCTTGTTGAGAAATAGGAGTGGGAGAAGAGGCGGGGCATTTTTGAGATGTGGATACAGAAAAGGCCACATTCTGTTCAAGGAACTGAAACAGATGCAAAAAAATCTGCTTTTGTCAGGTAGGTCACTTGTTGCGTGCCTGAAATAAAGCTAGAATTGGATGTTGAGGCCAGTGTTAAAACCGGTTCCTACTCTGGGGTAAGAGATGCACCGTCACTCTGAGGCAGTTGTGCAGGTCTTTGTCAGAGCGAATGTTTGCCTGCTATTTAGAGCTGGCTCCATTTCGTCTGTTCATGGCTATAGCTACTGTACATGTGAGGGTATTCCAATGTAAGGTACTCATGAAGTAAAACTTTGGGGATAGGGTAAGCATGTCCAGTAGGAGTATGTGGTAACTTAGGTGAACACCATCCTGCAATAAATATCTCTGTTTAAAAGTGTGGAGGAAACACCTGAGTACCTTATAAGGGCTCTAGGCAACCAGTGGTGTGACACCTGGTCATCCAGCTGAGATAAAGCTCTGAGTGGTTGAAATTTAGCACCAAGATTGAAACATTTAGATTATGAAGGGAATACATTCCAAACATAGCCCCTTTCAAACAGTAAGTCAGAGATACAGGGTGACCCCATCTTACCTGTACACAATGCTGGACCAAGCTTCGCCCGTCATGGTAGGCATACCCCCGAAGGGGTCTTCGGAGTCTGGGTTCCATAGCGATGGACCACAGCACTGGACATGTATAGCACCCTGCACCTAACTTAACAGTGGAACAGGATCCAGTGTCCAAAGCAACATTACAGGACAACCTGTCCAGTTAGGACTCTCCAGGTTTTATCAAAATGGCACTGACTGGGATACACTACTTATCTGTAGGTATTAGAAAACAGTGGTGCTGACTGAAGAATTCTTAGGAAAATAAATAATAAACTAGCGAAGCTCATTTCCTTGGGAAGAAGAATTCTAATACCTATGGACACTAGCAAAAAACTGAGGCCTCAGGGAGTGGGGTAGCGTTATGGGGAGGCACCTAAGGGGGAAAGAAGCATATCCTAAAATTATAGTGCCCTGCATAAATGAGTACACCCCTTCAGATTTGTCAGAAAACCTTTACTTTCCTTTCAGATTCAATATTTTCTATGGGAATCTATACTAAAAACAAATGCGGGCCATTGATGGAAACCAATATTTGTTAATTTGCACACGCTAAAAAGTATTTTTCCTAACAAATTAATTTAACCACTTGCCGACCGGCTCCTGTACATATACATTGGCAGTTTGAAGATGGATATCTCAGTAACGGCAGCAGCTGCTGCCACAACCGTGGTAGCCATCTTTAGAGCCAGTGGTTCCGTTTATGATAATGGTGGTCCCTGCAGCAGATTTGCCGCGAGATCACCGTTATCGGTGGCGGAAGAGATGCCACCCCCCCTCCCGCGCCCTCCGCTGATTTCTGGAGCCGGCGGCAGCGGCGGAGGCGATCGGGACCTGTCCGTGGCTGGGGGAGGGGAAGACGAGTGAGGGGAAGATGGCCCCCACCCGTCTCCATACTGTAGCAGGGCAGAAGCGATGTCAAAACGCCCATAAGTCTTAAAGGGCCATTTTTCACAATATAAAAAAAAAAATTGGGCCAACTTTACTGTTGTCTTATTTATTAAAAAAAAGGGAATTTTTTCCAAAAAAAAGTGCGTTTGTAAGACTGCTGCGCAAATACGGTGTGACAAAAAGTATTGCAATGACTGCCATTTTTTTCTCTAGGGTGTTAGAAAAAAAACGTATAATGTTTGGGTGTTCTAAGTAATTTTCTAGGGGAAAAAAATGTTTTTTTAACTTGTAAACACCGAGTCTGAAGGAGGCATGGTCTTTAAGTGGTTAAGACCATGTTGCAAAAATGAATACACCCCAACGAAAGTATTTGGAGCAGAGCTAAATTTTAGACAACAAATCCTAATTAACAAGATTTCAACTACAGGTGATTCTAAATTATTTATTAATTAGGTGTTCAGCAGACTGTTGATTATAAAAGGGTGTTACTTAAAGAAAACCCCTTCCCATTTCATGTGGTCGGCAATGGCACCAATCAAAGTGCTTCAGCATATAAAAGTCCTCCTTCATAAAGTGACACCAACTTCCTAACATGCATATGTTGCAGTGAAGTGCTCAAATGTAACACAATAGTGCTCCTTTTCGTGTTCACACACACACACTAGTAAGTAGTGGCCCCTTACCTTAAGGTAATGGGGTAACAGCATATGACCAGTATTGGGAATACCATCCTTTAAGTTTCTCCTCTATCCTCACAGGCCTAGTCCCAGAGCATAATCCCCTCAGATGATGGGGGGGGGGGGGGGGGGGGGGCACGGAAATAAAAAAAGGAAGGTCCCAAATAGTGTGATATTGTAAGGCTAAAACTGGCTTTTAATAATAAAAAACATGGGTGCTCACAATAAAACAGTAAAAAATAGGATTTTTAAAACAGCTTACCTGTAAAATCCTTTTCTTGGAGTACATCATAGGACACAGAGCCTCAAGTAATTACTTGGTGGGTTATGGGCCTACCTTCAGGTGTTGACACTGGTATAACCAATACAGGAAGTTGACTCCCCTATATAACCCCTCCTCCTTCCAGGAGTCCTCAGTTTTTGTAGCCAAGCAATATAAGCAATATACTCTCACCCCATAAAACAGAGGGGCGGGAGCTCTGTGTCCCATGATGTACTCCAAAAAAAGGATTTTACAGGTGAGCCGTTTTAAAAATCCTATTTTCTTTATCGTACATCATAGGACACAGAGCCTCAAGTAATTACTTGGTGGGATGTCCCATAGCAATGCTACTTGAGGGGAGGGAGACACAACCCGTAGGGTACCCCCAGACCTTGAGGAATTATACTGCTGCCTACAGCACACTGCGCCCGAAGGCGATATCCTCATTCCATCTTACATCTACTTGATAAAATTTTGTAAATGTATGCACTGAAGACCAAGTCATGGCCTTGCAGATCTGAGACATGGAGGCCTGGTGACGCACTGCCCAAGAAGCACCAACCGCTCTGGTAGAGTGCGTCTTAACTTGAAAAGGGGGAATCTTTCCCTTTAAATCATAAGTTTGAATTATAACCTGCCGAATCCACTTAGCCACAGTGGATTTTGACGCTGCCTGTCCTTTTTTAGGACCCTCTGGCAGAATAAATAAGACATCAGTCTTACGAATCTGAGCAGTTTTCTTTAAATAGATCGTCACTGCTCTCACCACATCAAGACAATGTAGTGACTTTTCTTCTTTGGAACATGGTTTTGGAAAAAACGATGTCAGGACAATACCTTGATTCAAATGAAAGCCTGAAAACACTTTTGGCAAAAAGCCTGGACGAGGGCGTAACACCACTCTGTCCTCATGAATAACCAACATGGTTTTGGAAAAAACGGTAGGACAATACCTTGTTCAGGTGGAAACCTGAGACCACTTTTGGTAAAAAACCTGGACGGGAGCCCAACACCACTCTGTCCTCATGAAAAACCAAATATGGCTCTTTACAGGAAAGAACAGGCAATTCTGAAGCCCTCACCGCTGAGGATATAGCAACCAAAAATATCAGCTTCCTAGTCAGAAGAACTAAGGGAACATGCTGTAATGGTTCGAATGGCGGTTTTTGTAACACTAAATTCAAGTCCCAAGGGCTTAAGGGTGATTTAACTGGCGGGTTAATCCGCATCACTCCTCGCATGAAACCCCGGACTAAAGAATGCGTAGCAAGTGGTCTTTGAAATAAAATTGATAAGGCTGAGACTTGGCCCTTAATAGTACTCAGGACCAACTTCATCTCTACGCCTACTTGTAGAAAGGCAAGAATTCTGCCTATAATATATATCTCCGAGGGTGCCAACCCTTGGATTCACACCAGGAAACATAAGCTTTCCAGACTCTATAATATATAGTTCTAGAAGCTGGCTTCCTAGCATTAAAGTAGAAATAACTGCCCTGAAAAGCCCACGTTTCTTCAGAATGTGGGTCTCAATAGCCAGGCCATTAAATTTAGCATTCGTAAAGTAGGATGGAATACCGGCCCCTGTGAGAGCAGGTCTGGCCTTTGTGGAAGGGACCACAGATCCCCCACTGCCATCTTTACGACTTCTGCATACCATGACCTTTTGGGCCATGCTGGTGCTGCCAGAATTACCATTTTTCTTTCCAGCTTGATCCTGCAAAGAAGTCGAGGCAGCAACTGAATAGTGGGAAATGCATAGATCAGTAATAGCTGATCCCACAGTATCACCAACGCATCTGTTCTGCATGCGAATGGATCCCTTGTTGTGGACACAAAGTTGACTAACTTTGCTGCACTGGATGCTAGAAGATCTACATCCGGAGTCCCCCATCCTAGACAAACAGCCCGAAACATGTCGGGGTGAATAGACCATTCCCCTGGGAATAATCTGCCGTCGGCACAAGTAGTGCGCGTGCCAATTCTCCATTCCCGGAATGAAAACTGCCGATGGACACAGAATATTTCTGTCTACCCAAGTTAGAATATGGTTCACTTCTCTCTGCACTAAGAGATTCTTGGTGCCCCTTTTGGTGATTGATATAGGCCACAGCCGTGGCATGACTGATTGGAACCTGTCGTGACAATCCCTTAACCTGGAAGTCCAGGCTTTTAGAGCCAGACCACTGCCCGAATCTCTAGGATGTTGATGGGCAAGGCTCTTTCGGTTCTTGAACACTTGGACAGTTGCGCTCTCTGTCATTACCACTTTCCAGAAAAGTGGTTTGAAGTATTTACCCTTTAGGACATGCTTTAGTAACCACCAAATCAGGCTTTGGGACACCCTTGGGGACAGCTGCATTGGCAAGTGCAAAGCTTGGATCGTTTTGTTCCAAGAAAATAGAATACTGTATTGCAACAGTCTCGAATGGAACTGGGCAAAGAGAACTGCTTCAAATGAAGCCACCATCCTTTCTAACAACCTCATACCAAGGTGAATCGAGGGACCTCCTTTTGGCCTGACCATCCGCACCATCTCTTTTATAGAGTGGGCAAGAAGACCCTTTTTCTGGGCTGTATCTATGATCAGACCCAAAATACTGCAGCCCTCTTTTAGCGATTTTAATGGAGACTTTACTAGGTTGAGAATGCAACCCAGACCTTTCCAGGTAACTGGTTGTAATGCGTACACCTTACTCCGAACAGCGATTGGTCTATTAGCAATAGATCGTCTAGATATGCCAAGACTGTTTAAGCCCTGTGCCCTTGACCTGGCTACAGGTGGGGCTAGCACCTTTGTGAACACTCGAGGTGCTGTAACTAGCCCGAAGAGCAAGGCTATAAACTGAAATGCTGCTGTTCTACTTCGAACCGCAGAAATCTTTGGTGAGCGGGAAATATATGGACATGCAGATATGCATTCCTGATGCCAACCGGCGACAGAAGTTTTCCTCCTTGCAGGATAGAAAATACTGACTTGATCGACTCCATAGAAAGGAGCGGATCTTCAGGAACTGATTTAGATTCTTTTAGATCTAGAATGGATCTGTTGAATTTCTGCGTGGCTTTGTACATGTACAGGAAACGCATGAAAAAGGCAGTGAAGGTTCCAAGGAACCTAAGAAAAAACAGAACTATCAGCTGACTCTACTGGAGGTAGCTTGAAAGAGGCACAAATCACCTCTAAGAGGTTTGTACCAGCAATTTCGCAGATTGCGAGGCTGAAAAAAAGTTCAACTCTAGTTGTCTCCTCTGCAGAGGAGTACTCGGTTTGCCTTTCTTCCTGATTACCTGAGGGTAATCCTTCATCCTCTACCCACTGTTCCCTTGATAAGGGATCTTAGGTGGGGGAGGGGGGTCTAACACGCTTCTCATGCTTGGATAGCGGATGCGATTTAAGTCGCTAATTTTCCTTCTAGGCCCTGCAGGGCGGAGGAAAAACGTGTCTTCAATCATGTATACAGGGGCTGAATATTTTCTCCTCAGGTTCAGTTTCCACTATTGCAACCCCAAAGTTGCGTGATTTTACTATGATCCTTTGTCGCCGAGAATACGTTGAGGCGATTTTGATGCGACAGGAAACAATGCCTGTGTATTCTTGAGGTTTATGGACCTCAAGTCGCATCAAAGTGGTACCAAAGTAGTGCAGGGACTACCTTGAAGTCGCACAGATCTGAACAGTATTTCTTGGAAATCATGCCCTAGAGTCTGACGGTGGAGGCCATCACCGCTGCCTAGAGGCAGCTGCCCCTGGGCAGGGGAAGGAATCTGTTTAAGTGACTTGTCCAAGGTCACAAGGAGCCAACGTGAGGACGAGGTCTCACGTCTTTCAGGGAGCCTCCCATGGCTACGCTGGCCGTCAGAGTAGTTAACCTGTGAGGAGCGGCTCCTTCACTAGTGAACGCCGACATGTGGATCTGAACCCATGTCTGTCAGGAAGTCTACCAAAGAAGGGACCTGGACTTTCAGCTTACTCTGTTAGGAGTAGTATAAAAAGTGGAGTGAACCATCTCTGTAAGAGTTTGTACCATCAATCTGTCAGATTGTGAGATTGCATAAGGTTCATCAACTGTTGTTTCCTCCGCAGAGGAAAATTTGGCTTGTTTTTCCCCGTGATCACCTGAGGATAACACCTCACCCTGTGCCCACTGTTCCCTTGGAAAAAGGGGTTTGAGGTGGGGGAGGGGGATCTAGCATGCTTCCTATCCTCTTGGATGGAGAATGCGATTAAAGCCGCTAATCTTCCTTCTAAGCCCAACAGGGCAGAGGAGAATGCATCTTCAGTCACATACACAGTGGCTGAAGTGTGAGAAGCAGTTGCACCACCAATTGCTTCCAATAAATCACCCTGGCTTGCCATGTCAGGTATCTCCGGAGAGGATGACATTGTGGTGGCATGACTGGAGTTCCCAGTGCCTGGGGGTGGAATCCTTGGTACCTTTGTGGTACACTGGAAATCAAATGTGCTAAGCACAACAGCAGAGGCACTTTAACAAATTATGGTATTTGCTGAACAATAGTTTTAACAAAAGACAACAATGTCATCATAAGGAACAACCTTTGATACTGAGTACCATAATATTTCCTGTGCTGGAAATGCCTGTTTACACACCTTTACATGCCCAGCGCTCCTGTGACTCTTAGTGTGACAGACCTCTGTCTTCAGCATATGAACTGAGAGCGTCTGTGTTAAGCCACAGGTGAGAACCTGATTACACATAAGTGTCAGCTGTTACCGCACCTCTCCAGGAGGAGAGGGGAGGGGGAGGGGAATTTTTATCAGCAGTGTTTGTTAAGCTCCTAGTTTTAAAGGAAGACTTCACTTTATACAAAAAATGCAAATGGATGGTTTCCACTGCTTTAACTCCTTTAGATCCCTCAGAAGAGGAACATCATCTGTTCAATTAAGAACTCCGCTCTGGCTGCAGGGACCACACCCGCTGCTATAGCCAGACACAGAGCTGCTGAAAAAGGCATCTTACTAGGCAAGTGTAATATACTCCCTCTAGAGAAGACATTTTAAGGCATAGTTATACATTTTATATATATATATATATATATATATATATATATATATATATGTGTGTATTTTTTGGAGAAAAGGACTTTTTACAGTTCCTAGGCTTCTCCCCTTACCTTATCCTTGCTGCAGGATACTGCTGATTTAACAGACAGATCCAACCTTCACCCATCACGGTGGGCAGCGTAGTTAAACCTTCAAAGACTGGGGCCCTTTTTAAAGGGGTTCCGCTCCTTTGGACCATGTATAGTACCCCTCAGGAACAACTTTAGGTAATATGAAAAACCAAAAAGCGTCCTGGTTCCTAGGGTCCAGCTCTCAAAGAGAAGCTTACAGGCAAAACCTCGTTCTTCAATGCGAGGCCCGGTACCATCCTATGGCCTCAGTGGCAAGGGTGGATCCAGTTGTCGAGGTTTTTTAAATCCAACATGGATCCCTCCCTGGAGCTCCTCAGAGCACATCTTCACTAGTGACCAACACCTTAAACACTGGCGTCGGAGATAAGCCATTTTTTACTGTTTTATTGTGAGTACCCATGTTTTTTTATCAATAAAAGCCAGTTTTAGGCTCACAATATCACACTATTTGGGACCTTCCTTTTTTATTTCCGTGCCCCCCCCCCCCAATCATCTGAGGGAATTATGTTTCTGGACTAGGACCATGAGGATAGAGGAGAAACGTAAAGGATGGTATTCCCAATACTGGTCTAATGCTGTTACCCCATTACCTTAAGGTAAGGGGCCACTACTTACTAGTGTGTGTGTGTGAACACGAAGAGGAGCACTATTGTGTTACATTTGAGCACTTCACTGCAACATATGCATGTTAGGAAGTTGGTGTCACTTTATGAAGGAGGACTTTTATATGCTGAAGCACTTTGATTGATTTGACATTTTTGCTTTATTATCTCGCTGATTTTATTGTCGCACAAAGTCCCTTTGTGTGTTGCATGTATGTTACACGCTGTAATACACTTATATATTGTATTTTTTGCACTTTATACAGGAGCTGGTACTCCTACATTTGCTGCTACAATCTTGGGATTTTTATAGTGATATTTTGGTTATGGAGAGTCACTGATATTAATTATTACATACAGCATTAGTGCACTTTTATATTTTTTTTTTTTTTAGCGGTTGGTTTTTTATGCAAGAGTGATCACTTTTTATTCATAATTGTTTTACAAATTACTATTTTTTGTTTATACCTTAGTGTGTTCAATCAAGCCCACTAGGAGCATATTATTATTATTATTATTATTTGTGCTCTTGCTAGGATTAGCGCATCTGTTAGCAGGGTCTGTTTGTACCCTATTCGGTGCAGGCAGCTTTTCCTATTAGCTTTGTTTAACACACATGATAGTGCAGGAATAATTATATACATATTCAGCAATGGCACCACCTGGAAGAGAAATGTCACAAGGCCTGAGAAAGAAAATAATGTCATTACACACAAGAAAGGTGAAGTCAGAATACTGTAGCAAAAGTGATACAAAAATGTAACAAAAATGGAACTGCAACCATCTCACATCCAGGCTCTCCACAGAAGTGAAAACCTTGACAGGAGTGTCTTCTGATGAGAAGCACTGAAGATAATTGCCATGCCAACTAGGGTGATCGTTTCCCCTGACACAATATGGCGTACACTGCAAAGGAATGGCATGCATGGGTGTCTTTCACAATGGAAGCCTCTCCTAAAGCCCATGCACAAAAAAGCCCAACTAGAATTTGCCAGGGTCCATGCTGAAAAAGAAGACTACTGGGACTCTGGAGTGATGAGACCAAGATAAATGTTTTTGGAACAGATAGCTTCAAAACTGTATGGTGTTGCAAAAAGGTGGAGTACAAAGAAAAATGCATGGTGCCTACAGTAAAACATGGTGGTGGCAGTGTCCTTATGTGGGGCTGCATGAGTGCTGCTGGTGTCAGGGAGCTGCATTTCATTGATGGTATCATGAATTCACACAGAAGTACTGCCCTTAGTCGTTGTGCACTTTTCCAACATGACGATTATCCAAAACACACATCTAAGGCCACTGTTGCATTTCTGAAGAACAGGGTGAAAATGATTCAGTGGCCAACTAGGTCTCCTGATCTGAACCCAATCAAACACCTATGAGGATCTGGCAGCCGGATCAGCATCCAGGCTCTAAAAGAGTTTGTTCTTGAAGAATGGAAAAAGATAGATATTGCAATATGTTGCCAACTTGTTCATTCCATGCCTAGAAGACTTGGTGCTGTCATTACAAATCATGGAGGTCATACAAAATACTAGCTATAGTAATTTTTGTTGTGAGGTGTATTCTTTTTTGCATCATCTAATTTGAGTAAAACTGATGCTTTAGAAATCTAATCTATATTATTAACCTTAAATTTTATGCAATGAGCAAAATAAATGTTCTATAAAACTTTTTGTAAAAATTTAAAAAATTGTTCTTGTGTTCATTGAGAAATTGATTAAAATCTTACTTTAATTGGTGTACTCATTTATGCTGATCACTGTATTGCCAGTGTCCAATGACCTGAAGGTACAAGCCTAAAACCCAAGGAGTATGTATGAACAAGATGCCTGCGTCCTGTACGATTAAGATATGGCACTTACCTATGCGCGAATAAAAGGGTAATATTTCTTAAATTTAATACAACTGACGGAAGCATATTGTGTGCTAATGTAAAAAAAATGGCATCTTAAAAGAGAACTGGGGCTGTGCCTGTACTACAAGGGTTAATCGCTTGTTTGGCTACAGGAGAGGTCAAAGGAGATCTACTTAGCAGATACTCCACTCCTCCCTGGACCAGACCAGTCTCTGCACCCCTGTGCTCCAGCGGTCTTGGGTGCGGATGTTATCAAGCTCAGAGCAGGCTCCATAGACCTGCTCTGGATAATCAGGTATAAGGCCCGATTCACACCTATGCACTTTTAGTGCTTTTTGCATTTTGCAGATTTGGACTACAGTCCATTTTAAATGGTTTCCTATGGAACACGTTCTGTAGTGAAAATCTGCAAAATGCAAAAAGCACTAAAAATGCATAGGTGTGAATCAGGCCTAAGGCTTTCTCCTCTCCCCTGGAAAACACGAGCACAACATGGCACAACCCCACCTACAAGGGAAAAACTTTATTTTAAGCAAAGTAAAAACACATACACACCCCAACATAGGAACCTAGATGTTTGGGACAACATAACAGTTTCTTTTCCATCAAGATTCTGGTCACCAGTCCTCAGGAAAGATGTGCTGGAGCTGGAGAGAGTCCAGAGAAGGGCAACAAAATAATAAGGGGACTGGAGGACTTCAAGTATGAGGAACATCTACAACCACTAAATGTATTCTCCCTGACGCTTGAGAGGAGATATGATAGCAATATACAAATACCTCAATAGTGATCCCAGCATTGGGGGGAAAAAAACTATTCAGTCTCAAGGAGTGTAGGAGGACATGGGGCCACACAATGAAACAGGAGAAGCAGTTTAACCTTAAAGCGGACCTTCAGTCATTTTTTCAACGTTCCATCTATTGAATCTTCTGCCCTTGTTGTTTTAACTTTGGATAGTAAAACTTTTTTCCTGTTTCTTTTCTGGTAAAAAGCCTAGGCTTATGACATCATGCACAGCCCTCTCACGCTCTTGAGAGTTTGCCAGGAAAGCGGGGGGGGGGGGGGGGGTTCATAAGAGGGCCAATGAGAGCTGAAGGTGTGCCTCTGTGTAAATCCAGATAGTGAACAGGCAGCAGCTTCAGCTGCCCAAAGTTAAAATGACTGCAGCCAGACTTGGTGAAGGGAGATTTCTGCAGGATATTTAGCAAGTACAGAATCACAGTATATACAAAATAATATACAAAGTGGTTGGAGGGAAGCTTCAGAATGGCAAAGATGTATTTAATACAAATTATGGGAGCAGACTGCAGTTCCTCTTTTTCACTGTTAAGGGAGATAAGGATGTGGAACTCTCTTCCACAATTGGTGGTGTCAGCGGGGAGTATTGATATTTTTAAAAGACTCTTGGACATGCATCTTAGTGAAAAGATACAGGGATATGGGAAATGATTAGCAACACTGACACATAAACCTACACAGGTTGAACCGGATTGATTATTGTCTTTATTCAACCTTACCTACTATGTGACTATGTAAACTATCCCCTCAGTATTAACTTTTAGTCAGCTAGAAAAGTCTTGGAACACTGTAGAATTAAGTTACAATTGTAAAGAACGGCTTTTTGAAACGGATATTTCTGGATCACTGAATCCTTACAATAAAAATGTGTACCGAGTTACCACTCTATATAGCCCAACTTTCGCTGCATGCTGTATGCTGTTAACAGTGCCTCTTGTTCCAAGTGTTAGAAAAGAGCTATAGTATATAAAACAGGTAACAGTGCGTAAGTGTCATGTAAAAGTGTATTCCTGGGAAAGATGGAATACTGATAGAGGTGGGGGTACAGGTATGAAAGGTAAGCAGAGAAGACGTACAATATGGAGACAGAAGGTGACTAGAAACCAGAGAAGATGTGAGAGGAGCTAGATTCTATCAGGGTAGTCAAAGAAGAACAGGGGTTATGGCTGTTCAGTCAGAGCACTTCTTGGATATTTAAGCTATGCTCTGAAGGGAAACTGTTCCATGTTTCTCTGAGTAAAAACTCTCGTCGGAAAAAAAATATGACGGCTTTTCCGACGGGATTCCGCTCAAGTTTGCTTTGCATACACACGGTCACGCAAAAGTTTGCTGAAATTTCGATTGTCAAGAACGCGGTGACATACAACACTATGACAAGCCCAGAAAATTAAATTCAATGCTTCCGAGCATGCGTCGAATTGTTTCCGAGCATGCGTAAGGATTTTGCACGTCGGAATTGCCACAGACGATCGCATTTTCGGATAGGAACTTTTCCCGACCGAAAAATTGAGACCATGCTCTCAATATTTTGCTGGCTGGAATTCCACCAGCAAAAGACCGATGGAGCATACACACGGTCGCATTTTCCGATGAAAAACTCTCATCGGTCTTTTGCAGGCCGAAATTCCGATCGTGTGTACGTGGCATTAGGCCTCATGCACACTGAGCATTTTACCACCACCTTTGAACGCCTATGCTCCTGGCAGGAAAAAAGCACCTAAAAATGTGTTTTGTACACGCATTTGGGCATTCATATAGTTAACTGGCCAGAATATTAATTCATTTTAGCCATTGAAGTTAAAGTGGATGTAAACCCAATGTCATCCTTTCTAAACTACTGCCATAGGGGTTATCTATAAGGATATACATGCCTCCTGCATGTATCCTTACCTGTCAAATGTCTCCCCTCTATCTGTTATCAGAGCTGAAAAACTGCAGATTCTGTGGGTGGGTCTGTTGTCTGGAGCTCGGTGGGTGGAGGCGTGATGTCAGTAGACTCTCCGCCCACCTCTACACTCCTTGTCAATATGCATTTTCTCCTGTGTATTTCTAACTGAACTTCTGCTATGATCTCTAATAGGGATGAGCTTCGTGTTCGAGTCGAACCCATGTTCGACTCGAACATCGGCTGTTCGACCGTCCGTCGAATTGCGAACGATATGGGCCGTTCGCGCCAAATTCGTGTGGCGCGTCACGGCCCATAATTCACTGCGGCATCGCAGTGCATTGCTGGCTGATGATTGGCCAAGCATGCACTATGACCCGCATGCTTGGCCAATCACAGCGCCGTCAGTAGAGAGAGCTGTAATTGGCCAAAGCCAGGGTGGCTTTGGCCAATTATGGCTCAGGGGATTTAGTACACACCCCACACTATATAAGGCCGCCTGCACGGCGGCCCTGTGTAGTGTGTGTTCCGGTGTGCTGAGAGATAGAGAGAGAGAGAGAGACAGTGTCATTTGATTTGAGTTAGATAGATTAGGCAGAACAGTCAGTCAGTTAGCTGCACTTACAGTGTATTGTGTATATATATGCATCCCAGGTGTTGCATATATATATATACACTGTATTCAGTTTAGCTAGATCCGTTCCTGTTATCTTCTATCTAGACTATTTACATTTAGAGCAGTGCGTCCTGCTCACAGTGTTCAGCTAGATCCGTTCCTGTTATCTTCTAGACTATTTACATTTAGTGCAGTGCGTCCTGCTCACAGTGTTCAGCTAGATCCGTTCCTGCTATTTACATTTAGTGCAGTGCGTCCTGCTCACAGTGTTCAGCTAGATCCGTTCCTGCTATTTACATTTAGTGCAGTGCGTCCTGCTCACAGTGTTCAGCTAGATCCGTTCCTGCTATTTACATTTAGTGCAGTGCGTCCTGCTCACAGTGTTCAGCTAGATCCGTTCCTGCTATTTACATTTAGTGCAGTGCGTCCTGCTCACAGTGTTAAGCTAGATCCGTTCCTGCTATTTACATTTAGTGCAGTGCGTCCAGCTCACAGTGTTCAGCTAGATCCGTTCCTGCTATTTACATTTAGTGCAGTGCGTCCTGCTCACAGTGTTCAGCTAGATCCGTTCCTGTTATCTTCTAGACTATTTACATTTAGTGCAGTGCGTCCTGCTCACAGTGTTCAGCTAGATCCGTTCCTGCAATTTACATTTAGTGCAGTGCGTCCTGCTCACAGTGTTCAGCTAGATCCGTTCCTGTTATCTTCTAGACTATTTACATTTAGTGCAGTGCGTCCTGCTCACAGTGTTCAGCTAGATCCGTTCCTGCTATTTACATTTAGTGCAGTGCGTCCTGCTCACAGCGTTCAGCTAGATCCGTTCCTGCTATTTACATTTAGTGCAGTGCGTCCTGCTCAGTGTTCAGCTAGATCCGTTCCTGCTATTTACATTTAGTGCAGTGCGTCCAGCTCACAGTGTTCAGCTAGATCCGTTCCTGCTATTTACATTTAGTGCAGTGCGTCCTGCTCACAGTGTTCAGCTAGATCCGTTCCTGTTATCTTCTAGACTATTTACATTTAGTGCAGTGCGTCCTGCTCACAGTGTTCAGCTAGATCCGTTCCTGTTATCTTCTAGACTATTTACATTTAGTGCAGTGCGTCCTGCTCACAGTGTTCAGCTAGATCCGTTCCTGTTATCTTCCTACTGACAGGCAGGCTTGTCTGGTTACAGTATATAAAGCTACCTGAAGAAAATTACAGGTGTTCTATTTGATCCTATTAGTACCACGGTCAGGCAGCTAGACTATTTACATTTAGTACAGTGTGTCCTGCTCACATTGTTCAGCTAGATCCGTTCCTGTTATCTTCCTACTGACAGGCAGGCTTGTCTGGTTACAGTATATAAAGCTACCTGAAGAAAATTACAGGTGTTCTATTTGATCCTATTAGTACCACGGTCAGGCAGCTAGACTATTTACATTTAGTACAGTGTGTCCTGCTCACAGTGTTCAGCTAGATCCGTTCCTGTTATCTTCCTACTGACAGGCAGGCTTGTCTGGTTACAGTATATAAAGCTACCTGAAGAAAATTACAGGTGTTCTATTTGATCCTATTAGTACCACGGTCAGGCAGCTAGACTATTTACATTTAGTACAGTGCGTCCTGCTCACAGTGTTCAGCTAGATCCGTTCCTGTTATCTTCCTACTGACAGGCAGGCTTGTCTGGTTACAGTATATAAAGCTACCTGAAGAAAATTACAGGTGTTCTATCCCAGCTTAGTGCAGCTACAGGCCATTAGTATGTCTGGAAGGCCAAGAAGGAGAGGCAGACAGTCACAGGCCAATAAGAGAGGGCAAGCAGGCTCTGTGTCTAGTGCTGGTCGCGGAGACGGTGCATCCTCATCAGCACGTGGCCATGGGACACGCTTGGCCTTTTTTTCGGCAGCTGGCCGTGTTGAGCCGCAACATGCGGAAGACTTGGTCGAGTGGATGACCAAGCCGTCCTCATCCTCCTCATCCTCTCTCACCCATGCCCAGGGTGCTTTGTCTGGCAAAGCAGCGGCCTCTTCCCTCAGCTCAATGTCATCAGTGACTCCTTCCCTAGCTCCACCATGTCCTCATGAGGATTCCCTCGAACTGTTTGACCACAGTGTTGGGTACATGCTCCAGGAGGATGCCCAGCGTTTGGAAGGCTCTGATGATGATACTGAGCTCGATGAAGGCAGTAACATGAGCACGGACAGAGGGGGTGCCCAAGAAGGACAGCAATCTGGCAGTCATGCTCCCCCTGCTGCAGCATACTGCCAGGTTTGCTCCAGTGATGAGGAGGGAGGGGATGATGAGGTCACTGACTCAACGTGGGTGCCTGATAGGAGAGAGGAGGAGGAGGAGGAGGAGGAGGCGGCACATCACCAACGAGGCAGGATGCCCTCCAGGGGCCAGCCTAAGGGCAGCACATTGACTGCATCACACCCCAAAGCTCCACATGTGCAGGGCGCTGCAGTCTCTGCGCGTTATTCAAAAAGTTCTTTGGTGTGGGCCTTTTTTGAGACGAGTGCATCAGATCGCACCGCTGCTATTTGCAACATATGTCTCAAGCGTATCTCGCGTGGCCAAAACATCTCCCGCTTGGGTACCACATGCTTGACCAGACATATGTTGACCTGCCATGCAGTTCGTTGGCAAGCGTATCTAAAAGACCCACACCAAAGAACAAAGAGGATCTCTCCTTGCTCCTCATCAGCTGAGATTTCCAACCCCACTAGACCTTCAGTCCTCTCTGAGACCTGCAGTGAGAGGAATGAAGGTGAAGAATTAGGTGTGTCACAGCCAAGTACTTGTGGGCAATCTGCTTTTGGTACACCGACGTCAGATTGTACCAGGCAAATTTCCCTGCCCCAGCTGCTGCACCGCCGAAAGAAGTTTGCTCCCAGCCATCCACATGCCCAGCGGTTGAATGCTAGCTTGGCAAAATTGCTAGCACTTCAACTGCTGCCTTTTCAGTTGGTAGACTCTGCCCCCTTCCGTGAGTTTGTGGAATGTGCAGTTCCTCAGTGGCAGGTACCCAAACGCCACTTTTTCTCACGGAAGGCGATTCCGGCTCTCTACCGGCATGTGGAAGGCAATGTCCATGCCTCGCTGGACAGGGCGGTCAGCGGTAAGGTGCATATTACCGCTGACTCATGGTCCAGCAGGCATGGACAGGGACGTTACCTAAGTTTCACGGCGCATTGGGTGACTCTGCTGGCAGCTGGGAAGGATGCAGGACAAGGTGCAGTAGTGTTGGAGGTTGTTCCGCCACCACGCCTCCAAAATGCTGATTGTGACACACCTCTCTCCTCCACCCCCTCCTCTTCTTCTTCCTCCATGGCCTCTTCCTCGGAACCAGCGGTGCTCCGTAGGCGTTCAAGGGGCTACGCAAGTACGCAGGCCAAAAGATGCCATGCGGTGCTTGAGCTGGTGTGCTTGGGGGACAGGAGCCACACTGGGGCAGAGGTTCTGTCAGCTCTGCAGGGGCAGGTTCAGAGGTGGTTGACGCCACGCCAACTTAAGGCAGGAATGGTGGTTTGCGACAATGGCACCAACCTCCTCTCTGCCCTCCGACAGGGACAAATGACCCATGTGCCCTGTTTGGCTCACGTCCTTAACTTGGTGGTGCAGCGGTTCTTGGGCAGGTACCCGGGCTTACAGGATGTCCTGAGGCAGGCCAGGAAAGTCTGTGTGCATTTCCGCCGGTCATATAATGCCAGTGCTCGGCTGACGGACCTCCAAAAGGAGTTTAACCTGCCCAAGAACCGCCTAATCTGTGACATGCCCACCAGGTGGAACTCAACGTTGGCCATGCTGCAGCGGCTGCACACGCAGCAGAGGGCCATCAATGAGTACCTGTGCGACTATGGCACCAGGACAGGGTCAGGGGAGCTTGGTTTTTTTTCCCCACGCCAGTGGGCCATGATCAGGGATGCATGCACTGTCCTGTCACCATTCGAGGAGGCCACGAGGATGGTGAGCAGTGACAGTGCATGCATCAGTGACACTGTCCCCCTTGTCCACCTGTTGGAGCACACGCTGCGTGGAATAATGGACAGGGCACTTGAGGCAGAACAGAGGCAGGAAGAGGAGGACTTCCTTAGCTCTCAAGGCCCCCTTTATCCAGACAGTGTTCCTGCGTGCCCGCCGATCACACAGGAAGAGGACGAGGAGGAGGAGGAGGAGGAGGAGGAAGATTGTGTCAGTATGGAGGTGGAGCCTGGCACTCAGCATCAGCAGCAGTCTTTAAGGGATCAGTCCCAAGGAACACATGGACTTGTACGTGGCTGGGAGGAGGTGGCTGCGGACGTTGTTGTCCTTAGTGGACCCAGAGGACTCCGGACCGAATGCCTCAGCAAACCTACGCTGCATGGCCTCCCTGATCCTGCAAAGCCTGCGTAAGGATCCTCGTATTCGTGGTATCAAGGAGAAGGACCAATACTGGCTGGCAACCCTCCTTGATCCACGTTACAAGGGTAAGGTTGCGGACCTTATCTTGCCATCGCAGAGGGAGCAGAGGATGAAACATCTTCGGGAGGCCTTGCAGAAAGGTCTGTGCAACGCGTTCCCAGAGACTGGGAGGTTACAAACTCCTGTTTCTGGACAACGTGTTGCTGAGGCTTCGGTCAGTCAAAGAAGGAGCGGTGGAGAAGGTGGCCGTCTGACCGATGCGTTCAGACAATTTTTTGGTCCGCAGCCCCAAGGTATGATCGGTTCCAGCAACCATCGCCAGCGTCTGTTTTACATGGTGCAGGAATACCTAGGGGCAAGATCAGACTTGGACACCTTTCCCACCGAAAATCCTCTGGGTTACTGGGTCTTGAGGATGGATCACTGGCCAGAGCTTGCACAGTATGCAATTGAGCTACTGGCCTGTCCTGCATCCAGCGTTCTTTCGGAACGCACATTCAGTGCTGCTGGAGGCGTGGTAACTGATCACAGGGTGCGTCTGTCCACCGACTCGGTCGATCGGCTGACCTTCATAAAAATGAATCAGTCTTGGATCACCACCAGCTACCAAGCACCTGATGCTGATGTAACCGAATAATTTTTTTTGAAATCTCAGATCCCTTCAAAGACTGCCTATGCTGATGCTGAGTGACTTTCCCTGAGTAATTATCCTCTTCCTCCTCAATCATCACGCTGATAGCTTGTAAGAACATTTTTGGTTCTGGGCGCCACCACCAGTGCCTAAGGCACAATTTTTCTGCCCCTGTCTAACAGGGGCGTGTAATTACAATTTTTGATGCAATACTTTGCAGCAGGGCTCGTTCCTGCGTTCCAACTAGAGTGTCTGTGAGGGGTTGCAGTGTTGTGGCACCAGCACCAGTGCCTAATGCCTAATTTTTCAGCTCCTGTTCAACAGGGGCATGTAATTACAATTCTTGATCTAATATTTCACAGCAGGGCCCTGTGAGGGCTTACAGTGTTGTGGCCACAGCAACACCTAAGGCCCAAATTTCTGCTGAGTATATAGGGCAGGACCCTACTTTCAAACATCTAACTTACAAACGACTCCTACTTGCAAACGGAAGGAGACAACAGGAAGTGAGATGAAATCTACCCCTAGGAAGGGAAATTCTCTCCTGTAAGAGTTAATATGGGAAAACAATTTCTCCTTTCCACTGATGCTTTCCAATCCTTGTTCCACAAAAAAACCCAAATTTTCAAAAAACATTTTTCATTGGGACAAAAAAGTGAGGTGAAATCTTCTGAAGAGGAGGAAAGACAGCAAAACAAATGTCACAGGGGTGATAACCCTTCCCTATGTTTTCCAAAAAGCTTAGAAAAGATTTTTTGGCTGGAGCTAAACACGTTAAAAATGTTCAAAATTACAAACAGATTCTACTTAACAACAAACCTACAGTCCCTGTCTTGTTTGCACCGCCTGTATACTGCTGTTCAGAGTATATAGGGCCTGGTGGCCCCACACCTTTCCTTATTTTAATTTGGGTGCGGGGTTCCCCTTAATATCCATACAAGACCCAAAGGGCCTGGTAATGGACTGGGGGGTACCCATGCCGTTTGTCTCACTGATTTTCATCCATATTGCCATGACCCGACATGACATTAAACCCGCAAGCAGTTTTAAATGATTTTTTCCTTTAAAAATGACATTTGGTGCAGGGACTGTTCTAAACATGGGAAACACGCGTCACTTTACAGGCATACTATAGACACCCCCCAGGTACGATATTTAAAGGAATATTTCACTTTTTTTTTTTTACTTTAAGCATCATTAAAATCACTGCTCCCGAAAAAACGGCCGTTTTTAAAAGTTTTTTTTGCATTGATACATGTCCCCTGGGGTAGGATCCGGGTCCCCAAACCCTTTTTAGGACAATACCATGCAAATTAGCCTTTAAAATGAGCACTTTTGATTTCGAACGTTCGAGTCCCATAGACGTCAATGGGGTTCTAACGTTCGTGCGAACTTTCGGTCCGTTCGCGGGTTCTGGTGCGAACCGAACCGGGGGGTGTTCGGCTCATCCCTAATCTCTAATATCCAGTGAAAAGACAGGAAAGTAACCACATGACTTCAGCATGCCAAATCATGCTGAGGTGTGGAACAGCCAATCCTTGCAGAGCTGCTGAAGAAAGGAGTGGGGGAGGGAATTAAAAAATAATGCCTGTGTCTTAGGCTGTCACTCACATCAAGGGGAGTATTTGACAAAGTTTTTGTCAGTTAGTCAAGATTTCTCTCACTGAACAATAAAAGAGGATTGCTCAGAGATGGATTAACTGTGTGGCAAGACTGGGCTCAAATGATAGGAAATCTTATACTCTACAGTATGATAAAAAAAAAAAAAATTTCGGGTTTACATCCACTTTAATGAACACTCAAGCACTAAACGTGTCTAGCGTTTATGCACTTTCACAGATGTTTAGTCACATCGAGCATTTTTTCTGCTCAAAATTCTCTGCATATTGTATGCCAACTGCTACCGCATTTTTTAAGGCCTAAATGGCACATACAGCAAATACAAGGGATAACAATGCAGTGTCGTCAGAGGGTTACCTTAGTAGCCATTTAAATGTGAAATATTTTATTGTAAGACACAGGGCTGGCAAGCATCTCATAAAAGTGTGATCCCTTGTATGCATGCATCAAATCACATGTCCACTGAAATGGCACTGTCGAACAATGACCTGCTTCCAGGAAAAGTGAAACACCAGCTGCAGTCATTATGTAAAAGATGATGGCCTGATCTGAGGTCTGTGATGGGAGCCTGTTAGGGAGAACATATAGAGGTAGCGTTATTCTTTAATCACTTTCCTACCATGGCAATTAAAAAAAAAAAAATGCTGGCACGCCCCCCCCGCAAAACTATATATCTTTTAAAAACATAGGCCCTGGATAATGAAATTGTAAAAGCTGCAATTTTATGTTTCAATATGTTTATTGACATTTCTCCCCCCCCCCCAAAAAAAATAAGGGGGAATCCACAACGCATATTAAAACTGTAAGAACAAGTATAAAGTGGCAATCAAATATTATGCCACCCAGCTACTCCCAACCCAAAAGGATTCCTGGTTAAGTAGGAATTCAACATAAAGAAAAGGGTCATACGGAGCAAACAGCCATCCCATTCGGAAAGCCTCCCCCCCCCCCCCCCCCCAAGGAAAATATTAGAACCAGATTTTGCTATCACCTACCAGCACGCCAGAATGGGCCATGGGTAAACGTAATACGCAACCACAAGTGCTAGCAACTCAACTAGATAATAGAGGAAATGCAGATACAAGAAAGAAAAGGGGGAGAAGAGGAAATAAAAGGAAGAAAGACACAGAAAAGAATGAAGGGAAGGAAGAGAGGAGAAGGATGAGACACAGCAGAAGGAAAAGTCAGCTGGAAGTTGGAGATACTTAACCCAAGGATCCCAAACACGGTCAAACTTAGCAGTTTTATCCTGCAAAATACTGACCAGCTTTTCGTGGAGCATGATCCATGTCAGTTTATTTTTCATAACAGCTAAATCTACCACCGGTAGATTTTAACCCCTTCAGCCCCGGAAGAATTTACCCCCTTCCTGACCAGAGCACTTTTTGCAATTCGGCACTGCGTTTCTTTTTAACTGACAATTGCACGATCGTGCGACGTTGCACCCAAACAAAATTGAAGTCCTTTTTTTCCCACAAATATAGCTTTCTTTTGGTGGTATTTGATCACCTCTGCGATTTTTATTTTTTGCGCAGTAAACAAAAAAAAGAGCGACAATTTTGAAAAAAAAAAAAAAACACAATATTTTTTTACTTTTTGCTATAATAAATGTCCCCTAAAAAATTTTTTAAAAAACAAATTTTTTCCTCAGTTTAGGCCGATATGTATTCTACATATTTTAATTAAAAAAAAAAAAAAAAAAATCGCAATAAGTGTATATGGATTGGTTTGTGCAAAAGGTATAGCGTCTACAAAATAGGGGATAGTTTTATGGCATTTTTAATATTATTTTTTATTATTATTATTATTATTGGTAATGGCAGAGATCTGCGATTTTTATTATGACTGCGACATTATGGCGGACACTTGACACTATTTTGGGACCATTGTTATTTATACAGCGATCAGTGCTATAAAAATGCACTGATTACTGTGTAAATAACACAGGCAGAGAAGGGGTTAAACACTAGGAGGATCAAGGGGTTAAATGTATCCTTGTGATTTTAACTGTAGGGGGGGGGGGCTACTACTCACATGACATCGATCACTGCTCCCAATGACAGGGAGCAGTAATCTTTGTCATGTCACTAGGCAGAACGGGGAAATGCCTTGTTTACAAAGGCTTCTCCCGTTCTTCCGGTACGTGCGCGCCCACAATTCCGCTTCTTAAAAGGGGACGTACCTTAACACCCATTTGCCCAGCCGTGCCATTGTGCCGACGTATATCATTGTGTGCTGGTCGGCACGTGGTTAATGTCTTCTATATTGGTTCAATATCGGAGCATATTTTCAGAGAAAAATAAACTAAACACAAATTTGAGTGCACACAAGCACAATATAAAACTCAATTGTTTGGTAGGATACAAAATAGGGGGTTGTGTTAAAGCGGAGATCCACCCACAAATGGAACTTCTGCTTATCAGATTCCTCCCCCCCTCCGAAGTCACATTTGGCACCTTTCGGGGGGAGGGGAGAAGATACCTGTCAAGTGCAGGTATTTTCTCCCACTTCCAGGGCATAGATCGCCGCACTTTTTCTGCGAGTTATGCCATGTGTGGCCCTTCCTTCCCCCCTGCTGTCTTCTGGGACACACACACACACAGAGGTCCCAGAACAGACAGCAGGAACCATTCAGAATGCGCATCGCGGCTCGCACATGCGCAGTAGGGAACCAGAAGCAAAGCCAAAAGTCTTCACTTCCTGGTTCCCTTACCAGAAATGAGGGTGGCAGCTTCCGTGAGTCCTTCCGAAGATCGGCTTCAGGTGCTGACATCGTGGGCTCCCTGGACAGGTAAATGTCTATATATTAACCACCTCAATACTAGGCACTTTCGCCCCCTTCCTTCCCAGACCAATTTTCAGCTTTCAGCGCTCTTGCACTTTTAATGACAATTACTCAGTCATGCTACGCTGTACACAAATTAAATTTTTATCATTTTGTTCGCACAAATAGAGCTTTCTTTTGGTGGTATTTATTCACGACTCCATTGTTTTTTTTTCTTTTTTGCGATATAAGCACAAAAATAGTGGAAATTTGGAAAAAAAACAATATTTTCTTTTTTCTGTTTTAAAAGAAATCCAGTAAAATCGAATTGTCATAAATTTAAGCCAAAATGTATTCTGCTACATGTTTTTGATTAAAAAAAATCC
Organism: Lithobates clamitans; assembly: GCA_037952925.1. Classification (NCBI taxonomy): domain Eukaryota; kingdom Metazoa; phylum Chordata; class Amphibia; order Anura; family Ranidae; genus Lithobates; species Lithobates clamitans. The sequence continues at coordinate 663,000 of JBBGZY010001799.1, read as the reverse complement.
TGTTAAGTGTATAATAATTGGTTTGTGTGATCACGGACATATGTACGCAAATGATCATGTACAGATGTGTGCAGGTGATCACGTACATATGTGTGCAGATTACCATTGGGACATGTGATTTTAGTGGGACATATGTGGGGGACAGCTTTTTTTATTATTTGGGGACATGTGTGTTTTACATTATGTGGGGACATGTGTGTGTTTTACATTATGTGGGGACATGTGTGTTTTACATGTATGTATTTACATGTGTGTTGACACTAGGTTGGTGATCAGTGAGTAAAAAGCTGTAAAAAACAGCTCATACTCACTGATCATCAGCCGGCTGCAGCGATCCCCTCTCCTCCACAGCGACAACTTCCGTGTGAGGAGAGGGGAGCTGATCGCCTAGCAACCGGCTGTGTTTACATCACATGACGGCTGTGATTGGACACGGCCATCATGTGATCAGGAGGGCCAATCACAGAGCCCTCCTGCCGATCCGAGATGCGCCGTGTCCGGGTGACACGAGCGCATCCGGATCGCGCCGCTGCACGGGCATGCGCGCGCGATCCAGCTCCTTCTGAGGGACGTTCCTGAACGTCCACTCAGAAGGAGAGAGCGCCCACCCGGCCGTTTATGTACATTGGCCGGGTGGGAAGTAGTTAAAAGTCAGCAGCTAGACTATTTGTAACTGCTGACTTTTAATTTTTTTTACTCCGCTTTAAGTAGATAAGAAACCCACGTTCAGGGTACTGTAAAAGCATGGTACTGGATCATTTTCTCATTGAAGTCAACAGTCAGCAGGAAAGAAAATACAAAACCTACTTTGGCAGACAAGGGGTTAATCATGAATTAGGGCCCTAGAATTATTGCTCTTACTCCAACGTTTGCAGTGATACCTCACATGCATGGTGCAATCACCGTTTACATACATCGGGTAAAATAGGTATTGAACATGTCACCACTTTTCTAGGTAAATATATTTCTAAAGGTGCTATTGACATGACAGTTTCACCACATGTCGGTAACAACCAATGCAATCAATACATAAACCAAAATAAATAAGTTCAGAAATTAAGTTATGTGTAATAAAATGGAATGATACAGGGAAAAGGTATTGAACACATGAAGAAAGGGAGGTGCAAAAAGACATGGAAAGCCAAGACAAAAGCTGAAATCTACCAGTAATTTGAAAGCAATCCTACCCTTGTCAGTGCAAATTAATATCAGCTTGTTCAGTCTTAACTGATGGCCTATAAAAAGGTGTCTCATTACCAAGGTGTCACACAAAAAACATCTCATGATGATATTGATGCAAAACATACTGATGGCATTGGTTACAGAAGGATTTCTAAACTTCTGAATGTTCCAGTGAGCACTGATGGGGCCATAATCCAGAAGTGGAAAGAACATAATTTCCCTATAAACCGGCCATGACCAAATGCTTCTCGCAAGATTTCTCACAGGAGGAGTGAAGGGAATTATCAAAAGATTTGTCAAAGACCACTTGTGGAGAGTTTCAGTACGACATAGAATTATCAGGTCCAATTTTTTCAAAGAAAATAATAAGTATTGCACTCAACAACCATGGCCTGTATGCACACTCACCACGCAAGACTCCATTGCTGAATAAAAAGCATGTTGAAGCTAGTTTAACCGCTAGCCACCCGGCCACCGTCAAATGACAAAGGGGCGGTGCGGCTCTAATCCTGGGACGACGTCAAATGAAGTAGTTAAAGAACGGCCGCGCCGTATTACTAGGACACGGCGTGACCCCCATCTCTGTAAAGGGCAGCGTCTCTTTAACCATGTGATCGGCTGTGTCCAATCACAGCTGGTCACATGAAAACATGGAAATGCCAGTAATCGGCTCTCATCGCCTCACACTGACAGTGTGTGGCGAGGAGAGCCGATCAGCGGCATCTCCTCGCAGGGGACATCAAGACATGTAATCAGGGCACTTGTCCCCAGTACCCCGATTACAAAAAATGCCACCAGTGCCAGCAAATAGTGCCCATTAGTGATGCCAGTCAGTGCTGGCTATCAGAGCTGGCCATCAATGCCCAGTGCCCATCAGCACTGCCTATCCTTGCCGCCCATCAGTGTCACATATTGGTACCACCTATCAGAGCCCATAAGTGCGGAATATTAGTGCCACCTAATCAGTGCCACCTATCAGTGAAGGAGAAAAATTACTTATTTACCAAATTTACTGACAGAAACTAAGAAAAACTTTTTTTCTTCAAAATTTTCGGTCTTTTTTTTTTGTGGAAATAAAAAACCCAGCAGTGATTAAATACCACCAAAAGAAAGCTGTATTTGTGTGAAGAAAATGATAAAAGTTTCACATTACAGTGTAGCATGACCATGCAATTGTCATTCAAAGTGTGACAGTGAAAATTTGCCCCTATGCAGGAAGGGGGTGAAGTGCCCTGTAGGCAAGTGGTTAGTTTGCTGCACAACATTTAGACAAGCCTGTGAGACTGGGAGAATATAGTCTGGTCAGATGACACCAAAATTGAACTCTTTGGATGCCATAATACACACCATGTTTGGAGGTCAAATGGCACTGCACATCACCCCAAAACATCCCCATACCAACACTGAATTTTGTAGGTGGGAACACCATGGTGTGGGGCCAATTTTCAGAATATGATACTGTCAAACTTCATATCTTTAACCCGTTCCGGATCAGCCACCACAGTTTTACTGTAGCAGGTTGGCCCGGCAGGGCGAAGCGTTGTAGCTATACGTCACGTGCACCCCTTAGGCGGCCGCAATGACCGGATTCGCTTCAGAGCCGATCAGTCTCCAGGCTCAGGCCAATGATTTCTGGCCTGGACCTGGTGATCGGTCCTGGCAAATGAAATTCTTCCCCTGCATGTGTAAGTGTAAACACAGCAGGGGAAGTGAAGTCATCTCTCCTTGTGGAACTCTTTCTCGTTCCAGAGAGAGGAGAGAAGACATCTCAGAGTAAGTGCACCAACACTACACTGACACCAGTTCACGTAGGTACACACTTGTCACCCCCCGATCCCCGCCGCCGCCCCCCCCCCCCCCCCCGGTAAACCCTTAACCCTGTCAATGTGTCACCCAGTGCAGTGTTTTTGTTTTGTTTTTTTGATCACTGTACTGTGTCATTAGTGACAAAAATCAGTGTTAGGGTACTTAGTGGTAGGCCCAGATAGGTCTAGGGACCCCCCCAATAAAGGTTTAACTCCTTGATCACCCTGTCACCAGTGATCACTGTATTAGTGTCATGGGTGACGCTGGTTAGATTTTGTTTTTTTTTCTTTTTTATAGCGTCAGGGCACCCGCCGTATATTATATAAGTTAAGGTGTAACCCCCTTGATCACCCGGCAGTTGATATTAGTTAGGTTTTAGTGTCAGATAGGGTCTGCTTCGCCCCAGGCAGCGTCAGATTGGTGCCAGTAGCGCCAACACTCACGCACACACACACCATACACCTCTCTTAGTAGTAAAGTGTCTGAACGGATCAATATCCGATCAGATCTATACTAGCAGTTTTGGGTTCCCCAAAAATACAGTGTTAGTGGGATCAGCCCAGATACCTGCTAGCACCTGCGTTTAGACCCTCTGCCCAGCCCAGCTCACCCAAGTGCAGTATCAATCGATCACACATAACTGCAGCATTCGCAAAGTCAGGCCTGATCCCTGCAAACGCTAACAGTTTTTTTGTAGCATTTCAAGCAGTCGCTGACAGTCAGGAGCTCTTTTTCCTGAGAGTCTCACTACTGTACCAGTAAATTTAGAGACCAAAATGTAAAATCGAAGGTACAGTAGTGAAGAGGCCTACACGTTTTTGAGCATGATAGTGAAGAGTAAGTCACCCATCTGTCAGATTCAGGCTCAGAATATGAACCAGTTGACAGCAGGGGCACGCTGACAGATAGCTCTGACGACGGAGTAATGGTCCCTGCCAAGGTCAGGCATACCCGACCCTGATTTTCTACTGTCGTTGAGGTGCAAGAACCGCAGGGCTCTCGTATGGAGCAGAGAGCCAGTACTAGTGCCGCTCATCCTTCTGGTGAACTGGCAAGCACCAGCGGCCTAGTACATACTGGTCGTACATCCAGTACTGCAGTAACACTTGGTGACGTGGCAAGTCCCATAAGTGCAGTTCAAGCTGGTGAGGTGGCTAGCACAAGGAGTGTCCCGCAGCCACCAAAAAGACAAACACAGGCCCGTCGAGCCCATAGAGGCCTTCCTGCTAAATTCGCCAATCCTAATTGGGAGCCCACCACTTCTGCAGCATCTGCACTTCCCCCATTCACTGGCCAACCCAGAATTCAGGTGGAAACAGTTGATTTTAGGTCACTTGATTTTTATTCGCGTTTTTTCACGGAAGATCTCTATAGATCTGATGTGGACCAAAGCAATTTGTATGCTGGTCAATTCATCACCGCTAATCCCCAGTTGACCCTTGACAGAGATTGGAGACCTATTACGGACTCCAAATTTAAGACCTTCCTGGGCCTATCCCTCCTCATGGGCATAACTAAAAAGAGTGAATGGCGGTCATATTGGTTCACTGACCCAATTCACCATATGCCCATGTTCTCTGCCTCCATATCCAGGACACGATACGAGCAGATCTTGCGGTTCACGCACTTCACTGTTTAGGAACTCTGACGTCCTCGGGGTGACCCTGGATTTGATCAGCTCTACAAAATTTGGCCCCTCGTAAACCACTTCAACTAACAGTTTGCAGCCTTGTTTACTCCCAATCAAGTTGTCTGCGATAAGTCCCTGATTAGGTTTTCTGGCCGCTTGGCTATCAAACAGTATCTTCCCAGCAAGCGTGCCAGATATGGAGTCAAGATGTATAAGCTCTGTGACAGGGCAACAGGCTATACATATAGTTTTATGGTTTACGAGGGAAAAGATAGTCACGTAGAGCTGGAGAACTGCCCAGACTACATAGGGAGCACTGGTAAGATTGTGTGGGACTTGGTTTCACCCTTATTCGGAAAAGGGGTACCACTTGTACATGGACAATTATTACACGAGCATGCAACTTTTTAGTCACCTTTTTGATTATGGAATTGGTGCATGTGGCACCGTGCAATCTAATTGCCGGGGCTTCCCCCAACGGCTTGTAGAATCCCGACAGGGGGAGAAAGCCTGCTTGAAGCGTAATAATTTGTTGGCAGAGAAGTGGGGGGATTCACGGAATGCTTTTGTTCTGTCCTCCTTTCACGCAGATATGACAGTCCAAATTCCTACGGCGACTGGTGTTGTGGAGAAACCCCTCTGTGTCCATGAATACAACCTTAATATGGGAGCGGTGGACCTCAACGACCAGTTGTTGGCGCCGTACATAACTGCCGGTAAGGCCAGACTTGGTACAAAAAAAGTGTCTGTATACTTATATCAATTGGCTCTGCTGAACGCTTTTGTGCTATAATAAGCTTCAGGAAGAACTGGATCCTTCCTAAAATAAATACAATTCCAGGAAGAGATTGTCACAGCCCTTCTGTTTTCAGACGTTGCTATGGCCCACCTTCCCAACGCAAATGCAGTGAGCCGGCTGCATGAAAGGCATTTTCCGTTTGTCCTCCCTGGTACGCCTACCCAAAGAACACCCCAAAGAAGATGTTGTGTCTGCAGAAACCGCATATTTAGGCGTGACACGCGCTTTTATTGTCCCTCCTGTCCTGACCAACCTGGTCTCTGCATCAGTGACTGTTTCAAACGCTACCATACACTAGTTGAGTATTAGCGTAGGGTACAGCACTGCACAGTCCTAGGGCACACTAACACAGGGTCTCAAAAGATGAGAGGGCCATCACATTTTGGGAGACCCCAATCTGGAACGTTTATAAAAGTGCAATATATATATATATATATATATATATATATATATATATATATATATATATAAGTCAAAAATAGTTGTGATTTTTTTCTTCTCTCTTGCTCTATTGGTCTCTCTCTGTATACTGTATTTTAGAACTGTAATGTTTTATTTTTACTATGTTTTATTGTATTTGCTTTGCAGGTATGGTATGTCTTACTGTTATACTGTAATGTTACTTTGTTTTATTGTTAACCTTTATTTGCTTAGCAGGTACGCCATTCAGCTGCAGCACCGATTTATTTATCTTAAAAGGAACAGCGTTTGCTTCCATGATACGTAAATCAGCGACTCCAGCACTGTAGGAGGTAATTTCACCACCACAGTTTAAAAAAAAAAAAAAAAACGATGCTTGTATGCCCATCATTAGAAGTGGGTGGATGAAGGGCGGTATCCTAATGGTGGGCATACCCACTGATCCATCTCTTTTTCGTTCAGCCCACAGGCTATATAAAAAAAAGAACATTACAATGTATGCCCAACAAGTACCAGCGACATACTGGTATATTGCTGGACTTTGAGTGGTTTTACCAGAATGATGCCTGCAGGTTTAGGCATCATCTTGGTATCATTCTTTTTAGCCAGCGGTTGGGTTTCATGTAACAGCAATCCTAGTGGCTAATTAGCCTCTAGACTGCTTTTTTTTTTCTTCAATTTTTATTCTTTATTAAATTTTTTAAAACTTTACCAATACAAATATCCAAAAATCATTTTAAACATTACCTTAACTACAAGATAGAATAATTGAATAAGCAGAAATAGGAGTTCAATCTACTAGAAAAAAAACAAATTAGAGGTAAAGGGCTTCCCAAACCCAACTCCTACAGCCAATTCCAATATTATGAGATTAATGTATATACCTTAATCCCTCCCTTCTTTACAAACCCTCCCCCCACCCATATCAACACACTCGTGTTTAGAGTCCTATAACGATTTTATCAGACTGTTCTTATATTTGCTATAATTTATCTTATTACACTTAGCTAACTCATAACTCCCATTTTGGTCTACTATTCCTTTTCCCTAACAGAATAACCATTCTATTTATTTTCCCTACTCTATTATACTTTCTATTTGGGGCAGGCCATTTTTTCCAACCATAACCTCCACATCCTATCAAATTCCTTAAAATTACCTCTCTTTATGTACACTATTCTTTCCCTACAGAGGGTTTCATTTATTGTGGCAATCCAGTCTCTTACTCTGGGGGGTACCTTTGATTGCCATCTTAATGTGATCATTTTCCTAGCTTGGAACAAGCATCTCAAAATTGCCACTGTGATGCTCTTCCTCTCCCCCTGCTATACCCCAGTATATATACTATGGCCTCCCTCTCCAATATAATTCCAAATATATGTCTTAAGCTATTGATCAACCCCTCCCAGTATCGGAACAACTTGGGACATCTCCACAACATGTGTATGAGATCCCCAGTCCCCCGGCATCTGGGGCAACTATCATTAGATCTTTTACCAAACTTAAAGAGACGCTTAGGTGTATAATAGGCTCTATTTAATAGCATCAGGTGTGATATCTTCTGTGGAGGAGAGACCGATACCATCGGTCCCATCTCTAAGATTCTCTTCCACTGCACTTGTGTTATTGCCCCTATATCCTCTTCCCATATTGCTCTTACAGAGTGGAGTATTCCCCCACTGTTGACTTCTTTTCTTATAATGTCCATATATTTCAAATATTAGACCATTAGTGGGACCTACCTGAAGTATACTTTGAAAGAGGGGTGTTTTTTTCCATACTAAACTATGATTCCTAAATTGGGCATCAAGGGCGTGACCTAGCTGCAAATAGGTTTTGGTATCTAGACTGCTTTTACAAGCAGTGGGATGGAATGTCTTCCCCCCCACCCACCATCTTCCATGGTTTTCTCGGGCCCTCCTGTCCCAACAGGGAACCCGAGAATGCAGCCGGTGGTTCCGCCAGCTGACCATAGAGCTGATCAGAGACCAGAATGGCTCCAATCATCTCTATGGCCTAAGAACCCGGAAGCTACAAGCATTTCATGACTTGGTTTCGCTGAATATAGACAGCGCCATTGGGAAATTGGGAAAGCATTTTATCACACCGATCTTGGTGTGGTCAGATGCTTTGAGGGCAGGAGGAGAGATCTAGGTTCTAATAGACCCCAATTTTTTCAAAAAAAGGGTACCGGTCACTAACTGATTGATGTTGTCCCCGGCATGTTTGCCTGTTTCAGAGCGGAGGGGAAGCCGTTGGAGCCAGCGTGCTGATGTCACTCAGCAGAAGAATGTGATTGGTCATGGTCAGGTAAGTAATCTTCTTCACAGAAGTCCCGGGGACAAGCATGACTGCAGCTGCAGCACTGAGAAAACGTGAGCAGCTTTACTTTTTTTTTTTTTTTAGAATCATGGAGGAGAGACATTTTTTTTTTTTTTTTTTTTTTATTTGAGAGAGGGAGAGACATTTTATATATAATATATATGGCAAGTAAATGGGCGGAATTCAGTTCCAAGACTCTAAACATAATATAGTACCAACATCCCTAAAATTCAGAAAGAGCAAAAAGTGGAGATAGGGGACTTTTAGGGTACATAGAGAAGAAACGTACTAAAATCTAAAAATATATTATTTATTTCATAAATTTATTAAAAGTGTAACATACAGTGTATAACACAGTCATAGGTACATACACACTTGCCTATTAAATAACAGCGAAATAGACTGTAATTACATATGTATAAATAGGTATCATGTCCACATTTTTCAACATGTTTCGCCGATGTGGCTTCATCAGGAAAGGGACAGAAGGTTTTATTCAATAACCATAAAAACATAAATCTTCCAGCTCTTGGTTTAGGAAAAAAAAAGAGAGAAAACATACAAAATTAACACAATGTTTTTTCTGTCCATTATCAACACATAGTGAGAAAAAAAAGGGGGGGGAGGGGTGGGGCGTTCCACCTCCCATACCTTGAAGGGTGTAAGGGTTTACTCAGGAGATGTTGCTCACAGAAATTTGGCAATGCATATCCACACCTGGGTTCCAGAGTGGCCAGATCTCCCGTAGGGGGAGATGTAACTTTTATCCGGGGTCACACAATGGTGCCTGTAACACAAACATGTATTCAAAATTTATGAAATATGAACAGGCATCACTCAAACATGAACTCACCCCCAGAGTGGAGAAAGCTTGGGTAGAATATTCACTGGGACATCATATGGACAGAATAGAGGGATTGTCCTTCAGTTAATACAGCTGCATATATATCGCACTTATATTAAAGATATTACAAAAGCCAGTGATGATACCTACTTTACAAAAGCCCTTAATCCCTTAAAAAAAACACGCCCACAACGACCACAAAAATGCACCACTCCTAACACTATGATGACCAGTAATGTATTAAACCACTCATCAGCAATACTGACCACGCCGATAACAAAAAATAACCCCATTTCAACACCTGCGGGCCCCATGTCCCAACATCTCAATGAACAACGTCCCTTTACATCTGGCCCTCAGTTGGACTTACGTACAGCGCCCATTTTCACCTCTAATGCTCATGACTCCAAACATGCATCTATTGCCATGCCCACATTCACTCGAACAAACCAGCCTTTAAAGTAGATTGTCCCGGTTCTGTATGCATACAGGATCGGGATGAACTCTGTATTATCAATTTGTCATCTCACCCGTTGTCGCAGGATGAGGCCAGAGTGCTCAAGCTCGGCCTTACGTTCTGCCCAGATGAGAATGCAGACAAATTTGAGTTAATCAAGGACCTGCATCTCTTTGCCAGATGTCTTATGTACAAAGTACTCTATGATAAGGAATCAAATACAGTAGAATTTCCATGCCAACCTAATTCCAATATGACTGGTGTAACATTTGAAGATCTGAAAGCTTTACAGGACCTAATGGACCTGTGGGACGAGAGCAATCCTGAAGAAGCGGGTTACGTGTTCAATCCTTCGGGGGAGGGATCCGGAGTACCATGTACCCGGCCCACGGTCACCCGACCTTTCCTTTTGAATACTCCGGGTAGTTTCTCCTTTGGTGCACCTAAAACCTATAAACCCAAGTCTAGATCATTTCCGATTCTCTAAGGGAATTCCAATATTTGGGCCTTCGTGATTCAAGTCACCAAGGAAATAGAATCCACTAATTGGCAGCAGGGTTCGGCGCCCAATTTATCAAAAAATCTCAAACAAGCATTGCACAATCTTAGTTTCAACAAAAACATTGTGATAAAGCCATCAGATAAAGGGGGTAATCTTGTTATCATGGATACGGATCAATATGAGAGAATGTGTTACGATATGATCTTGAATAAGACCTGGTACAGATCTGTCCCAGTGTCTCATGTCATATACTATGCGACCAAATATTATGAGATCATAGCAAGGGCCAAAAATAAAGGCATTATTGACCAAAAAACTTTTGAATTTTGAATACGACCAACTTTACCACCCCTATGTTTTATGCACTACCAAACGTGCATAAAAATCTGTCCTGTCCCCCGGGCCGTCCCATCATATCTGGGTGTGGCTCTCTAACAGAAAAAGCGAGTCAATTAGTGGATGAATATTTGTACCCACATGTTAAGGGCTTATTTTCGTATGTTAAGGATACTATCAAATTATTAAACATTACAGATGGATTGGTGCTATCTCCGGGTTGTTGGTTGGTTGCAATAGATAATGAAGCCCTTTATAATACCACACCGCATACAAGAGGGGTTGAGGTCATACGTGAATTTATAGCTGAACGTGACATTGACTCTCAGAAATAAAATGATTTTATCAAACTATTGAGTTTTGTTTTGACCCATAACATTAAGGGTTCCCAGTACCTCCAGGTGCAGGGAGTTGCTATGGGGGCCAAATGTGCCCCCTCTTATGCAAACCTGTACCTGGGAGGGTGGGAACGAGATTTGTTTGCAAATTAATCCAGATCGGCACAAATTAGTCAGATGCCATCATGGAACCGGTATATTGACGATGTCCTGATGGTTTGGGCAGGATCAAAGGAGAGCTTATTGGAATTTTTGGAGAGCCTGTAAACGATTACGTATAAACTTAAGTTTACTTATGCTTTTGATCAGTCTAAAATTACCTTTTTGGACGTGGAAATTTTTATCAATAAGTCAGGGGCTTTGTGTTCCACCCTTTTTAGGAAACCATCAGCAGGTAATGGCCTACTACATGCTACAAGCTCTCATCCTGAGAAACTGATCACGAGCATACCGTATAGTCAATTTTTACGTATCAGACGAAATTGCACGCAGCAGCAGAACTTCCAGAGGGAAGCAAATAGACTGCGTGATCGCCTCTTTATTTGGGGTTACAGCAGGACATGCCTTAAGAAGGCATTCAACAGAGTGAATTGCCAGAAGACATGCCCTGTTGTATAAACCTAGACATGAGAAAACCACAACATCAACACGTATCATAACAAGGTTCAATCAACAACATAGAAAGATACGGAGCATTTACAACAAATTTTGGTATTTGTTGACAGCAGATAAGAGAATCTCAAGGTTTGTCAAACCATATCCGGAGATTACGTACAAGAGGTCCCGGTCTTTACGGGACATCATGGTGGCCAGTCACTATCAAGATACAGACACAGCTAGACCCCAAACACCTGGCACTTACCGCTGTGGCAGGTGTAACTTTTGTGCCTTTATTCTCGTGGGAAGAAATGTTGTACTTCAGGACAACAAAACATGGACCCCTAAATACAGGACAAACTGCCAGTCAGTGGGCTCAGTCTATATAATGAAGTGCTCCTGTGGAGCCTTCTATATAGGGAAAACGTAACGTCCCCTATACTGCAGGAGTAGGGATCACGTTTCGTTAATTGCAAAACACAGGATAGAGACAACTATTAGTCGCCATGTAGGATTATATCATAATTTCAACCTCAAAACCATTGGCTTCTTTAGTTTGGAGCATTTACCCCAACAAGAACGGGGGGGGGCGACTTGGATAGAAAACTATTACAATTAGAGACCAGATGGATGCATTCATTACAGGCAACTCGGCATCCGGGGCTCAATGAGGGAATCAGGTACAAACCTTTTTTGTAACGGATTTGGGGCCCCCCTCCCCCAATTCTCCCTTCCCCTTACCCCCCCCCCTTTCTTCCCCCCCACTGTCCTGTCCCCTACCTTTCCCTGTGAGCTTGGGGATCTTGGTTTTGTGTGTACCGGGCTGGGTTCGGAAGGGTTTGTTTCGACACACAATTGACAGTTTTTTCCCTCTTATAATGAGGTATTGTCACTAATTAATTTATAATATATATTGTATATACAAGTAATTCATGTTTGATGGTTTTTGATCTGCATAGTTGATGTAATATTTCTGTAAAGAGCTATATCACACACATGTGACTTTATATTTTATTATTTATCCTTTTTTTTTTTCTCTTTCGTGCTAATTTGTGCTGCGCTGCCCACTCTGGAAGTCCCTTTGTTTTATAGGCCTTAGATCCCCGTACGGACGCCCGAGGGTGTGCAGCGGGAATGGTTCCCATATTCTGCTATACGCCCGCTCTGTGGGTGTGTACAGGTCACAGTGCCCCGTGAATATTTTACATCTAGTCCACAGATACACTCCATGACAGGCGGTGTCAGCACTGCAAGTTGGGGGTGGGGTCTTGTGGCACATGTCGGCGGTGCATCTACTTCCGACTTCCGGGTTCCTGTTTGTGTCTCTCGCACCTTCATTATAGCGTCCGAGTTGACGCCATTATGCTGTGACGTCACACGCCGTAATTTGGCACCAACGGGGGGGATGTTTAAACCGACCATGACGTTCTGTCATGATGGGAGTCTCTGTGAGCTCGTGCGTTAATGGGCGGTGGTTACAGGTAACTCAAATATTCTGGCCAGCAATATGCCAATTCCTTTAAAGATGGATTAAAGCATGTATATTATGGCGGAGCCCTTATTATTTTCTGTATAACAGAAAATAAAAATCCTTTGCTGTCTTTTTTGACAAGTTTAACCCTGCAACTGCATTTTTGGCTGTTGGCCGTGCGGACTAATCACTCCTTTGTTTTGATGCATATATCTCTATTACCTCGCGGTTTATCATGACCGCTGGGCATTAAGGGCTTTTGTAAAGTAGGTATCATCACCGGCTTTTGTAATATCTTTAATATAAGTGCGATCTATATACAGCTGTATTAACTGAAGGATAATCCCTCTATTCCGTCCATATGAGCTCCCAGTGAATATTCTACCCAAGCTTTGTCCACTTTGTGGGCGAGTTCATGTTTGAGCGAAGCCTGTTTTAAACATGTTCTCCCCCTGTTCATACTTCATAAATTTTGAATACATGTTTGTGTTACAGGCACCATTGTGTGACCCCGGATAAAAGTTACATCTCCCCCTACGGGAGATATGGCCACTCTGGGACCCAGGTGTGGATATGCGTTACCAAATTTCTGTGAGCAACATCTCCTGAGTACACCCCCACGCCCTTCAAGGTATGGGTGGTTGAACGCCCCACCCCTCCCCCTCCCCCTTTTTTTCCTCACTATGTGTGTTGATAATGGATAGAAAAAACATTGTGTTAATTTTTGTATTTTTTCTTTCATTTTTTTTCATACACCAAGAGCTGGAAGATTGTATGTTTTTATGGTTATTGAATAAAACATTATGTCCCTTAACTATAAATAAATAATATATTTTTAGATTTTAGTTTGTTTCTTCTCTATGTACCCTAAAAGTCCCCTATCTCCACTTTTTGCTCTATATAATATACATGTTTGCTCAGAGGGTGTAAATCTTTAAAATAAAAAGTTTTTGAGAATCGTGAGAGAATCGTGATCTTTATTCTCTAAGCAAAAAAATTGTTATTCTCATTTTTCCCAGAATCGTGCAGCTAATATATATATATATATATATACATAATGTTTGGGGGTTCAACGTCATTTTCTTGCAAAAAAATAAATATTTTTTCATGTAAACAAAAAGTGTCAGAAAGGGCTTTGTCTTCAAGTGGTTAGAAGAGTGGGGGATGTGTCACATAAGCTTCTAAATGTTGTGCATAAAATGCCAGGACAGTTCAAAACCCCCCAAATGACCCTTTTTGGAAAGTAGACGTCCCAAGCTATTTGATGATAGGCATGTTGAGTCCATGGAGTACATTTTTTTCTTTTTTTTGCACAAAATCATCACTAAATGATATATTGCTCAAACATGCCATGGGCATATGTGAAGTTACACCCCAAAATACATTGTGCTGCTTCTCCTGAGTATGGGGATACCACGTGTGAGACTTTGGGAGTCTAGCCGTATACAGGACCCCGAAAACCAAGCACCGCCTTCAGGCTTTCTAAGGGCGTAAAATGGCGATTTCACTTCCTCACTACCTATCACAGTTTCGGAGGTCATGAAATGTCAAGATAGCACAAAACCACCCGAAATGACCCCATTTTGGAAAGAAGACACTCCAGCTATCTGCTGAGAGGCATGTTGAGTCTATGGAATATTTTAAATTTTGCCACAACTTTCAGGAAAAATAATTTTTAGGTCTGTTACTGATTAAAATTTTTGTGTTCGATTAATCGATTTTTTTTTAATCGATTAATCGACTAATTTCGATTATAACGCACATACAGAGCAACTACTTTTAGCTGATCTCCTTGCATTGCAACTCTGCATTAGTCAGTGATAAATGTGGTATACACTGTATACAAATCACCCGACACTAGTTAGTTTCCACAATCCATGACTTCACAGTTCACACAAATACGTTTTTAAATTCAAACTGTAGCACTGACGTAAGTAATTTTTTTTTCCACAGTAGTGTGACAATCCCTCCACCTCCAGTCTAACTAATCACTCTCACCTTATGGCATGGACCCCTGTGCAAACAGGTGGTCATGCAAGCGGGTATCAAAAGGGTTAACACGGACCATAAACTTCTCTCACGTCTCCTTAGATCTCAGCAAGGACACCAGGTCATGGGTAGAAAGAAAAGATCTAAGTGCTCACTGCTTAAGTATAAGATTTAATTTTTGTGTTCAAACACAAACTACTCACATAAAGATGATAAAAACACAGCATGTAAAGCCAACAATCGCGTTAGTTCCGTAGGGCAGCAGCGGGTGACGTCACGCGTAGCTCCTCCTCCGTACGCGTTATGTTCAATCAGAATTTCAACGTCACAGGACTCCTCCCCCTTCCCCAAGTGCCTCCGTCTGCTAACAAAGGGAAGGGGGGGGGAGGAGTCCGGTGACATTGATGTCCGTGACGTCACCAGATGTCCGATGGAACTCCCTGAAGACCCGGAAGGCGGCAGAGAGGCGAGAACTGATCAAAACAATTTTGATCGATCAAAAAAATGTATTGATTAATCAAGGAATTAATCTTTAATTTCCACAGCCCTAATAATTTTTTTTCTCTCTTTTTTTTTTCCAGAAAGTTACAAACTAATATTTTTCAAAATGGGGTCATGGGGGGGGGGTGTTGTGCTCTCTGGGCATTTTATGGCCGTCGAAACTGTGATAGGTAGTGAGGAGTGAAATCAAAAATCTACACCCATAGAAGTCCTGAAGGTGGTGCTTGGCTTTCGGGGTGCTGTGCATGGCTAGGCTCCCAAAAAGTCTCACACGTGGTCTCCCCATACTCAGGAAAAGCAACAGAATGTATTTTAGGGTGTAATTCCACATAAAACCATGGCCTGTGTGAGCAATATATCATTTAGTGACAACTTTGTGTAATTTTTTTATTTTTTTCTTGTAATTTTTTTTAATCACAAAAAAATAAAATATTCAATGGGCTCAACAAGTCTCTCAGCAATTTCCTTGGGGTGTCTACTTTTCAAAATGGGGTAATTTGGGGTTTGTACTGCCCTCCCATTTTAGCACCTCAAGAAATGAGATAGGCAGATGTAGATGCTATAACTTTTGCTCAAACCAATATACCCTTTTTGACATTTTTTTTTACCAAAGACATGTGGCTGAATACATTTTGGCTTAAATGTATGACTAAAATTTCGTTTATTACATTTTTCTTATAACAAAAAGTAGAAAATATTTTTTCAACCTTTTCGGTATTTTTCCATTTACATCGTAAATAATAAAATTTGTAAAGGCAATCAAATACCATCAAAAGAAAGCTCTATTTGTGGGGAAAAAAAAGGACGCAAATTTTGTTTGGGTACAACATTGCATGACCGCGCAATTACCAGTTAAAGCAGCGCAGTGCCAAATTGTAAAAAGTGCTCTGGTCATTGAGCAGCCTAATCTTCCGAAGTGGTTAAGGAAGGATGAATGCAAAAATGTACCAAGACATTCTTGATAAAAATCTAATGCCATCTACCAAGATGATGAAGATAAAACGAGGGTGGACATTTCAGCAAAAAAAAAAATGATCCCAAACACAAAACCAGGGAAACTCAATTGGTTTCATAGAAAAAAAAATAAAGCTGCTAGAATGGCCCAGCCAATTACATGACTTAAAACCAATAGAAAATCTATGGAAAGAACTAAAAGTTAATTGAAGAGGTCCATGGACCCTTTAAGAACAAATAGGATTTTTGTACTGACCGTAAAATCCTTCTCTCTGATGTTCATTGGCGGACACAGCACTTTAATCTTGACCTTAGGGTTATATCGCCACCTTTAGGAGAGGACTAGGCAGAACAAATAAACAAGCACAGTACCGGACAGGGGACGGTCCTACTGGCTATAACCCCTCACTCTGCTCCCAGCAGCTCAGTTTGTTAAAAAGCAGTACAAACATAAATAGGACTGGTGGGTGCTGTGTCCATAAATGAACAGAGAAAAGGATTTTACAGTGAGTATAAAAATCCTATTTTCTCTTTCGTTCATTGATGGACACAGCACTTTAATCTTGACCTTAGGGACTTCCCCAAGCAGTGTCAAAACGAGGGGTGGGAACACAGAGAAAATAAACCACCCACCACCAAAAGAACTCCCCATCAGGGGAGTCGCAACCTCAGACGGCCGCCTGCAAAACCTTGCGGCCGAAGCATGCATCCGAAGATGCGTCCACATCGACTTTGTGAAAGCGTGAACGGATGACCAGGTAGCCGCCTTACACCCAGAGAAGCAGACATTTGATGCCAGAAAGCCCAATTGCCCTGGTAGAATGCGCCGTGACGGAAAAGGGAGGCGCCCGCCACCTTATGGCATAAGCCTGAACAACCATCTGTCTTATCCCCCGAGAAATGGTGGCCGAAGAGACCGCCAGGCCCTTCCTCGGACCAGCCACCAAGACACACAGAGTCCGACCTCCGAAAAGGAGCTGCAGCAGATACATCCGCAGGGCCCGGACCACATTCCAAGAATGTAACACATCCTCCTCGGGATGCAATGGCTGAGAACATGTCCTCGTTTAAATGGAAGGTCGAAACAACCTTTGGAAGAGAAGAGCTGCGGACGGAGCACCGCCTTATCCTCAAGTAAATAAAGAGACTTGCATGACAAGGCCGCCAACTCAGAAACCCGCCTTGCAGATGTAAAAGCCCTAGAAAGACTACTTTCTGAAAGAGCGTCAATAAAGGGATCGCCCTGTTTTCAAACGGTGGTTTCTGACACACCGAAAGCACCAGATTCAGATCCCACGGGGTCAGCGGCAAGCGTACCAGAGGGGCCACATGCCGAACCCCTGAACAAACGTACGCACCAATGAGCGAATCGCCAGTGGCCGCTGAAAAAAGACAGCCAAAGCTGATACCTGCCCATTAATTGTACCTAATGCAAGCTTCTGATCCCTTCCTTGCTGCAGAAAACAGCAGGATCTTGGAAACCAAATAAGAAAGCGGATGTCACTCCATCTCCTCACACTGGGAGATGTAGGCCTTCCAGGTATGAAGATAAATCCTCAGGGAAAAAGACTTTTGCGCCCTTAGCATAGTGGTAATTACCGAAGCCGACAGCCCTTGGTCCCTCAGCACCTGGCTTTCAACAGCCATGCCGTTAAAGCCAACAACGCTAATACAGGGTGGAGTATCGGACCTTGAGACAGAAGGTCCTCCTGCACCAGCAGTCGCCAAAGAACATCCGCACCATGTCGGCGTACCAAGGGCATCGAGGCCAGTCTGGGGCCATCAGAATCCCCAGAATGTACTCGGCCTCCACTCTGCGCAGCAGACGAGGGAGGAGACAGAGGGGGAAAGGCATAAATTAGCCGATAGTGCCCCCATGGGGCCACCAACGCGTCTGACGCGTCCGCCCAGGGATCCTTTGACCTGACCACAAACCTCTGCACCTTCCAGTTGAGCCGAGAGACCAGGAGATCTACATCCGGCATACCCCATTCCCCCTGGTCCAGCAACTGACAACTACGTAGTCCACCTGACAGTTTTCTACGCGCGGAATGTACCCGGCTGACAGAGCCAGCATGCGCCGCTCTGCCCACTGTAGGATGTGGGAGACCTCCAGCGCTGGAGCTGAGCTCCTTGTCCCTCCATGATGATTGACATACGTCCCCGTCGTGGAGTTGTCTATAGCAAAAGGTGTAGATCTGCAGCCGACTGTGGGGTTGTGCCACATGCAAATTTTAATATGAATAGAAAAACAGTTCCCCTAGTGGTGGATTTTAAAGGCACATGTAAAAAAGCATAGGAAGGGTACATAAAGTATAAACGATAATTTATAGATTAGAAAAACAGTAAAACACATAACAATAATTTAGCAGTTGTTATTAGGAATGCGAGTCAGGTACTTTTACATTGATACAGTGTTTAAAACGAAACTCTTGCACCCGACGCGTTTCGGAGTTACTTAGCTCCTTCCTCAGGGGTGGCTATAAATTTACAGAAAATTCTATATTAAGAGACATGTATTGAAAAAATAATGGTAAGCACATAGGTATACATCGGCATAGAAACATTACATAGTATGCTTTTCGTTTCATTTTCACTTACGTTTAACACTGTGTGAGCTGACTTGGCATTCCGTAAGGCCCCTTTCACACTGGGGCGGTGGGGGCGTCGGCGGTAAAACAGCTCTATTTTTAGCACTGCTTTACCGTCGTTTTTGCGGCGGTATTCGGCCGCTAGCGGTGCGGTTTTAACCCCCGCTGGCGGCCGAAAAAGGGTTAAAACCGCTCGCATAGCGCCGCTATAGCCGCGCTGCCCCATTGATTTCAATGGGCAGGAGCGGTGAATACACCGCTCCAAAGATGCGGTTTGCAGGAGTTTTTTTTTCCTACTGCCAGCGCACCGCTTCAGTGTGAAAGCCTTCAAGCTAGAAACAGTAGAGGCAGTTTTAGGTCGGTTTGCAGGTGCTATTTTTAGCGCAATAACGCCTGTAAACCGCCCCAGTGTGAAAGTGCACTAACACTTTAAGTTAAAAACAAAAGGCACTGACATTGTTTGTCTACCCAGCATATTCCTGATTCCGATATAGAGGAATTCGTTAACGTATTGCAGGTAGTGTTCAACTTGTCCAAAACCGAGCTTATAATATTTCCTTCCCCACGTGCCTCTTCCCCTGACTTCTCTATCAAGAGCAATAGCAAAACCATCCACCCGTCCCCACATGTCAGGGTGCTAAGTGTTATCCTGGATTCTGAACTCTCCTTTCGGCCCCACATCCAATCACTTTCCAAAGCTTGCCGCCTCAACCTCCGCAACATCTCTAAACTACGTCCCTTTCTAACCAATGAAACCACAAAGCTCCTTATTCACTCCCTGGTAATCTCTCGCCTTGACTACTGCGACTCACTCCTCATTGGCTTACCTTTAAACAGACTATCCCCCCCTTCAGTCCATCATGAATGCTGCTGCCAGACTCATCCACCTTACAAACCGCTCAGTGTCTGCTACCCCTCTCTGCCAATCCCTCCATTGGCTACCACTCGCCCAATGAATTAAATTCAAAATACTAACAATAAGTTACAAAGCCATCCACAACTCTGCCCCCAGCTACATCACTAACCTAGTCTCAAAATACCAACCTAATCTCCATCTCCGTTCCTCCCAAGACCTCCTGCTCTCTAGCTCCCTCATCACCTCCTCCCATATCCGCCTCCAGGACTTCTCCCGAGCATCCTCTGGAATTCCCTACCCCAATCTGTCAGACTGTCTCCAAATGTATCCACTTTTAGGCGATCCCTGAAAACTTTCCTCTTCAGAGAAGCCTATCCTGCCTCCATCTAACAACTGCACTATTTTCTCCATTAGCTCATCCTCCACAGCTATTACCCTTATGTATAACTTGACCCTCCCTCCTAGATTGTAAGCTCTAACGAGCAGGGCCCTCTGATTCCTCCTGTATTGAATTGTATTGTACTTGTACTGTCTGCCCTAATGTTGTAAAGCGCTGCGTAAACTGTCGGCGCTATATAAATCCTGTATAATAATAATAATAATAATAATAGTGTTACTACATAAGTAGCAATGAAATTCCTATCTATATACCGTATATACTCAAGTATAAGTCGAGTTTTTCAGCACATTTTTTTGTGCTGAAAGTGCCCTCCCCGACTTATACTGGAGTCAAGCAATTTTCTGCAGCAAAAAATTTCATTTTCCGAACCGAATTTGGGGCCCCGTATCTCAGGGCCACTTGGTGCTAGGAACCCCAAATTAGGTGTGCAAACCCAGTGGAACTGGTACCATAACATATCAAAAGATGGAGTTCCTAGCACCAAGTGGCCCCAAGATACAGGGCCCCAAAACCGGTTCGGAAAATGTAATTCTCTGCTACAAAAAAGTGGTTGACATTTTCTGAACCGATTTTTGGGGCCCTGTATCTCGGGGCCACTTAGTGCTAGAAACCCCAGCTTTGGATATTTTATGGTGCTAGTTCCACTGGGTTTGCACACCAAATTTGGGGTTCTTAGCACTAAATGGCCCCAAGATACGGGGCCCCAAATTCGGTCAACTGTGCCCATCTGCAGCAAAGTCATTTTGGGACCCTTTGGGTTCAGAGACCCCAAATTTTTAGCTGCAGCTAGGGGGCATCTATGAACCCTTAACTACCGAGTTTGAAGTTCGGGGGACCTATGGCTGCAAATGGGCACCGTGAGGCATGCAAATGGGCATTGTTGACCCTCTTTTCCACTTACAGTAGCTGTGCATTTCTCACCCTAGTCTTATACTCGGGTCAATAAGTTTTTCCAATTTTTCTGTGGTAAATTAGGGCCTCGACTTATACTCGGAATGACTTATACTCGAGTATATACGGTACACAGTTATGAATAGAAGGTGTTCTCTTCAAAAAAGGGGAAGAGAAAGCCCAAAAACAGGTGTATACAATGTGTGGAGTTGTCCGACTGAATCCTGACTGGATAACCCTGCAGCCTCTGCGACCATGTGGAGAGGCACCACCTGATCGCCCGCAGCTCCAGCACATTGATCTACAGGCGGAATTCTTCCTGCACCCAGCAACCCTAGGTCGACTGGATGCCAAAAATTCCCCCCCAGCCATTCCGGCTGGCGTCTGTCGTGATCACCGTCCAATGAAGGAGGAACGCTTTCCCAGACCAAAGGAACGGGGACCTCAGCCACCAGAGAAACGAAGCCCTGGCTATTTGGCTCACCTGGATTTGATAATCCAGAGATGTTGGAGACTTGTCCCATTTGGACAGGATCTCTTTCTACAAGACCCAAGTGTGGAATAGAGCATATGGTACCGCCTCAAAAGTGGCTACCATGAGGCCCAGACCTCGCATGCCGAAACGCAGTGACTACCACCTGCAGGACATTAGTAACCGCACCGCAGATTGAAGAGCTTCAGCTTGCTTGAAAGAAGCAAGACTCTCGCCTTTGGGGAATCCAGATCAACCCCAAGAACTCCAGGCACTGGGTCGACAGCAACATCGACTTCTGGAGATTCAACAACCAGCCAAACTCCTGAAAAGTCTGCATGGTGATCACCACATCCTCCCTTAACTCTGAGGCAGAAGCCGCCCTCAGGAGGAGATCGTCCTGGTAACCCACGATCGCGATCCCTTGTTGCCACAGCAATGCCAGAATCGGAGCCAGCACCTTGGTGAAGACCCTTGTGTCAACACTAGGCTCAAGGGAAAAGCTACTTGGTAGTGCTCATCCCTGACCGCAAACCTCAGGAACCTCTGGTGTGCAGCGACCACATAACGGATTTCATCCTGAACCTTTGAACCTTCACAAAACAATTGAGAGCCTTGAAATCCAAGAACGGACGGACCCTTTCCTTCTTTAGAATTACAACCCGATTAGAGTAGAATCCCTGACTTTCCGGCATCGGTACAGGTACTATCACCCCATGCAGCAGTATGCCCTGTACTGCCCCAAACAGGGCCTCCCGACGAGCCGAAGGAGACGAAGGTTGGAGGGGAAAAAAAAACCTGTCTGGCAATCAAGAAAGACTATCTAGCAGCCTGACAAAACCAGCTTGCCGACCCACTGGCCGGAAAGGAGAGAAGTCTACCAGTCTGTAGACTCCTGAAGTCGCAGGCTTGTTCAGCTTGCGATAACAGGGAGGCTTTTGTCCCTCAGCAGGCCCTTTAATCGGACTGGGGGCACTTACCCGCCGACCCGGGCGGATGAAAAGACCGCTTGTGAGCGGAAAAAGGAGGAGCCCCTGCCTACCTTTTCTGGATTGTGGGAGCAAAGTACTCTTTCCCCCAGTAACATTTTTAATAATGTCATCCAGCGAGGCGCCAAACCGCCTCCCCTTTGGAAGGGCAAGACGCAGACCAACACTTGAGCCAAATCAGGTGATGCAGCACTACTGCTGATACAGAGACTCTAGAAAGCAAAGGGATCGTATCCCAGGCCGCATCGTAGCTATACTTAAGGCCATGCACCAACTGGTTTGCCGGTTCCACACAGACTGGCGAAACCTGTTCCTTCCCCAACAACAGAGCTGTAACTAACACCGGCCGAAACGCTGACCCCACAACTGCACACGTCCCGGGCAACCGCCTTGGCCTTTCTGCCGGCGGAGACCTTGAAAGAGGGGAGCGACCTTGAAAGAGGGGAGCCCTTTCACCGGACTCGTGGTCACCTTATTTGACCTAGATACCGGGGGGTCAGCGACCGGAGGCGATGCCCATTTTCTCAGGAATCCCTCCTCAAAAGGAGTAACGCACTGTCATTCACTTCACTTACACCCAGGCAACAAATGATTCCAGGACCGCCGACAGAGCGTCCATGGGCACCGCAGGTGCCGGGGATTCGGTTGCTATCATAGGGGTGTCTGGGGAAGAAGTGCCCAGAAAGGCACGCTGCGGACGTTCCCACTCCATGTCAATAAACGTATTAAAAATAAGTTAGGTAGGGAAACACCTTAAAAAAGGTGCTTGTGGAACCCAAAAGGGACCCACATCTGCACATGCCCTAGCCGTATCCTCTATCCCTCTAGCGCTTTCCTGCGCTAAAAACGGACACGGAAGCTTCCTCTTCACTGTCCGGTGGCCATAGTCCTTGACCTCTGAAGTGTCAGAACAAGGGCCGCCCTGCCACAGCGGGACCAGAGTCTGAATCAGAGCCTTCCCCAGAAGACGGGGGGGCGTTTTTTACCCATCTTGCGCCCGCACGCCGCTTCCACCCTGGCAATAAATTATTCCAGGACAGCCAACAAAGCATCCATGGATACCGCAGATGCAGTGGAATCAGTTGCCATCATAGGGGTGCATGAGAAAGAAGCGCCAGCATCCGACGCCATGTCTGACCCACTCTCGTCTGTCACCCTTAGGGACCTAAGGCAAGAGACAAAAAATATGACTACCCCCCTAGCTGCCACAGACTGAGGGGCCCCCCGCAGGACTCACCACCCTGACCCAGGCGTTGTGCTTTGCTGCTGAGCCGCTGTCCGTACTCCCTTCTCCTTCCAAAAGACAGGTTGTTCTATGTCAGTTTCACGCTATCCTGGCTTAAACAGCCACCCAGCGCTAGAGAACTAACAGCCACTGTTCCTCGTGACCACAAGAGCATGGCCGCAGTTACAGGAAAATGGCCACGGTTCCCGCGGCGAACATTCCGCCCTGCACGTGGCAAACAAAGGTAAAATGGCCGCAGTTACCGTGCCGAACGTTCGCCCCACAAGTCGGCAAGCGAAGGTGAAAAATGAAGGGATAACCGAGCAGACCAAACACTGATAAGTGAAATGATAAACGAGCGGAACCACAGCCATTAAACGAAGAGCTCAACAAGCGGAACAAATGGACGCACAGCACAACCACCTGCCAGGACCCAGAGACCACCCAGAGGACCCCCCCGGCCAGGTACGTGCTCCGCGCCCCCTATGCCCAGCTACACAGCGCCCCCTTAGAATGGGGAGGAGGGAAAGAGGCAGGCAGAAAAGAAAGGGAGAGAGAGAGGGGAGAGAGAGAGGGGAGAGAGAGAGGGGAGAGAGGAGAGAGGAGAGGAGAGAGAGGGGGAGAGGGGGAGAGAGAGAGAGAGAGAGAGAGAGAGAGAGAGAGAGAGAGAGAGAGAGAGAGAGAGAGAGAGAGAGAGAGAGAGAGAGAGAGAGAGAGACCCCCTAATCGACCTCCCAGGGAGTGCCCAGCTGCTCCAACCTGCCTAAACAGGTGGAACCATACTTGCCCCTCCTGCAGGGACTGCTGGACGCACTACCAAGATCTATATTATCCAGCCTGGCTGTTGATTGTAGATCACAGGAAGCAAAAACAGCAAAAAAAGAAAAATTTTCAAACACCACTGGTCCCCACAGGGAGCCAGGTCCTTCTCCTAGACTAGGCAGGAAAAAAAACTGAGCTGCTGGGAGCAGAGTGAGGGGTTATAGCCAGTAGGACCGCCCCCTGGGCGGTACTGTGCTTGTTTATGTGTTCTGCCTAGTCCTCTCCTAAAGGTGGCGATATAACCCTAAGGTCAAGATTAAAGTGCTGTGTCCGTCAATGAACGAAAGAGAAATTTGTACTAGGTATTTAATACATTTTAGTTAGCGTGTTCAATACTTTTTCCCTGTGTTATTCCTTTTTATTACATATGACTTCATTTCTAAACTTATTTGTTTTTTGTTTCTATGTATGTATTGCATGGGTTGTTACCGACATGTGGTGAAAATGTCACGTCAATAGTTTCTTCAGAAATATATTTACGTAAAAAAATGGTGATGTGTTCCATACTTTTGACCCGCTGTATGCTTGCCAGACATATGTGCATTTGCATTTGTGTGTATTGTATGGGTAGTAGAGCTGCACAATTCTGGCTAAAATGAGAAATCACATTTTTTTGCTTAGAAGATAGATCATGTTTCTCACGATTCTCACAGCGTAACATTTTTCACATTAAACAAAGAAATTAGGCTAACTTTACAGTTTTTTTTTTTTTTTTTAATTCATTGAAGTGTATTTTTTCCCAAAAAATTGTGTTTGAAAGACCACTGTGCAAACACATATTGCAACAATCGCCATTTTATTCCCTAGGGTCTCTGCAAAAAAAATATATATATAATGTTTGGGGTTTCAAGTAATTTTCTAGCAAAAAACACAGATTTTAACTTTGTAAGAAACAAGTGTCAGAAAAAGGTTTAGACTAAAAACTTCCTGCATTTACACACAGAATTGTATCCCCTTGATCTAAGGAAGAGTTACAATGTTTCAAATTATCTGCTAGCACAGACAATGTTGTTAAAAACTTGTCAGACTACTAATTTTTTTTTCTTTTGACAGCTGAGTGAGCATAGTCGTCTCTACACTTGTTACATGAAAGAATCGTGAAACTCAAAAATAGAGATCATGAGGGGGGTTAAATCGAGATCACAATTTTTTAACGATTAACCACATGCCGACTGGGCCATAGCTGAAAGACGGATGCAGCGCGGTCGGCTTATTCTGGGAGGGCGTCCATGGACGTCCTCCCAGAATCTTGCTCCCGCGCGCCCCCTGGGGTGCGCACCTGGGGAATATTCGTGACCGCCAGGGCCGGAGGACCCGGGACATCATGGATCACGGTAAATGGCCATTGATGGCGGCCATTTAGCATGTGATCGCTCCGTCAAATGACGGAGCGATCACTTGAAAACAAACCGGCGTCATGTCCGGTTCATCTCTCCCCTCTCTGTATCGATCGGTACAGTGTGGGCAGAGAGGGGAGAGATCAAGTGCTCCAGCACTGTGGGTTGGATGTGTAATGCCCACAGCACCCATCTGTGCCTATTACATCCCAGCTATACTCATCCATCCATCCATGCTCAACCATCCATATTCATCCATCCATGCTCAGCAATACTCATCCATCAATGCACAGCCATACATACTTATTCATCCATTCTCAGCCATACATACCCAACCTAGCCATCCCATCCATACCCACTCAGCCATCCCATCCACACTCAGCCATGCTTAGCCATCCCCACCACTACAGTGCCTCAAAGTGTAATAGGTAGTCAAATTTGATTTTAAATTTATGCCCCTACAACGGCTGATGTTGCTTCCCTGCATGTTGGACCTCTGTATGTGGCCAGGCTGTGTAAAAGTCTCACACATGTGGTATCCTTATACTCGGGAGGAGTAGGAGAATTTTGGGGTGTAAATTTTGCCATGTACATGCTGTGTGAAATATTGTAAAAATTGACAACTTTTTGTAAAAAATGCGTTTTCATTTTCTTTCCACATTTTCCAAAAACTGGTAGAAAAAAAAAGATGACATATTCAAAAGACTTGATATGCCTCATAGATTATACGTTGGGGTGTTTTCTTTCCATAATGGGGTAATTTTTTGGGCATTTTTATTGTCCTGGTTTTTTTTTTACTAGTAATGAAAGCGATCAGCTATTTTTATAAGGACTGTGACATTGCGGCGGACAGATCGGACACTTTTTTGGGACCTCTGACAATTATACAGCGATCAGTGCTATAAAAATGCACTGATTACTGTGTAAATGTCACTGGCAGGGAAGGGGTTAACACTAGGGGGCGATCAAGGGGTTAACTATGTTCCCTAGGTGTGTTTCTAACTGTGAGGAGATAGGATTGACTACAGGAGAAGCCAGATCGTTGTTTCTACTTAGAAGGGGAAAAAAAAGACGATATGTCTCTCCTCCCCGGTCAGAACCGGGATTTGTGCGTTTACACACACAAAAATCCTAGTTCTGGCTCTCGTGCCCACGTTCGCAGGTGGCCGGCGGCAATAGTGCCTGCCAGCCACGCGCAGTGGTTAACCTTGTGTGCAGCGGCTCTAAAAAAGGAGCCGCCATACTGGTACGGCGGATCGCCCAGCGGTGCCATTCTGCCGATGTTCATCGGCGTGATCCAGTCAGAAAGTGGTTATAGAGCAACTATGGAAACAGTGTTAAAGTCAAGACCAGGTAAGTGAAGCTATAGTGGGCTAAAAGACAAGATAGTCCTGAAAGCAAGGAACACCACCATTTATGCAGGCCAACATTTAAGGCCATTCAGAAGAGGCAAGAAGGTAAGAAAATGAAGGCCAGATAGAATACAGTGGCCAGTTGGTTTTTTTTTAAAGCAACTGTCAGGTTTCACTGCGACCGGCACTAGAACAAATATTTCCCATTAACCACTTCAGCCCCGGAAGGTTTTACCCCCTTCCTGACCAGAGCACTTTTTACAATTCGGCACTGCGTCGCTTTAACTGCTAATTGCGCGGTCATGCAATGCTGTACCCAAACGAAATTTGCGTCCTTTTCTTCCCACAAATAGAGCTTTCTTTTGATGGTATTTGATCACCTCTGCCGTTTTTATTTTTTGCGCTATACACGGAAAAAGACCGAAAATTTTGAAAAAAAATGATATTTTCTACTTTTTGTTCTAAAAAAAATCCAATAAACTCAATTTTAGTCATACATTTAGGCCAAAATGTATTCGGCCACATGTCTTTGGTAAAAAAAATGTCAATAAGTGTATATTTATTGGTTTGCGCAAAAGTTATAGCGTCTACAAACTAGGGTACATTTTCTGGAATTTACACAGCCTTTAATTTATGACTGCCTATGTCGATTCTTGAGGTGCTAAAATGGCAGGGCAGTACAAAACCCCCACAAATGACCCCATTTTGGAAAGTAGACACCCCAAGGAATTTGCTGAGAGGCATGTTGAGCCCATTGAATATTCATTTTTTTTGTCCCAAGTGATTGAATAATGACAAAAAAAAAAAAAAAAAAAAAAATTACAAAAAGTTGTCACTAAATGATATATTGCTCACACAGGCCATGGGCATATGTGGAATTGCACCCCAAAATACATTTAGCTGCTTCTCCTGAGTACGGGGATACCACATGTGTGGGACTTTTTGGGAGCCTAGCCGCGTACGGGGCCCCGAAAACCAAGCACCGCCTTCAGGATTTCTAAGGGCGTACATTTTTGATTTTACTCCTCACTACCTATCACAGTTTTGAAGGCCATAAAATGCCCAGATGACATAAAACCCCCCCAAATGACCCCATTTTGGAAAGTAGACACCCCAAGCTATTTGCTTTGAGGCATGTTGAGTCCATGGAATGTTTTATATTTTGACACAAGTTGCGGGAAAGTGACAAATTTTTTTTTTTTTTTTTTTTTTTTGCACAAAGTTGTCACTAAATGATATATTGCTCACACAGGCCATGGGCATATGTGGAATTGCACCCCAAAATACATTTAGCTGCTTCTCCTGAGTACGGGGATACCACATGTGTGGGACTTTTTAGGAGCCTAGCCGCGTACGGGACCCCGAAAACCAAGCACCGCCTTCAGGATTTCTAAGGGCGTACATTTTTGATTTTACTCCTCACTGCCTATCACAGTTTCGGAGGCCATGGAATGCCCAGGTGGCACAAACCCCCCCCAAATGACCCCATTTTGGAAAGCAGACACCCCAAGCTATTTGCTGAGAGGCATGGTGAGTATTTTGCAGCTCTCATTTGTTTTTGAAAATAAAGAAAGACGAGAAAAAAAATTTTTTTTTTTCTTTTTTCAATTTTCAAAACTTTGTGACAAAAAGTGAGGTCTGCAAAATACTCACTATACCTCTCATCAAATAGCTTGGGGTGTCTACTTTCCAAAATGGGGTCATTTGGGGGGGGTTTGTGCCACCTGGGCATTCCATGGCCTCCGAAACTGTGATAGGCAGTGAAGAGTGAAATCAAAAATTTACGGCCTTAGAAAGCCTGAAGGCGGTGCTTGGTTTTCGGGGTCCCGTACGCGGCTAGGCTCCCAAAAAGTCCCACACATGTGGTATCCCCGTACTCAGGAGAAGCAACAGAATGTATTTTGGGGTGTAATTTCACATATTCCCATGGCATGTTTGAGCAATATATCATTTAGTGACAACTTTGCGCAAAAAAAAATAAAAAAAATAAAAAATTGTCTCTTTCCCGCAACTTGTGTCACAATATAAATTATTCCATGGACTCAACATGACTCTCAGCAAATAGCTTGGGGTGTCTACTTTCCAAAATGGGGTCATTTGGGGGGGTTTTGAACTGTCCTGGCATTTTATGCACAACATCTAGAAGCTTATGTCACACATCACCCACTCTTCTAACCACTTGAAGACAAAGCCCTTTCTGACACTTATTGTTTACATAAAAAAATAATTTTTTTTTGCAAGAAAATTACTTTGAACCCCCAAACATTATATATTTTTTTTAAAGCAAATGCCCTACAGATTAAAATGGTGGGTGTTTCATTTTTTTTTTTCACACAGTATTTGCGCAGCGATTTTTCAAACGCATTTTTTGGGGAAAAAACACACTTTTTTACATTTTAATGCACTAAAACACACTATATTGCCCAAATGTTTGATGAAATAAAAAAGATGATCTTAGGCCGAGTACATGGATACCAAACATGACATGCTTTAAAATTGCGCACAAACGTACAGTGGCGACAAACTAAATACATTTTTAAAAGCCTTTAAAAGCCTTTACAGGTTACCACTTTAGATTTACAGAGGAGGTCTACTGCTAAACTTACTGCCCTCGATCTGACCTTCGCGGCGATACCTCACATGCATGGTGCAATTGCTGTTTACATTTGACGCCAGACCAACGCTTGCGTTCACCTTAGCGCGAGAGCAGGGGGGACAGGGGTGCTTTTTTTTTTTTTTTTTTTTTTTTCTTTATTATTATTATTTTTTTATCTTATTTTTAAACTGTTCCTTTCATTTTTTTTTTTTTTAAATCATTTTTATTGTTATCTCAGGGAATGTAAATATCCCCTATGATAGCAATAGGTAGTGACAGGTACTCTTTTTTGCAAAAATTGGGGTCTATTAGACCCTAGATTTCTCCTCTGCCCTCAAAGCATCTGATCACACCAAGATCGGTGTGATAAAATGCTTTCCCAATTTCCCAATGGCGCTGTTTACATCCGGCGAAATCTACGTCATAAAATGCTCGTAGCTTCCGGTTTCTTAGGTCATAGAGATGTTTGGAGCCACTCTGGTCTCTGATCAGCTCTATGGTCAGCTGGCTGAATCACCGGCTGCATTCTCAGGTTCCCTGTTGAGACAGGAGAGCCAGAGAAAAACACGGAAGATGTTGGGGGGGGGGGGGGCATTCCCTCCCACTGCTTGTAAAAGCAGTCTAGAGGCTAATTAGCCACTAGGATTGCTTTTACATGAAAGCCGACCGCTGGCTGAAAAGAATGATACCAAGATGATACCTAAACCTGCAGGCATCATTCTGGTATAACCACTCAAAGTCGTGAATGGCATACCTGAAGACAAAAAAATGGTTAACAATAATACACAGTAAACAGTAAAGTATAAATAATTACATACCTGAAAAGCAAACGTGATAAAACATAACAACAATAAAACATTGCAGAATAGAATACAGTAAAAAAGAGCAGAACAATAGAGAGAGAATAGAGAGAGAGAGAACAATAAAACGACAACTATTTTTATTTTATATTTTTGTTTGTGTTTTTTTTTTTTTTTTTTTACACTTTTTTTTGTAACTAACTTTTATAACTGTAACCGGTTCCAGGTTCGGGTCTCTCAAAATGCGCTGGCATCTCGGGAGACCCTGTGAAAGTGTGCCTAGTCTGTGCAATGCTGTACCCTACGCTAATAGTCAACTAGTGCATGGTAGCGTTCAAAACATTCACCAATGCAAAGACCAGGATTGTCAGGACAGGAGGGATAATAATAGCGGGTGTCAAGTCTATATCCGCGCTTGCTGCAGACACAACATCTTTTTTGGGGGGGTTCGTTGGGTAGGGGTACTCGGGAGGACATAAAAATGCCTCTCATGCAGCCGACTGCATTTGGTTGGGGATGTGAATGGGGGAAGTACGGGCGCTGCAGAAGCGGTGGGTTCCCAATTAGGATTGGCGAATGCAGCAGGAAGGGCACTATGGGCACGACGGGCCTGTGTTTGTCTTTTTGGTGGCAGCGGGACACTACTTGTGCTTGCCACCTCACCAGCTTGAACTGCACTTATGGGACTCGCCACGTCACCAAGTGTTACTGCAGTGCTGGTTTGACTACGACCGGGGTGTACTACGCCGCTGGCGCTTGCCAGTTCACCAAAACGCTACAAAAAAAACTGTTAGCGATCACAGGGATCCGGCCTGACTCTGCGAACGCTGCAGTTATGCGTTTAGTGTTTTGTAAGTGACAGTGATCGATCGATACTGCACTTGGGTGGGCTGGGCCGGGCGGAGGGGCAAAACGCAGGTGCTAGCAGGTATCTGGGCTGATCCCGCTAACACTGCGTTTTTGGGAACCCTAAACTGCTGGGGACGCTAGTATAGATCAGATCGGATCAGATATTGATGCGATCAGATACTATACCACTAAGGGAGGTGTACGGTGCGTGCGTGGGTGTTAGCGGTACTGGCGCTAATCTGACGCTGCCTGGGGCTGGTGCTTGCCAGTTCACCAAAATACTACCAAAAAAACTGTTAGCGATCGCAGGGATCAGGCCTGACTCTGCGAACGCTGCAGTTATGCGTTTAGTGTTTTGTAAGTGACAGTGATCGATCGATACTGCACTTGGGTGGGCTGGGCCGGGCGGAGGGGCAAAACGCAGGTGCTAGCAGGTATCTGGGCTGATCCCGCTAACACTGCGTTTTTGGGAACCCTAAACTGCTGGGGACGCTAGTATAGATCTGATCGGATCAGATATTGATCCGTTCAGATACTATACCACTAAGGGAGGTATACGGTGCGTGCGTGGGTGTTAGCGGTACTGGCGCTAACCTGACGCTGCCTGGGGCTGGTGCTTGCCAGTTCACCAAAACGCTACCAAAAAAACTGTTAGCGATCGCAGGGATCAGGCCTGACTCTGCGAACGCTGCAGTTATGCGTTTAGTGTTTTGTAAGTGACAGTGATCGATCGATACTGCACTTGGGTGGGCTGGGCTGGGCTGGGCGGAGGGGCAAAACGCAGGTGCTAGCGGGTATCTGGGCTGATCCCGCTAACACTGCGTTTTCGGGAACCCTAAACTGCTGGGGACGCTAGTATAGATCTGATCGGATCAGATATTGATCCGTTGAGATACTATACCACTAAGGGAGGCGCATGCTGCGTGCGTGGGTGTTCGCGGTACTGGCGCTAATCTGACGCTGCCTGGGGCGACGCATATCACCGCCGGGCGATCGGGGGGCTAAACCTTTATTCGGTAATAAACGGCGGGTGCCCTGACACTATAAAAAATAAACGAACTAACCAGCGTCACCCGTAACGGTTATACGGTGATCAGTGGTGAAAGGGTTAACTAGGGGGCAATCAAGGGGTTAAAACATTTATTAGATAGTATATGGGGGTCCCTGTCGCTATAAAACACTGACGGCGAACCTAAATATTTACGTTCCTAACTAGCGTCACCAGCGACACTAATACAGCGATCAGAAAAATGATCGCTTAGCGACACTGGTGAGGGGGGGTGATCAAGGGGTTAAAACTTTATTAGGGGGGGTTAGGGGGGTATCCTAGACCTAAAGGGGGCCTAACACTAACTGCCCTAACACTAACTGTCACAAACTGACACTATGCAGTAATCAGAAAAAAAAAAAAAAAAAAAAATACTGCTAATGTCAGTTTGTGACAATGGGGGGGGGTGATTGGGGGGGGATCGGGGGGCGATCGGGGGGGGGTGATTGGGGGGGGATCGGGGGGCGATCGGGGGGGGGATTGGGGGTGTAAATATGCCTGGCATGTTCTACTGTGTGTGTGTGTGTGTTGTGCACTCACTTGTCATCTCTCCTCGGCGCTGGAACGGAAACTGCCAGACCGGGGAGAGATGACATCACATCCTCTGCCTGTGTGAAACGACACACAGGCAGAGGAGGATTCCCATTGGCTGGGAGCGATCGCGAGGGGGGGGCCACGATCGAATGGTCTCCCCCTCGCCTCCCGACGCTCCCAGTCAGATGCCGACCGCCGATGGCACCGGGGGGGGGTCCGATCGGACCCCCCGCCCGCGGGAGGCAGATCACGTATGGGTACGTGATTTTGCCTGCCCGTGCCATTCTGCCGCAGTATATATGCGGTAGGCGGTCGGCAAGTGGTTAAGCTTGCCCCCCCCCCCTGGATGTGCTAAGTAAGAGATAAAACTGGTGGGAAGTTTCTTACAGTAAAGAATCCACTATCTCATCTTCTATCTAGCACAGAGCTCAGCAGGGGGAGTGGATGAAAATAAAAAGAAAGGGAGATAGTGATACTAGACGATTAATAATTAATGACGACTTGAGAAATGTATCCCATCTCAAAGCTTCATTTTAAGAAGAAAGGAAACGCTCTAACAAGGTGGTATATAATTAAAAGGAATAGATCTGTTCAGAGCAGGGAGCTCAGCTGGCTTCTAGAAGTTGTCAAGATGTTTATCTGATTTCAGCTGTATACAGGGTATGATTCCCACAAACTTCATTGTGTTACATTCCTACCACAATTCAATTAAAATAAAAGATCACAAAGAAAACACTGTTAAAACACTATATGCATTTAAAATTGGCTACACAAAGATTCACGCAATTTTAGAAAAATACAATTTAGCCCAATACACACAGGTATGTTTTTTTTTTTTTGTTTTTGTTTTTTTAACATGATCTCTATTTTACATAGACATTACAAGCAATTAAATTACTTTGTCTAAATGTACAAAGACAAAGGTAATAAAGTTTAGACCAATAAAGAAAATGCTTAACAGTGTCAGTGTCATCTCTTTGATCACATTCCACTATAGCTTTGCTATTCTGTGGGAGTAGGTTCAACCAACATCCAAAATAGAGAAAAAGCTTCTAGGAGGTCTACTTGATTTGTAGTTTAATGTTCTGTCAAAAGCGGTAGCTTATGTGTCCACTTCCACTGTAGCAGGGGAAGATTGTAGCCAATTTACAGGGCAACTTGTGCCAGCAGGTGAGTATTTTAGAACATGTCGCTTGTGTCCAAGAGTTAATAAAATAGGTGTAGGTGAGTTTTAATACCGGTGTTATTTGGGATTCTGTGGATACTATAATCTCCCACTACTATTCTTCAATAATTAATAGTCCTCAGAGTCATTCTGTAATAGCAATTTATACATCAAAGATTCAGTTCTGGTAGAAAGAGCAAATGAGAAGAGAAACACAGGCGCCTCTAGGTTAGAACTGTAAACATTTTAATGAGATACAGGTGCATTATCCACTTACATGGAGGTTAAGGAAGTAAGGCACGGTGTGGCGTTCACTACAGAGTAGCGTTCTGAACAAATGATTTTTCTGCCTGTGGGGGAGAAATCCTAGCCAGCAGGATCTCTGGGACCATGGCGATGAAACCGAGGCTTGGATCAGGCCGATGGTGAGGGCTGGAACAAGGTGCCAGGCGTAATGATGTCACTGGTGGGTTGCAACAGTTTTTCGGAGCATGCGCACTGGTAGATGGGATTCAGGGCGCGCTCCTTTGTCAAGCTAGTGAGACTTTGGCTGATAACAGCCTTATATATGCCTTGGAGCACTGCCATCTAGTGGAAAGGATGTGACATACTTTCCAACATGAAATACCCAGAACTAAAATAATATAGATATCAACAGACTGTTAACCCGCCTATAGTTCAACAGAACTAACATGACATTACATATCAACTTCAGGTCTTGAGGTAGCGTATTTAATCGGCGTATAACATGCACCCACGATTTTCCCCTGATTTTAAGTGCGTGTCATACTCCGATAAATACGGTAATTCCAAATAAGAAGAGGCAATAAAAAATATATAAAAATAACATTTGAGAATAAAATCAATCTAAATAGCACTACTGCATTCATTTCTTGGGATTAAATGGATTAATTATTACGAAATTAATAGTATGCGCGGGGGGGGGGGGGATTTATATGGAAAGATACATGAAATTATCACTACTATGTATGCATCAACTCCCCCCTCAAAGGTTGCCAAGGTTGTTTTGGACTGCTAAAGTAATCTATACAGGTCTCCCCTCTTCATCTCTCCCCCTCCACAAATACTGAGTATCCATTTCAAAGACTTCTTGATGGATCAATGTATTAGATCTCATACTATTTAGCAGCGCCACTACCCATTTTTTTTTCTGGTAGAAAGAGCTGCTGCATCATAGAATGTTTTAAAGTCTTTATTGAAGGGTCTTGATGTAAAAATGAGAGCAATGATGGAATTGGTTGTACCATAGAGCATCTCCCCAGCACTCTCTCATTTTGGCTAGTGGCATTTTTGAAAATTTTACAGCAGCTTGTGTTCCCATTTCTGGTCCAGTACTCACCCTATGGTCCAGGTAACTCAGGGACTGCCTGTATAGTACCATAGTTTTACATATGAATGAATTACAACACAATAAAAGTGCATCATACAAGTCAATGGTGCAACTTTACAGACTGTACATCTGTGCAACTATATGGTTTTATAAGAACCCATAGAAGGGATGCAAGTAATAAAATATTAAATGTTTTTTTTTTGTTTTGTTTTTTAACTGGAGTCATTATCCATCTAATTTTCTACTATATATAACAGGATACAAGAGAAAAGCCTAAAGCGGTTGGTCCCTGCTGGCAGAATACAATCACTCAGCGGCAGGGAAGGATTCCCCATCCACATTAAATGTGGATGGTGGAATCGGCTAATTTTTAGTCATTCAATCTGCTGAACAAAAAAAAAAAAAAAAAAGGAAGAATCATGTATGGCCTGCCTTAGTAGGGCATCATTTGGCCTCAGGTGATTTAATAGAAAAAGAAGCATAGCTTTAAAAAAAAAAAAAAAATTTCAAAAATGTTGGTCTTTTTTCATTTGTTTTGCAAAACAAAAAAAAGTGGTAAATAATTACCACCAAAAGAAGGCTCTATTTTTGTGAAAAATGTTATAAAAATTGTATTTGGGTAAGGTGTTGCATGACCACGCAATTGTCAAAGTGTAACAGTGAAAGCTGAAAATTGGCCTGAGCACAAGGAAGAGGATAAAAGTACCCAGTATTAAAACAGACGTTTCGGCAGCATTAAGGTGGTATTAACGCTTTGGGTTTTTTTTTTTTTGTTTTGTTTTTTAGATAACATACTTACCTGCTCTGTGCGGTGGTTTTGCACAGACGAGCTCCAATCCTCAATCCTCTTTTTTGGGTCCCCCACCAGCACTCCTGGCTCCTTCTCCTTGAGCAGTGCCCCCAGAGAAAGAGCGGCTCAGCCCCCCCCACCCCACTCTCTCCTTATTGGCTCACTGGCTGCGATTGACAGCAGTGGGCTCCCGCTTCTGTCTCAACCAATAAGGAGAGAGTCCCGGGACAGCTGAGGCCATCGTGAGCATCGCTGGCTCAGAGGGAGCTCAGTTAAGGATTGGGGGGGGGGGTGCTGCACACAGTTATGCACAGAATGCATGATGATAAAAAAAAAAAAAAATCTTCAGCCTTCAGATTCACTTCAAGTTGTAATACACCTAGAATGCCAAAAGGTACCATCTGGGATTGTCGATACAGAATTGACTCTTACAACTAGGAGATAGGAAAGCTGTAACTTTAGGCAAAAAAACATCTAATTTTGGCACAGCTACAGATCATATGGAGCATATTCACATATATTAATTAATATTTATGACACAAGCTAGGTACAACAGTAGCTTATGCATCTTAAACAATCAGCTGGGATTAAAATAGGTCCCATGAAAGTATTGACGCTTGATAAGCTTTATTTCTTGCAGAAATAGCAGCTGCAAAGTAAGGCCGGCCACATAATGCCTCGACATTTGGCTGGTTTAGCAGGGACTGGCCAAATGTCAATCCATGTATGGTTAGGGAGGTTGTACAGAAGTCGATCAACCAATTGCTTGTCCAATTTTCCCCACCTAAACAGCGCCTCTGGCTATAGCCGGCAGCGCTGATCATTGTATTCTGGCGGCAGGCACATTTTCCCGCTGTCAGAATACAATAACTCAACAAGTGAAATTCCCTCATCCACATTGAATGTGTGGATGGGACACCACACTGCATCATCTATGGACTGCCTAAAGTGGAGTTCCACCCACTTTTACAACTCTTCAGCATCCCTCACTAAACTGTGCACTGTAAACGAATTGGATAATTTAAAAAAAAATTTCTCAGCACCTACTGTATATCTGCTGTATTCATTTTTTACTTCCTCCTCCCTGGCCATGGCCCATCGCATCATTTCCTGTTTGCAATGCCTTCTGGGAAGGGGCGGCAACTTCCTCTGACACTGTCGTTGCTATGGAAACCTGACCTGAAACCTATTACACTGCTTATGCTGCACTGAGCATGTGCGAGATCTGCAAGGGTGAGATCCAGGAAGAAATACAGTCTGGCTTCAGATGCCCACACTTAAGATGGCCACGGCCTGCTGTAAGTTTATAAAATAACAAACTTCTGCTATAAACTAACAAAACAGACCTTCGTTTACAGACTAACTTTACTAGAATACATTAAGCTTGTGTATTATAGGGGTATTTTTATTTAAAAAGTATAATTTCGGCCGGAACACCACTTTAAGAACCTGAAAATTCTTTCTTAACCACTTGACGACCGCCTCACGCCGATGTACGTCGGCAAAGTGGCACGGACAGGCAAAATCACGTACATGTACGTGATTTGCCTTCCGCGGGTGGGGGGTCCGATCGGACCCCCCCCCGGTGCCCGAGGCGGTCGTCGTTTGTCCAGCGGCGATCGGTGATGAGGGGGAGACCATCCGTTCGTGGCCCCCCCCTCGCGATCGCCGCCGGCCAATGAGAACACTCCTTTGCTGCTGTATGCTAAACAGCAGCAAAGGAAGTGATGTCATCTCCCCTCGGGTCGGTATTTTCCGTTCCGGCCCGAGGAGAGACGACAAGTATGTGAGTGCACAAACACTACACACACAGTAGAACATGCCAGGCACACAAATCACCCCGATCCCCCCCCCGATCGCCCCCCGATCCCCCCCCAATCACCCCCCCCCCCCCTGTCACAAACTGACACCAGCAGTTTTTTTTTTTTTTTTTGTTTTTTTTTCTGATTACTGCATAGTGTCAGTTTGTGACAGTTACTGTGTTGGGACAGTGTATATTACCCCCCTTTAGGTCTAGGGTACCCCCCTAACCCCCCCTAATAAAGTTTTAACCCCTTGATCACCCCCTGTCACCAGTGTCGCTAAGCGATCATTTTTCTGATCGCTGTATTAGTGTCGCTGGTGACGCTAGTTAGTGAGGTAAATATTTAGGTTCGCCGTCAGCGTTTTATAGCGTCAGGGACCCCCATATACTACCTAATAAATGTTTTAACCCCTTGATTGCCCCCTAGTTAACCCTTTCACCACTGATCACCGTATAACCGTTACGGTTGACGCTGGTTAGTTCGTTTATTTTTTATAGTGTCAGGGCACCCGCCGTTTATTACCGAATAAAGGTTTAGCCCCCCGATCGCCCGGCGGTGATATGCGTCGCCCCAGGCAGCGTCAAATTAGCGCCAGTACCGCTAACACCCACGCACGCAGCATGCGCCTCCCTTAGTGGTATAGTATCTGTACGGATCAATATCTGATCCGATCAGATCTATACTAGCGTCCCCAGCAGTTTAGGGTTCCCAAAAACGCAGTGTTAGCGGGATCAGCCCAGATACCCGCTAGCACCTGCGTTTTGTCCCTCCGCCCGGCCCACCCAAGTGCAGTATCGATCGATCACTGTCACTTACAAGGCACTAAACGCATAACTGCAGCGTTCGCAGAGTCAGGCCTGATCCCTGCGATCGCTAACAGTTTTTTTTGTAGCGTTTTGGTGAACTGGCAAGCACCAGCCCCAGGCAGCGTCAGGTTAGCGCCAGTACCGCTAACACCCACGCACGCACCATACACCTCCCTTAGTGGTATAGTATCTGAACGGATCAATATCTGATCCGATCAGATCTATACTAGCGTCCCCAGCAGTTTAGGGTTCCCAAAAACGCAGTGTTAGCGGAATCAGCCCAGATACCTGCTAGCACCTGCGTTTTGCCCCTCCGCCCGGCCCAGCCCAGCCCACCCAAGTGCAGTATCGATCGATCACTGACACTTACAAAACACTAAACGCTTAACTGCAGCGTTCGCAGAGTCAGGCCTGATCCCTGCGATCGCTAACAGTTTTTTTTGTAGCGTTTTGGTGAACTGGCAAGCACCAGCCCCAGGCAGCGTCAGATTAGCGCCAGTACCGCTAACACCCACGCACGCACTGTACACCTCCCTTAGTGGTATAGTATCTGATCGCATCAATATCTGATCCGATCAGATCTATACTAGCGTCACCAGCAGTTTAGGGTTCCCAAAAACGCAGTGTTAGCGGGATCAGCCCAGATACCTGCTAGCACCTGCGTTTTGCCCCTCCGCCCGGCCCAGCCCAGCCCACCCAAGTGCGGTATCGATCGATCACTGTCACTTACAAAACACTAAACGCATAACTGCAGCATTCGCAGAGTCAGGCCTGATCCCTGCGATCGCTAACAGTTTTTTGGTAGTGTTTTGGTGAACTGGCAAGCGCCAGCGGCCTAGTACACCCCGGTCATATTCAAACCAGCACTGCAGTAACACTTGGTGACGTGGCGAGTCCCATAAGTGCAGTTCAAGCTGGTGAGGTGGCAAGCACAAGTAGTGTCCCGCCGCCACCAAAAAGACAAACACAGGCCCGTCGTGCCCATAATGCCCTTCCTGCTGCATTCGCCAATCCTAATTGGGAACCCACCGCTTCTGCAGCGCCCGTACTTCCCCCATTCACATCCCCAACCAAATGCAGGCGGCTGCATGAGAGGCGTTTTTATGTCCTCCCGAGTACCCCTACCCAACGAACCCCCCAAAAAAGATGTCGTGTCTGCAGCAAGCGAGGATATAGGCGTGACACCCGCTATTATTGTCCCTCCTGTCCTGACAATCCTGGTCTTTGCATTGGTGAATGTTTTGAACGCTACCATTCACTAGTTGAGTATTAGCGTAGGGTACAGCATTGCACAGACTAGGCACACTTTCACAGGGTCTCCCAAGATGCCATCGCATTTTGAGAGACCCGAACCTGGAACCGGTTACCGTTATAAAAGTTAGTTACAAAAAAAGTGTAAAAAAAAAAAAATATGAAATAAAAAAAAATAGTTGTTGTTTTATTGTTCTCTCTCTCTCTATTCTCTCTCTCTATTGTTCTGCTCTTTTTTACTGTATTCTATTCTGCAATGTTTTATTGTTATTGTTATTGTTATTGATTGTTATTGTTATTGTTATTATGTTTTATCATGTTTGTTTTTCAGGTGTGTAATTATTTACACTTTACTGTGCTTTATTGTTAACCATTGTTAACCATTTTTTTGTCTTCAGGTACGCCATTCACGACTTTGAGTGGTTATACCAGAATGATGCCTGCAGGTTTAGGTATCATCTTGGTATCATTCTTTTCAGCCAGCGGTCGGCTTTCATGTAAAAGCAATCCTAGCGGCTAATTAGCCTCTAGACTGCTTTTACAAGCCGTGGGAGGGAATGCCCCCCCCCCCCACCGTCTTCCGTGTTTTTCTCTGGCTCTCCTGTCTCAACAGGGAACCTGAGAATGCAGCCGGTGATTCAGCCAGCTGACCATAGAGCTGATCAGAGACCAGAGTGGCTCCAAACATCTCTATGGCCTAAGAAACCGGAAGCTACGAGTATTTCATGACTTAGATTTCGCCGGATGTAAATAGCGCCATTGGGAAATTGGGGAAGCATTTTATCACACCGATCTTGGTGTGGTCATTTGCTTTGAGGGCAGAGGAGAGATCTAGGGTCTAATAGACCACAATTTTTTCAAAAAAGAGTACCTGTCACTACCTATTGCTATCATAGGGGATATTTACATTCCCCGAGATAACAATAAAAATGATTAAAAAAAAAAATATGAAAGGAACAGTTTAAAAGTAAGATTAAAAAAGCAAAAAAATAATAAAGAAAAAAAAAAACAAAAAAAAAAACACCCCTGTCGCCCCCTGCTCTCGCGCTAAGGCGAACGCAAGCGGCGGTCTGTCGTCAAACGTAAACAGCAATTGCACCATGCATGTGAGGTATCACCGCGAAGGCCAGATCGAGTGCAGTAATTTTTCCAGTAGACCTCCTCTGTAAATCTAAAGTGGTAACCTGTAAAGGCTTTTGAAGGCTTTTAAACATGTATTTATTTTGTTGCCACTGCACGTTTGTGCGCAATTTTAAAGCATGTCATGTTTGGTATCCATGTACTCGGCCTGAGATCATCTTTTTTATTTCATCAAACATTTGGGCAATATAGCGTGTTTTAGTGCATTAAAATTAAAAAAAGTGTGTTTTTTCCCCAAAAAATGCGTTTGAAAAATCGCTGCGCAATTACTGTGTGAAAAAAAAAAATGAAACACCCACCATTTTAATCTGTAGGGCATTTGCTTTAAAAAAATATATAATGTTTGGGGGTTCAAAGTAATTTTTTTGCAAAAAAAAAAAACTTTTTCATGTAAACAATAAGTGTCAGAAAGGGCTTTGTCTTCAAGTGGTTAGAAGAGTGGGTGATGTGTGACATAAGCTTCTAAATGTTGTGCATAAAATGCCAGGACAGTTCAAAACCCCCCCAAATGACCCCATTTTGGAAAGTAGACACCCCAAGCTATTTGCTGAGAGGCATGTCGAGTCCATGGAATATTTTATATTGCGACACAAGTTGCGGGAAAGAGACAAATTTTATTTTTTTTTATTTTTTTTTTGCACAAAGTTGTCACTAAATGATATATTGCTCAAACATGCCATGGAAATATATGAAATTACACCCCAAAATACATTCTGCTGCTTCTCCTGAGTACGGGGATACCACATGTGTGAGACTTTTTGGGAGCCTAGCCGCGTACGGGACCCCGAAAACCAAGCACCGCCTTCAGGCTTTCTAAGGGCGTGAATTTTTGATTTCACTCTTCACTGCCTATCACAGTTTCGGAGGCCATGGAATGCCCAGGTGGCACAAAACCCCCCCAAATGACCCCATTTTGGAAAGTAGACACCCCAAGCTATTTGCTGAGAGGTATAGTGAGTATTTTGCAGACCTCACTTTTTGTCACAAAGTTTTGAAAATTGAAAAAAGAAAAAAAAAAATGTTTTTTCTTGTCTTTCTTCATTTTCAAAAACAAATGAGAGCTGCAAAATACTCACCATGCCTTTCAGCAAATAGCTTGGGGCGTCTACTTTCCAAAATGGGGTCATTTGGGGGGGTTTTGTGCCACCTGGGCATTCCATGGCCTCCGAAACTGTGATAGGCAGTAAAGAGTGAAATCAAAAATTTTCACCCTTAGAAATCCTGAAGGCAGTGATTGGTTTTTGGGGTCCAGTACGCGGCTAGGCTCCCAAAAAGTCCCACACATGTGGTATCCCCATACTCAGGAGAAGCAGCTAAATGTATTTTGGGGTGCAATTCCACATATGCCCATGGCCTGTGTGAGCAATATATCATTTAGTGACAACTTTATGAAAAAAAAAAAAAAAAAAAAAAAAAA
Source organism: Lithobates clamitans (assembly GCA_037952925.1). NCBI lineage: Eukaryota > Metazoa > Chordata > Amphibia > Anura > Ranidae > Lithobates > Lithobates clamitans. The sequence continues at coordinate 620,365 of JBBGZY010001799.1, read as the reverse complement.
GTGTCACTTTCCCGCAACTTGTGTCAAAATATAAAATATTCCATGGACTCAATATGCCTCTCAGCAAATAGCTTGGGGTGTCTACTTTCCAAAATGGGGTCATTTTGGGGGGTTTTGTGCCACCTGGGCATTCCATGGCCTCCGAAACTGTGATAGGCAGTGAAGAGTGAAAGCAAAAATTTACACCCTTAGAAATCCTGAAGGCGGTGATTGGTTTTCGGGGCCCCGTACGCGGCTAGGCTCCCAAAAAGTCCCACACATGTGGTATCCCCATACTCAGGAGAAGCAGCTAAATGTATTTTGGGGTGCAATTCCACATAGGCCCATGGCCTGTGTGAGCAATATATCATTTAGTGACGACTTTTTGTAAATATTTTTTTTTTTTGTCATTTTTCAATCACTTGGGACAAAAAAAATAAATATTCAATGGGTTCAACATGCCTCTCAGCAATTTCCTTGGGGTGTCTACTTTCCAAAATGGGGTCATTTGGGGGGGTTTTGTACTGCCCTGCCATTTTAGCACCTCAAGAAATGACATAGGCAGTCATAAACTAAAAGCTGTGTAAATTCCAGAAAATGTACCCTAGTTTGTAGACGCTATAACTTTTGCGCAAACCAATAAATATACACTTATTGACATTTTTTTTACCAAAGACATGTGGCCGAATACATTTTGGCCTAAATGTATGACTAAAATTTAGTTTATTGGATTTTTTTTATAACAAAAAGTAGAAAATATCATTTTTTTTCAAAATTTTCGGTCTTTTTCCGTTTATAGCGCAAAAAATAAAAACCGCAGAGGTGATCAAATACCATCAAAAGAAAGCTCTATTTGTGGGAAGAAAAGGACGCAAATTTCGTTTGGGTACAGCATTGCATGACCGCGCAATTAGCAGTTAAAGCGACGCAGTGCCAAATTGGAAAAAGACCTCTGGTCCTTAGGCAGCATAATGGTCCGGGGCTCAAGTGGTTAATCTTCGTCAGAGAGATCTGGAGTATCGAATATCCATTGACTCTGGACTTTGGCAGTCCTAGAAGGGTTCCCTGGGAGTAATAATTAGTAAAGCTTTTCTAGGGAGGATTGATAAAACATGCAGCAATAGCCCAGTTTTGGGATATGAGATGTGGTGTGTTCCATTTGTAAATAACTATAACACCAACTATCAGATACTTCTTGAAACAATTCAAAGCAGCACTCTTCATTCACCACCCCCCCTTCTGCTTTTGGAAGGAAGGGGGTTGGAGCAGGTACCTAACTTTGACAGGTATCTGCTCACCACTTCCTTTGGAGTCGCCTTGGCAAAGTTTGCGCCCCCTCTAAATTAGAGAGTGCCAACCTGCTATAAAAATGGGAGCTGAAATGTTGCGAGGGAAAACCCATGGAGACTAGGGTGTCAGAGAAAGCACAAAATTAAAGTGTAACTTCATGCTTTCAATCAACATTGACTATTTTTAAAGTGACACTAAAGGTTCACTTTAAAAAAAAATAAATAAAAAAACAAACATATACTTACCTCCACTGTGCAGCTCTTTTTGCAGAGTGGCCCCAAACCTGGTCTTCTGGGGTCCCTCAGCAGCTCTCTCGGCTCCTCCCCGCATCAGATAACCCCCTGGGAGAAGCGCTCTCCGGGGGGGGGGGGGTCACCTTGCGGGCACGCTCCCGAGTCCAGCATTCGTCATCCATAGACGCTGAATGCAGGACTTGCCCCGCCCCCTGGCAGCCGCATCACTGGATTTGATTGACAGCAGCGGGAGCCAATGGCTGCGCTGCTATCAATCTATCCAATCAACAACCAAGAACCTCCTAGCTGAGAGACGGCGCGTGGGAAAAGTTTAAGGGTTCAGGTAAGTAAAACGGGGGGGGGGGTTAGTCGGTCACTGACAGGTGTTTTTTCACCTTAAAGCATACTTTCCTATTTACTTAGGTGTTTTCTCAGCTAAGCACAGCCTTCTGCATGCATGCCTGCCTTACATGAATCATCTGCCCTTACTCAAGATAGCCACAGCCAGAAATGCTAGGGGGGTGTTTTTCAAAGGGATTACTTTTAATGAGTTTGCTTTGAATATTTAAAAAAATTAAATAGCATTTTTGGCAGAAAAAAAAAAAAAAAAAAAGTCCAAACCCTGGGATATTGGGCTAGTTGTTTAGGGATATATACTGGCGAGCTAGCTAGACTATATAGAAATTTTGGTAGGAATACCATGTTTAAGAGATTTATCCTTCCTAGCAAAGTGAGGGGATGTTTAATCCCATTACCAATTTTATGTTTAAAAGGCCAAAATAACAGGGGTTATGTTATCTATAAATTTAGTGACAGGTAATTGAACCTCCACTCCTAAATATCTATTTGTTTTATCAGTGAGTGCCAATGTCCAGTTGTTTGGCAAATTCAAATCTAGAGAGGGGGTCATGGAAAAGATATTGAATTTACTCCAATTTACCTTAAAGCGAAGTTTCACCCTGTATTTGAAATTTGGCGCACGATCTTGCCGATCTCTTGCCATAAAATATTCGTAATTTTTTTTTTTTTTTAAAGAAAAAGCATTTTACTCTTTTTAGGTCACTAAAAGTTCCACTTTCCATGTATCTCACCGCAGCGAGGTACATCATTTCCGGCCGCCCATTGGCCCCTAGTATATGCGTCATCAATCCCAGGAGTCAGGACAGAGCTCCGCTTTAAATCCAGAGTACTGACCAAATTGTTGGATATTTAAAAACGGATAAACTGTGGGTTGGATAAATATAACAGCATGTCATGCGCATACAATGACACTCTACTCTACAGTGCCTATTTGAATATCCTCAATTACATAGTTACATAGTTACATAGTAGGTGAGGTTGAAAAAAGACACAAGTCCATCAAGTCCAACCTATGTATGTGATTATGTGTCAGTATTACATTACATATCCCTGTATATTGCGGTCATTCAGGTGATTATCTAATAGTTTCTTGAAGCTATCAATGCTCCCCGCTGAGACCACCGCCTGTGGAAGGGAATTCCACATCCTTGCCGCTCTTACAGTAAAGAACCCTCTACGTAGTTTAAGGTTAAACCTCTTTTCTTCTAATTGTAATGAGTGGCCACGAGTCTTAGTAAACTCTCTTCTGCGAAAAAGTTTTATCCCTATTGTGGGGTCACCAGTACAGTATTTGTAAATTGAAATCATATCCCCTCTCAAGCGTCTCTTCTCCAGAGAGAATAAGTTCAGTGCTCGCAACCTTTCCTCATAACTAAGATCCTCCAGACCCTTTATTAGCTTTGTTGCCCTTCTTTGTACTCGCTCCATTTCCAGTACGTCCCTCCTGAGGACTGGTGCCCAGAACTGGACAGCATACTCCAGGTGCGGGCGGACCAGAGTCTTGTAGAGCGGGAGAATTATCGTTTTATCTCTGCAGTTGATCCCCCTTTTAATGCATGCCAATATTCTGTTTGCTTTATTAGCAGCAGCTTGGCATTGCATGCCGTTGCTGAGCCTATCATCCACTAGGACCCCCAAGTCCTTTTCCATCCTAGATTCCCCCAGAGGTTCTCCCCCCAGTGTATAGATTGCATTCATATTTTTGACACCCAAATGCATTATTTTACATTTTTCTACATTGAACCTCATTTGCCATGTAGTCGCCCACCCCATTAATTTGTTCAGGTCTTTTTGCAAGATTTCCACATCCTGCGGAGAAGTTATTGCCCTGCTTAGCTTAGTATCGTCTGCAAATACAGAGATGGAACTGTTTATCCCATCCTCCAGGTCTTTTATGAACAAATTAAATAGGATTGGTCCCAGCACAGAACCCTGGGGGACCCCACTACCCACCCCTGACCATTCTGAGTACTCCCCATTTATCACCACCCTCTGAACACGCCCTTGTAGCCAGTTTTCAATCCATGTACTCACCCTATGGTCCATGCCAACAGACCTTATTTTGTACAGTAAACGTTTATGGGGAACTGTGTCAAATGCTTTTGCAAAATCCAGATACACCACGTCTACGGGCCTTCCTTTATCTAGATGGCAACTCACCTCCTCATAGAAGGTTAATAGATTGGTTTGGCAAGAACGATTCTTCATGAATCCATGCTGATTACTGCTAATGATATCATTCTTTTTACTAAAATCTTGTATATAGTCCCTTATCATCCCCTTCAAGAGTTTACATACTATTGATGTTAGGCTAACTGGTCTGTAATTCCCAGGGATGTTTTTTGGGCCCTTTTTAAATATTGGTGCTACATTGGCTTTTCTCCAATCAGCTGGTACCATTCCAGTCAATAGACTGTCTGTAAAAATTAGGAACAACGGTCTGGCAATCACCTGACTGAGTTCCCTAAGTACCCTCGGATGCAAGCCATCTGGTGTGTTAGCCTAATAATTCTCTCTGAAAGCTCAATGGCCAGGGCAAACAAACACGGGAGATAGAGGGAACCCTTGTCGGGTACATCTCTATATGGGAAGAGTCTGAAATTATCATCATGTACCCAAGGACGAGCTATTGAGAATATAAAATAATGGTAATCCTTTTTTTTGGGTGGAGTAAAGCCGTGTGACATAGGACGTGGACCAGGATGCTAAGGCCATCTAGTCGTTCGGAAACGCTGGTCGTTTCCATATGCCCGCTTGCTTATCATGCGAGTGTATTAGCCTTTTTTTTACTCAATAAATTGTATATCTGGATGCCTGCACAGTGAGCATTCCCTTCTTTTCACCCCTGTGATTACCAATGTTTATGCTGGAGTCCGTCTACTGATTTCTTGGTTGAATGAAGATGGCCTTTTGAGCTCTGTTACCCAATCCTGGGAAGTGGATCAGTGCAACCCTGGTGAAGTGGACCAATTTGTGCAGCAGGATCGTTGGTGTTATTACCCAATTTATCCATCGCTTTTACCCACCCCTTCTATAAGGTAAGGGGTAAGTATCACTGGGTGCTTGTGGCGGCTGTTCTACCCATTATTTCTTGATTCATCTTGTGGTGGACTTTGATTGGATCGTTTTTAAACAGCTCATCACTGACAAACTTTATTTTAAAATTATCGCTACACCTATTTACTAATCCATTTTGGCCAAAGCTTCCCAAAACCTGTGTCATACAAGTTCACTCTATAGAAACAAAGGCTTTGCGAGTATCGAATGTCAAAATGGCTTTAGGGGAGGGGGGATGTAAAAGATCTGTAGATTTCACATTTATGCAAATATTAATATCTGTGGACCTGCCAGGAATAAAACCTGTTTAGTGAGAGCTTATTAGTCCAGGGATAACATTCACTGTTTAGTCTAAGTGCAAGGATCTTAGTCAAAACCTTGAAACCCAGAATGATCAGCGAGATTGGACAATAAGATTCACAGTAAAGAGAGTCTTTGTTCAGTTTTCAGATGAGGCCAATTAGCTTGTCCCGCATCAATGGTGGGAACAATCCCTGTTTTTGTAGTGCAGTATAAAAAAGGGACAGGAGGAGTGGGACCAGCCTATCCTTGTACTCTAGGTACCATTCAATCGGACAGCCATCCAAACCCAGTGCCTTATGTTTTGGGGAGAATGCAAAAGCTTGTTCAAGTTGGTCGGATGTAAAAAAGGGGGAAATCTAAAAACATTTTCATGCCTGGTTAAGGCAACTTATGCCGTGTACACACGAGCAGACTTTTCGTCGGACTCAAGTCAAAGGACTTTGACGGAGTTCCGCTGAAACGGACTTGCCTACACACGATCACGCCTACACACGATCACACCAAAGTCCGACCGTCTAGAACGCGGTGACGTACACCAGGTCCGACGAGACTATAAACGGGAAGTTCAATTGCAAGTGTGCCACTCTTTAGGCCCCTTCTGCTAAATTCGTGTTTATCTCATGTTAGTAGAAGTTTGGTGAGAGACGATTCGCGCTTTTCAGACTCGTGTTTTTTCAGATCGTTTAACTGTTGTTCAGTTTGTGCTTGTGGGGTTTGTATCTGCTTTTCATTGCATGTAGTCAGTTCGCATTGGTTTATTCAGTGCTTTCTTGTCCGCTCATTCCTGTTTTTCTGCTCGCTCTTCACAGGCCTTGCTGTTCTTCAGTGCGTTCTGTTTGTTCTGACCAAGTTTGTTCTGACCAGCCAACCATTTTGAAGCCATGTTGCGTGTACATGCTCGTCGTAGAGTTCGTGCTTTGCTTGGGCTTGGTGTTGTAGTTAATTCTTCGACACAAGCCCAGTCCATGAACAGGGTGGGAAGGAGTTCATAGACCAAGAATTGGTTGCTCCGGCGTGACCAATTCTCTCACATGCCTTTGCTTTGTGAGATCCACGAGAATCATTTCAGGAACTTTCTCAGGATGACGGACCCCGTTTTTCACCATTTGTTGGCTTTGCTGACCCCTTATATCAGCAGGCAGGATACCTGCATGAGGCAAGCCATCACTCCGGAGCAGAGGCTAGTCGCCACGTTGCGGTACTTGGTGATTGGGAGAAGCCTGCAGGACCTCAAGTTCTCGACAGGCATCTCCCCCCAGGCTCTGGGGATCATTATCCCAGAGACCTGTTCTGTTATAATTCAGGTCCTGCAGAAGGACTATATTAAAATAAGATTTATCCTTTAACATCACATTTTATTGTATTTAATGTTTGCTAATGTATTGTATTTCTTTCCTCCCCCTAAAATGTTTCCAAATGGTCTGTGTCCTTAAATTAATTTATAAGCCCCCTTAAATTCTATCAATGGGCCATCAGAGGGGGTGAGGAATCTAATAAGTGGGCCTTAATATTTTATTCTTTAAATAATAATTAAAATAAATGTTATTCTGATGTTGGGCAAGAATGATTTTTGTGTAATCTGCTTGCAAGGTTATGTGCAAAAGTACTTATATTTTTTCTTCTTGTTTCACACCCCAGTTTCCTGCAACGCCACAGGGATGGCAGACTGTGGCATCCCATTTTGCCACCCGTTGGGACTTTCCCAACTGTGGAGGGGCTATAGATGGGAAGCACGTCCACATCGTGCCACCACCCCATTCAGGGTCATACTATTTTAATTATAAGGGGTTTCATAGTATTGTGTTAATGGCGGTGGTGTCGGCACAATATGAATTTCTGTTTGTGGTCGTGGGGAAGAATGGGCAGATGGAGGAGTCTTCACCCAGACGAAGTTCTACCAGCGTCTCCAGAGTGGTGGCCTGGGATTGCCACCTGATGCGGATAACGTGGAAGGACTCCCCTTTGTCTTCATTGCAGATGAAGCCTTCGGTCTGGGCAAGCACCTGATGAGGCCATTCTCCCAAAGGACTCTCACCCCGGAGAGGAGGGTTTTTAACTACCGGCTGGCCAGAGCAAGAAGAGGTGTGGAGAATGCCTTCGGGATAACGGCCAGCCGATTCTGCCTGTATCTGACAGCAATCCATCTGGCGGAATACAAACTTAATCATATTGTCCTAGCATGCTGCATCCTGCACAATTTTTTAAGAAAAAATGCAAGAAATTATATTGCATCAGTTGGGCCTGAGGCCGGACTTACAGACAATCCTCTGACGGGCCTGGATACTGGCCGTACTGGCTTGGCCCCCCAAAGCACCCGTGAAGTTAGGGAGAAATATGTTAATTATTTTACGGCTAAGGGGGCCATTGCAATGCCAGACAATGTCTGACTTTTATTGATAAAAAAAATAATGATCAGATAAAATCTCGAAATGTATTTATTGCTTGCTTTTCTTTTTGGCTGTCTCCTAGGTTCTCCTAGTGCACTTGTAGTACCAAGTGGATTTTCCTTTAGTAAATAAGCCCCATTGTCACTGTAAACACAAAATTACTTACAAAACTGGTATTGAGCATTGAAAAAAGAAGCCACACACTGCTGATTAGCAAACATTCACATGTGTGTTTATATATTTTTTTTAAATATATATTTCTTTTTTTAATAATATCATTTTTTTTTTCAAAAAAAACTTTTTTTTTTTTAAACTTTTTTTTTTTTTTTTTTTTTTAAAAAGGCATGTTTTAAACCATTACATACACACAACTCTGGAACTTATAAAGTTCAACATCTAGAAAATGAAGGCAATATCAGATATTATATAGTGTCAAATATATCTTGATATTGCCCTAAATCAGATGGGGTGATGTCACCCCTGCAAAAGCCAAATTTTGAAGATGCACACAAATTGGGATTCCAAATAGGTAATGTCAACGTATGCTATCTCCCATCATGGGGGATCAATGGACGGGTTTTATGGGTGCAATCCCTTCCTCTCACCTACTAGCATTATGAGGAAGGGGTTGCACCCACAAAACACGTACATTGAGATCCCCTGATGGCAGATAGCACATGTTGACACACCGTGTGCATCTTCAAAATTTGGCTTTTAAAATAAAAAAAATTAAAATCCCAGAATGTGGACATCTAAAAAGGAAATTAAGAACATGATCGATTTAGTTTTAGGGAAAAAGAGATTAAGTTCTCCCCAAAACATCGATCATGTTCTTCATTTCCTGCTGCCTGAAGTCCAGCCGATTGATGCCATGCGCAATCTCCCCATTCCAGGCCATAATCTGGCCAGTCTTTGGGCGCTGTCAGGGGAAAAAGGTTCTGCCGCTTCCCCTTCCACAACCAGCACATCACCTGAAATTGATGAAAAAACATGTATTTAGAAATATGCAGGCATACATTGATTACCTGCAGCTGGGGTGTCAGACACTCACCTGGTGGGGTGCCCATGTCGCCCACTTCCTCCACATCCTCGGGGGGGGGGGGCTAGGGGCTTACTTGCCATTCAGGCTGTCGAGTTCGGGGGTCCCTGGGATCCTGTTGTGTGAGTCTTTTCTCCCCTATGAGAATGAAACCAAAGGTATACTTAGTACACACAGATATTTGAGTCCAGAAATAGGAATATGAAAATGAAACATTGCTTTGAAGTGGTGTACAATTGTCTTTTTGGGAAGAGATCCAAGTTGAAGACATGGATTTAAATTCCCCCTTTTTACCAAGCTGGAATACTTACTTTTTTGGCCAAGTTTCACAGATGGAGACACCCCAAGTATCCACTAGAGCACCTGTGTGGGTTACCCTAAAAAAAGTGCTCTGGTGTCCCAGATGTGTAAACAGCTGCTGAGTGTCCTCTCCTTACATTCCACTGTATTAAGTTTGCAATTTATTCAAGTTTCAAAGACATCTAGGACATCCTAAACTTCTTTTAATAAGACAAATTAGCAAGACCAAAAATGTATTTAAAACCCTGTATCAACTAAATACATCGTATATACTGTCAAACGATGTTTCCTTCGAATGATATTTCCTACGAATGAATAGTGTGTCCAGGAACATGAAAGTAGCCATTTAAAACTGTACAACAGTAAAGAAAAGCACATGGAGCAGCATGCAAGTTAATAATCAGAATAGGAACACAAGACAAGTGCTTACTTTTTGAAGTACTTTATTCTTTTGTACTGATCCGGCTCCCTCAGTTTAAGGTCGGACCAGCGTTTCCTTAATTGGTCTTTGGAGCGGCGTACCCCAAAATTCTGCTGCAGAGTCTTCACAACTTTGGACATGATTTTGGCCTTGCGCAAATTCGGCTGGGTGTACGGTCCATGCTTCCCATCATAAATCGTTCCTCCGCAAGATGTACATATCTCCACCATTTCCTCAAAGGCCATATTGGAGGCCTTAAATCTCTTCTTCCTGGATCGAGACGTTTCAGGCTCTGGGCTTTCCTCGCTACTGGAATAATTTCCAAACACCTGCTGTGTCTCCGTCATCTTGCTCCTAACTGCGCACTGTAGAGAGAAGGGGCGGGGAATATTCGCGAAAAAGAACGTCAGGGGCGGGCGACGCAGGCGGAGTTTTATGCATGCGCAGTGTATATAAAGCTAACACGCATGTGTCGTACGTACGTTCTGTGCGTAGAGAAGGGGCCGGGGAATATTCGTGAAAAAGAACGTCGTCAGGGGCGGGCGACGCAGGTGGAGTTTCACGCATGCGCAGTGTATATAAAGCTAACACGCATGTGTCTTACGTACATTCTGTGCGCGGAGGAAAGAGGAACTGAAGTTGCGAGTGTCCGAAACGAAGGTAAATTTTATTAAATTTGGAACATCAGTGGCCTATACTGCTTAAAGATTGAGGCCTATGTTGGGATAAGATTATGAGAGTTTAGGCTAACATTAGTCTTTTTGTCTTGTGTATTGTCTTACAGAAAAAATGAATAATAAGTTTAAGGACCCTGAATTCATGTCCCAATTTATTAACAAGTACAGGGAGATGAGGAATCTGTGGGAGGTCAAAACAGAGTGCATATTACAATAAACCAGTAAGGAAGGAAACACTGGAGAGACTTCTGGCATTTGTGCAGACTTTGATCCCAGAAGCAACCATGAATATTTTGGAACGTAAAATTTTGATCTTGAGGAATATGTATAGGAGGGAGCATAACAAGATCCAGGCTTCCCTGAGATCAGGAGCATCAGCAGATGATGTGTATGTACTTCGAAAAACTGTTTTCTTGACGACCAGACTGAAGCCAGAGAATCTTCCGACCCTTCCCACCACCCTTCCCTGCAGCCTTCCCTCCACCCCAGCAGAGGCTGACAAGGAACAACCTGGGCCTTCCATCCTGTAAGAACCGGATGCGCCCAGCTGGAGCCAGGTATATTATTTTTGGACATATTTAGTGTCCTAATATAAATGATGTTAACTAGATGTTATAATCGATTACCTATTAAGGATTTTATCCAAAAAATGATGTATACATATCAATTCATAGTAGTGGCCAAAAATGTTTGTCACCAGCTTGAAAAAATGCTGGGGTCAGAATGATACTCTTTTATATGTATTAACATTGAATTTGCAAGTCATGAGCTGAAAATTGTGTGTGATTGATGAACCAAAAACTAAAACTATGTCCCTTTTTTAAACACAGGATGATCTCAGTCAGGAGGTGGGCGGAACCCAGTGTCAGCCAGGAGGTGGGCGGAACCCAGTGTCAGCCAGGAGGTGGGCGGAACCCAGTGTCAGCCAGGAGGTGGGCGGAACCCAGTGTCAGCCAGGAGGTGGGCGGAACCCAGTGTCAGCCAGGAGGTGGGCGGAACCCAGTGTCAGCCAGGAGGTGGGCGGAACCCAGTGTCAGCCAGGAGGTGGGCGGGCCCAGTAGGAGCTACACCCAATCGCAGGTGCCTCCCCTCCGCCTTCATACAAAAAGGCCCAGAAAGTGGACGGCGACAGAGGAAGACTCACTGCGCTTCATTAGAGAAGCTACGAATGTCCTCAGGAGCCCCCCCCCCCCCCCCCCGAAGATAAAGAGGCCTATGGCTGCTATATAGCCAGCAGGTTAACTTCTCTGCAGGATGTGGAAACCTTGCAAAAAGATCTAAACAAATTAATGGGGTGGGCAACTACATGACAAATGAGGTTCAATGTAGAAAAATGTAAAATAATGCATTTGGGTGGCAAAAATATGAATGCAATCTATACACTAGGGGGAGAACCTCTGGGGGAATCTAGGATGGAAAAGGACCTGTGGGTCCTAGTAGATGATAGACTCAGCAATGGCGTGCAATGCCAAGCTGCTGCTAACAAAGCAAACAGAATTTTGGCATGCATTAAAAAGGGGATTAACTCCAGAGATAAAACGATAATTCTCCCGCTCTACAAGACTCTGGTCCGGCCGCACCTAGAGTACAAAGAAGGGCAACAAAGCTAATAAAGGGTCTGGAGGAGATTAGTTATGAGGAAAGGATGCGAGCACTGAACTTATTCTCTCTGGAGAAGAGACGCTTGAGAGGGGATAGGATTTCAATATACAAATACAGTACTGGTGACCCCACAATAGGAATAAAACTTTTTTGCAGAAGAGAGTTTAATAAGACTCGTGGCCACTTATTAAAATTAGAAGAAAAGAGGTTTAACCTTAAACTACGTAGAGGGTTCTTTACTGTAAGAGCAGCAATTATGTGGAATTCCCTTCCACAGGCTGTGGTCTCAGCGGGGGGCATCGATAGTTTCAAGAAACTATTAGATAAGCACCTGAATGACCACGATATACAATGTAATACTGACATATAATCACACACATAGGTTGGACTTGATGGACTTGTGTCTTTTTTCAATCTCGCCCACTATGTATGCGGAGATAGAAAAATCCTGGACTGCCACACTCCATATAAAAACATCCAAAACTGCAGACATGACAAAAATTGGACACAGCGGGAATAAAATAGCTAAGGTGTTTCACATTCAAAGATGCTTACTCATATCTTAGCTATGAGTAAGCATCTTTGAATGTGAAACGCGTTAGTTATTTTATTCCCGCTGTGTCCACTTTTTGTCATGTCTGCAATTTTGGATTTTAATCTCATTTTTCAATAAAGATGTTTTTTTTGTATGGAGTGCGGCAGTCCAGGATTTTTCTATCTCCGCAGACTTGAGCATAGCCAGCACCCAGCATTTTGCAGTAGGGCGGGAGTACTCACGAAAGCACGGAGACTTCACAGAGCGGCATTTCCTTTGTACTATACTCACCTACTATATAACTACTGTAATAGTTTGCTCGAATTGGAGAAGGGCCAACGCCTCCTCTGTGAAAGAATTATTTGTGATGCCCTTCACAAGGGGCTGAGGGGCGAGTTAACTGCCAACAGCCGAATATATGAGCAAGTCCCTCTTCCTCCTGCCACAAGTCCACCACCAGAGCCACAGCCTCCAAGGAAGGCTGCAGGGCAGCGTGGAGGGAAGGCTGCAACGAAAAGAAGAAAGTGATGACACGGGTTCAGTCTGGTATGACAGAAGACGCAGGCTGGTGTAGTACCACAGCCTGGGGACATATATGTCATCTGCTGCTGGTCTTGATCTCTGGGATTCCTGGACCAGATTGTGCTCCCTATTATACAGACTCCTCAAGATCCCAATTTTCTTTTCCACAGACTTGATGTGTGCCCTGGGGCCAAAAGGCATCACAAATTCCAAAAGTTTCTCCAGCGTTGCCTTCATCTTTATTTTGTTAACCAAAATAAATGGATATTTTATTCTCTGAAAATACTTGCCTACGTGTTTTTATTCAAATACATTTCTAAAACACAAATGTCAAATTAACAAGGGACACCAACCTCCTCGAGGTTCCAAAAAAAACAAATATATAATGTTGATGTGTTAACTTGACACAAAAAAAAATTATTATATATATATATATATATATATATATAATAATTTTTAAATAATCAAAAAAAAATCTTGATGAAATCAAAAATAATAAAAGATTACTCAAAAGATAAATTTGTAAACATTATGGAGATCAGGCTTTTAAAAATTACAATATCATTCATGAGACCAGGAGAAATAATCCAGAAATCCGTTTGTGAGAACTCTGTGTGAATATGAGCAGCAAAACAACTTCATTCTTCTAGCATTATAAAGAAGACAATAATGCGCTGCATTAAACGATCACAGAATTTGCAGCGTGAGGAATGTGCTAGTTCCAATACGAACACTAGTTTTACCAGACCGAGTGCTTCCGTCTAGTACTTGCTTCAGAGCATGCGCCGTTTTTTGTCCGTCGGACCAGCATACAGACGAGCGGATTTCACGATAGGAACTGGATCCAGCGGAAAGATTTCAAACATGTTCCAAATCTAAAGTCCATCTGATTTTCGACAGAAAAGGTCAGTTGAAGGTCCGATGAAGCCCACACACGGTGGGATTGTCCGGTGGTTTCGTTCCGTCGGACCAGTCCAGTCAAAAAGTCCGCTCGTGTGTACACAGCATTAGTTTTACTGAACTAAGATAGTTCTAAAACTCCTCAGGTGGCAATATAAAATGATAGAAAGGCTGCCATAACTATCATTAGATGTTTGAAGTATGTGGTCAGCATCATATATAATGGAAATAGTAGTTGGTATCTGGTCTGTTCAGAAAATGCAAAAAAGTGGCCACTCTTGCCACTTGTCTCAAATATCTGCTGTAGCTGGTACAGGAGACACTTTTCAGTTGCCTCTGCAATTGCAAGATCATAAATATGTTGTGCATGCTCCAGGAGGGTCTCATGGTAGCTTTAAGTGCCTCAGTGAACCTCCTTGAAGTTTCTACTCTGTTCCCCCCACCAGAAGTTATCCATATCTGTTACACATCCATAGGATCTTGTAACCAGTGAGGACCCACGCGCCAGGGTCTCATACCCAGAGTGGTTCAAGATTGCCCATGGTAAGTACCCAATATTAAGACACATCAGATTAGACAACATATATATCATACATTATCTAGGCCTGATAAGAATTGGACTGACAAGAATATTCACACTTGTTCAGGAGTTTCCAACATCATACGTCAGTTAAGTTAAGTTATAACAAAGTAACCAGGTCTTAAAGGGGGACGGATAAATTCATAGGCCACCAAATCTGTCAATAGATGCATCCAGAACTGTATTAAAATTCCCTGCTAGAATTATGGTGTCCCGGGCAACATAAGTCTTACTCATACAAGTATTTAATTTGGCCAGATCAAATTGGAGTGGAATATACACATTTCTTATACTAAAGAGGCATCCTAAATACTAGGACAACAAAACATCCCTGGGGATCAATGCAAACCATGGAGGCTTATACCTTCAAAGGTGGTTTTAGGGACATAACCTTTGAACCCATCAGAGGTGTCTCCTGAAAGAAGAATATATGGGGTTTAAGTTAGTCAAAAATCAGAGATGATTTTTTTTTTTTCTTGGAATTAAGACCTCAAGTGACCCAGGTCACAATTTTGAGTGTAGATGTCATGATACCCCAGAGCAAAAAGGAATAACTGATCAAAGTAGGGTTGCACCGATACTGGTATCGGTGCCGATACCGAGTAATTTTTACAAGTATCAGTACTCGTGCAAATGCACCAATGCATGAAAAATGAGTTCGGTAATTGGAGCTGTCAAAAAAAATAAACAGCCGGCAATGTTTATGAACAACATTGCTCAGCCCTGAAACACTAAAATAAAAAGAAACATTGTTTCTTTTTGTATATTTCTGTTTCTTCATCTGCAGATCAAAGGGATGAACAAATGTTCCTCTGTTTAACCCCTTAATAATCCTTAATTTACTCTAATCAGCCTTAATTAACTCCCTATTCTCCTCCATTTAATTATTTTTTGTTTTGTTCCCATCTATTTTATAAACGATAAACAATTAAAACTTTTTTTTTTGTTTGCTGTGTTAGTGAATATTTTTACACATAAATATTAACATATATTTACACATTTCACATTGAAAAAGCACTAAATTAAAAAAAAAATCTTTAATTTGTAAATAACTTCAATACTTTGTACCATTGCTGACAGCTGAAGTTAAAACAAAACAGTTGCGGTAGGTATCGGTAAATGGTATCGGCGAGTACTTAAAAAAAAAAAGAAGTATAAAACTAATCGGTACTTGTACTCATTGTAAAACAAAAAATGGTATTGGTGCATCCCTAGATCAAAGCCGCATGTTACCATGATAGAAAGCGACACATCCTTGAAGAAACATAAAATCTAAGGTCAGGGATAGTAATCGAAGAAAGTAATAGAAAGGATTTCACTTGCATTTTTTTTGTCACACAGAGAAAATAGTAATAACCAGAACAAAACCATAACTTTACAAGAATCATATCCCAACTCCCCCTACCCAGCCCATCACCCTAATTTGTAGCAGGCTTTACACCCAAACTGAATGCAAAATAGGATTGGCATGGGTCAGAAAAAAATACACAACCACAGCAACCTAATGGAGAGAAGCATACGTCCAATATGGCTTTTTAATGAAGACGTTGCAGACAGTCTTGCTACCCATCGATCTTCTGGGTCTCCTGCAGTAGAGAAATATTTAATTCTTCTGCTACCAACTCCACTGGTCTGGTGCTTATTGCTGCACTGTTAATTTTTCTGAGACCATTGCTTACAGGACAGTCAATCTTGAGCAACACCCACAGCACCTAATGGGTTATACCGCAGTCCTTTACAAAACTACCTTATCCTGTAATAAGAGGATGACAGCTGGAGAAACCACTGAGTGCTGCAGGAGACCCAGGAGATTGACAATCCAAAAGTGTCAGTGCAGCCTCAAGTTTTAAAACAAGAAAAGACAGCAGGCCAGAATAGTGATCATATCAATACGAGGTCTGCCACAGGGACCAGTATTCTACCGATTACCTGTTACTGTGGGAGGGAAGCATCGCGCACACACACCAGATGTCATATTTTTACTGTCACAATCTATCAAATGTTTATAGCTTGCAGTGGTGGTTCCATTGTTCTATGTCAAGTCATACACTGCAAAAAAAAGCAGTGTAGCCCAACCAAAATCTGCCATATACTGGAAATCTATACTACAAAAAAATCTGATTATTCCAATAAACTCAAATTATACAATGAACAAAAAAAAAAAATGCGTAAATCAAAACTTTGAAGTCCAATCAATAAATAGTGCGACCACCAGTTATCCAAAAAAAAAAAAAAAAAGGGGGGGGGGGTTCTGGATCTCCTCTGCCATATAAGTTGGCTGCTCCCCTCAAGGCCATGGTCCTTGCATTACCAGAAAGGTAATGAAAGCCAGAAAGGTCAAAGCAAGCTGTGTTCCCCTCAGAGATAATAGCTCCGACAGATGCTTGGCAAGTCCTCACAATGGGGTACACAGGTCCTCAGACACTCAGGAATAGAGATGGGCTCTGGCGTGTTCGGGATCGTAGTCCCAAACCAACTGCCCGATCCCGCCAGGAAGCCGCACACCGCTAATCGCAGACAGTGAGAAGTTTCCCGGTCCGCAGCTGCACAGACCAGGAAATGTCTCACTGCTTGTGATTGGCGGTGTGTAGTTTCGGCTTCCTGGTGGGATCGGGCAGGTGGGTTGGGACTACGATCCAGAACACACCAGAGTCCATCTCTAGTCTGGAACACCAGATGTATATGGGAAGTAAAGGGAAGCACACAAGATCTAATGCTCTCCATTTAAGTTTTAAATACATAAAAGATTAGTATTACACTTACAGGGTGAAGCACTGCCACCAGTGCCAACTTAAATGCACATATCAAACACATATGTCGCATTTGGCTAATTTTTTTGTAGCATAGTTTTCTTTAGTATATGGTAGATTTTAGTTGCGCTACACTGCTTTTTATTAAATTATGGCATTATTGAGTGTTGTGAATTCACTTAATTGGAGTTAGCTGGCAATATTACTTTAAATATTTAGATTTTGAGCACAGGCCACACATTTATTACTGTGGTTGCGCTAACCGATTTTGTATCACACACATATGCCCAAACCTAGCCAGGAGTATCATGCAGGGTGCGCAGCAGCTGGAGACAAACACAGCCATTCTTTAGGCCAAGGCCTTTGCAGCTATACATAACATGCTGCGAACACTGCATGTACACACCGACCCCAGAAGCTGGAGCTGGCAGCTCACACAGGTACGGTCAGAGTAGAAAACATGACAACCACATTTGCCATGCGCAACTTATTCATCATCTCCCAAAAAAAAAAAAAAAAAAATGCTAGTTCCCTGCTCCACAATTTATGACACGTAAATTAAATGAATTTTTTTTTCTTACACCCATTACATAGGGATATACTGCAAAAAAATAAAATTAAATCAACAAGCATATTCATAAAAAGCATTACAATACAAGTACAACAAATTGAAAAAGAGCATTACAATACTCGGAAATGCAAAAAGGACACCCAACAGGACAATTCGTGTGAAATACATTCAATATTCATGATTAAAATTGACAACATAAAAATAAACATGAAAGTGAAAAAACAAAATCTTGCACTCCTGCACAGAACTACACTCAAGTTTTACAAACAATTACTTTTTTTCTGTCAGAAGTATATCAGCAAAAAACATCTACAGCACCAAAGATTGACAGGAGACCTCAAAAGTGTACTTGGCTTTAAAGGAGAATTCCAGCCAAAGCTCGTTTGTCTGGGCTTCTCCTGTGGATCACAGGAGTGCAATTAGTTTTGCACTACTGTGACCAGTTTTCAGCAGAGAGCAGACTGAAGTCCCCTCTCTGCTGACGTCACAGAAATCACTCCAGGCACCGCATCAATAGTCTGGATCCTCCAGGTGCCTGGACTGACACTCATCTCAGTGAGCCGCTGAGAGCTTGAGACGGACACTCCCCCCCCCTCCTCCACAGCTCAGCGCTCAAGTGAACGAGGAGGGAGCAGAGCGGAGAGCTGCTGATTGACAATCAGCGGCTCTCTGCTCAGGGAGCTGTGAGAACCGAGCCATCGGCGTTGTTCGATCACTCAGTTCTCAGTGCAGAGGCGCCTGGGGACCGACGCTACATCCACCTAGGCAAGTACGATACTGGGAAAAAAAATCCCATACTTCTTTTAAGGGGATCTCAGATGGGTGCTTTTAAGATATTAAAAAATATATATATAACATATTAGAGCAAATTGTTCTTTGCAGAATTCTCGCAGAGCTTTTTAAGTACACAGTTTAAACCAGACTTGTCTGAAGGGACAGGAGATTGAAATGTCTGAAATTACCTTTAAATTATGCTTCAAACCAAAAGTTATTTCTTAACTTTAGGTAGAGTATGGAATGGTTAAAACCTGTAGAAACAGAAAGTGAAGGAAATCTTTCTAAAAAGGAAGGTACATCCTCTTAGGCCCGGTTCACATAAAGATGCGGTGCTGAGAAGGCACATACATTCCCGCACTGTGCTCAAAATGCACTGCCTTTGCAATCTGCTGTGGGGCCAATGTATTATGGCATCTCAAAAGTGAATCGCAAAGGCAGTGCGCTTACAAGCACCAAATTGCATGGTACTGCAGTACCATTCGATATGGTGAGACATGTTTTACAAAAGGTGCATGTATTACTTTCTCCACGTTTCAGTGCAATTTCAGCTTATTAAAAATGAATAGCCTACAAAATTGCACTGTGCAGGAATCGCACAGGAACACGACATGTTTCTGTGTAATCCTGGTGTGAACAGGCCCTTAGGCAATTGTCACTGAAATAAGTGTCCTCATTGTCCCCAACAGAGACAAAAACAGCAATGTAAATTTAAAAGGGATTATAAACCCGCACCACTTTATCCAAAAGTAAAAAAAAAAAAAAAAAAAAGGATTTAAAAGAATACCAGATTTTAGATACAAATGAGATTTCATTATAAAAAAAAAAAAAAAAAAAAAAGTATGACAGTCTCGATGTCATTTACAAAGGCACTGGAGGAGGAACCCCTTCATGTTACAAAGAGGTCAAAATCATAAGGGTTCCAGGCCACATATTGCACATGACAGAACTACAACAGTGCTTTGATACTGAAGGAGAAGATCATCAATATCTCCTTAAGAGGACCGAGGTAAGCCAGGTCCTATAGCAAAAGGGTTGGACAAGAGTCCTATGGAAGATACAAATTTACCTTTTCTTTGAATGCATCACAGCTCAGCATCCTCAAACTGGCCAGCCTCATAGTTCACATGAACGGCATTAGACGCATCACTAAACATTACTGGGGCTACATGATGTAAACTTGGTAAATATGAGGCTTTGTTGATTAATGTGTCAACAGTTGGAGAAATGTGTTCACCACAAGACATGTCAACCAGATCTTCCTCATCTAGAAGTAATAAGGAAAATGTAACAAAAGAAAAAAAATCACAAGTAGATAAATAAAAACCATCACATGCTGCCCTGCATTCAGTGTAAATCTTTAAGATGAATAAATAAAGCCATATACACAGGATTATAAGAGAACTTAGGAGTACCTAACAATATAATAAACTTTTGCAAAAAGTGTGAATCCTTTATTTTAGCG
Source organism: Lithobates clamitans (assembly GCA_037952925.1). Classification (NCBI taxonomy): domain Eukaryota; kingdom Metazoa; phylum Chordata; class Amphibia; order Anura; family Ranidae; genus Lithobates; species Lithobates clamitans. Next base: position 600,620 of record JBBGZY010001799.1, on the reverse strand, counting down.
TTTCAGAAAAAAAAAAAAAAAAGAAGGTTGATCAATTTTCTTGACAAGTATAATTTAAACACCTGCTGCCCAGACCAATTCTGACATTTGTGATATACATGCAAAAATCAGATTTTTTTTTTTGCTAGAATATTACTTAGAACCCCCAAACATTATATGTATTTTTTTAAGCATAGGCCCTGGAGAATAAATGAAAAAAAAAAGAAGTGGTTGTTGCAATTTTTTAGTGCACACAAACACCATATCCTATTTTTTGGTAAAATATACGGGATGATGTTGTCAGGTACAACTACGGTACAATAAATTATCTATAGGCAATACTTTAAAAGTCGTTACGAGTTAAACAGGAGGTCTAGTGCTAGAAATATTGCTCTCACTCTGACAGTCACAGCAATACTTCACACATGTTTACATTTGCCAGTGAGCACAGGGGGATGCGGCACCTTCTTTTTTTTTTTTAAATCCACTTTATTGCCATTTCAAAGGATAAACAACATCCCTTGTGATTGCATGGGCCCTGACAAGTCCCCTTTACTTCTCTGGAGTTTGTTAGACACCAGGGCTTTCCTCTGCCCTCCAAAGCAGCCAAATAAACCAAGATCGATTCGATTGGTGGCTTT